>CAEMYA010000024.1:5239154-5270997 GCA_903131615.1 Diplodus sargus
TTCAGCAAACAACAATTTATATTTGCATTATAAGTAATAAAAAATGGTTTGTTAAACATATTTGTGGTTTTCACAGTAAAAAATAACTTTTTCTACTCAGATTTTATGTTTTTTTGTGATTTTAGGACTATTGTGTTAATACAATATGTCAAAATGAAAAAATAACTGTACAGTCACACATGTGAGGTTGTGCTGAAAATAATCACACCAAGTAAATAGTTTTTAAGGTGAAATATAATGGCAAAATCAAAAATAGTCAAAAACGAACAATTATACCCTGGAATATCGGATTTCATAACAAACCTAAATATCCCCGACGTTCCACCTTCAAACAGCCTCATTTGGCCATCAGTGAAAATGCTTCTTAACCTCCCACTTTTCTATAGGAACACATATTTCCTACGGGCACTGCACTAGTATACTTATACTCACAATAATATGTGTCACTAATATGACAACAAAGCATCACACAGATTATTTCGTCATGTTTATTCATATTCAGCTAGCTACACAAGCAGCCCCTCCACTGGTAGAATGCAACCCTGTCTCACAAAGTGCTTTGAGACCTTTTCCCTAACACACTCGAGGGATCATTTCTCTCCCGTGTCCTCTCATCACTTATGGGCCTAAAGTGAGCCAGTTTTGGTTACTGCTTTTACTGATGAGAACAGATTCCCTCCTCAGAGATGCCTTTTCATTCCTTTGCTGCTGTATTCGGAGAACACTGGAGCTTTTAGGCGCCTCTCTGTTGTGAGCGAAGGCCACGAGCAAACATCATCTGTCTGCATTTGTTGCCGCTTGTCAGAGCAACGCTAAGTGGTGTTTAAATGAAAAGGGGCACAAGTTGTGTCACAGAAAGTCTCACATTTCTGCAAAGCTTGTGACATGCCACAGATTCGCAATGAATGAATGGAGTAAAAAGCTGTATACAAGCTTCTCCTTACAGAAACTAATGTACTGAATGTCCTTATGCATAAGGTTTGCTGAACAGGAGCAAGGGGGCACTCAGCCAACGAAAAGCTGAACTCTCAACATTAGATATTTAGCCTTGACGATATCCTTCAGTGTGATTAGCCAGAAAAAATGTTATGGGTTTGTAATTGTTTTTATTGCGATATCAAATGACTCTCCTGTTCTTCATGTGAACCATCCCGGTCACCAGGACATGGTGACAACTGTATAAAACTTGCCATATCAGGTACACATTACATGGGTTAGCAACTGACTTTCAGGTCTGACTGGTGGTGCAGGTACAGGCAACAAAGTTGCCAAATGGTCAATTGCAGTTCCCAAAAGGAGGGGATATTTTTAAACCTCTGCGCTCACATTGTTTCAACATCTGTAAGTGTGACGCTACAGGATATTTTTTAGATAGAACTAAAAACAACAAACAGATCAATATCCCACCGTGTTTGTTACGATAAAAAACAGACATTTTTAACAGGAAGTCGGGCAATCACTAGCCATGTTTACAGGGACAAAAGCTGGTGTTTTTGAGGTGACATCAGAACATGGTGACCAAAACAGGTATTTTATGCCACACCATGGTGTTTTTTGTTTGCGCCTGAACCTTTCCAGAGCATAAGCACAATGTTGAGACGGGACAGAAATAGAAAAACAGAACCTAAATAAACGTAAAGTTGCAACAAAAAGAGGCGTGAAGCTTTAACTTATCTCTGGTTTTGCAGAAACGTCAGCTAACATTTAGCTTTAACAGTCTGCTGACTCTTGCAAGTCTTGCATACAAACAATATTGTTCTTTTTGCATGAATTGCGTTTTATAACGACTGCAGTGAGTTATGAAATGGGACATGTTGGTGCGGCCTATTGATGGTGCCTTCTAACCTCCACCATCTTATCTTTGCATTGATATGACATGTCGCTAATGAACGGTGAACAGAAACAATAGCCTCTTTAAGCAGTGGAAGGGAGAAACTTTATCATGTTCTCTCCAGTGGAATGGAACCCAAGAGGGAACCATACCACGATTTGTCCACTAAGAGGACATCTAAAAGGGCATTTTATCACCTTTAGCTCCCTGAAAGAGCACCCTAAATACCACTTCATACCGTTTGTCCACTGGGAGGGCACCAAAAAGAGCACCTTATCACATTTTGTCCACAAGAAGGGCAGCCTAGAGGTCGTTCTTTTGAAAGTGGGGACACCAGGGGGGTCGGCCAGTATAACTGTTATGGATGATTCATAGATCACTTTTTTCTTTGAGTTTTTCATGCACACATTAAATCCCACAGGCCTGCCTAAATTCATGTTTCTGGCAATGCTGCTGCTATTAAGTTCACGCTTGACTATTGTGAACTTTTTAGCCCACACCCGACTTCGACTGTACCATGTGCTGTGGTTAGTTTGACAGGCTCGCAGCACACTTAAGCCCAATTATAAGACTTTAATTGGGGCTATGGGAATTATTAAGGAGGCCAAGTGGACAGTATCAGGTCACCTTTCCTCTGAAGTCAAGACGGACTATCTGCAAATAGATCCCACATAGAGATCTCTGCTCCGTCAGCGAGCTCTTTGAACACTCGTGCCTTCAGCTCTATGTGTTAAAAATACATATGCTCTCTATCAAGGCTCATAAAAAGCGTAGACAGTTTCTATCAATTCAAGAAAAAATAATGGATACTAGCAGAACAATTCACATGAAGACAAAACTTCTCCATTTGCTCTATTTTTAACAACACAGCTTGTTTGACACAAGAATAGGTCTGGCCTTTGAAGACAGGAAACGTCAGAAACAGCATCCATTCAAAATGTGAAAGGGAAAATAAGCAAGTCAGCTTCCTTTGTGTGCGTGTCACAGTGATATGTTGAGGTTGCACTGTCTCTGTAATCATCCACGAGCATGGGCCACGCTCCGTTATAGAATTTAATTACTCAGAGAGCGGCTGATGGGGATTATCTGAGGAAAAGTGACAAAAATGGAAGGCTATTACGCATGCGGCCGAGGTAATTACCCCAGCTGGTATTATAGAAATCCACGAGTAAATCCAACACGAAGGAGCGTAATGAAGAGCGAAATAAAACTTAGAGGACATTTGACTGCTCTTCGCAAGCTCTCCTCCTCCCAATGATAGAATAGATGCATGGATGGCGAACAGGTGAGCAGACAGATGGATGTGGTAAATTGTAACATCTATTGAGTGTATTCCATAAAACTGTGTTAAGAGCTCTCTGGAACCCAAGCAGGCTGAGAAATGAAACTGAGGGTGAAGCCCAGTGGAAATGAAACAGCACAGAGGATAATTCATCACCCAGTGAGAAAAGGTGGTGCTTCTTCCCCATCTGTTTGAGCTCCTCTCAAGATTGACTGAACTCGGGCTGAGTTCTGCGTTTTTCTTTCCGCTCACCGGTACTTCAAAATTATTAAGAATGCATAAACTCGCCCGCACAACCACAAACCTTTAACAATCAGGAGCCAAACATTCAAGGCCTCATGAAATTCAATATCAAACTGAACAGTGCCACTGTTTGACAACAACTTAAGCTTGATGATTGCAAAAACAATCCAGGCAATCCCAAAAAGAAACATATCAGGAGACAACGAAGGATAAAGCCTTCATAGTAGTGGCTAAATTATTAAAAGGGCAATAACTGAAAACAAAAGTCAACATGTTTCGACCATCAGGTCTTCACCAGGGCTACAAACAACCAAATAACATCATGTGGCCCCACATACATAGTGGCCACAGCCCACTGGAGACATGACACAGTTAACGATCAGTGTCCGGGGGGCACGCACGTGCAAAAGAAGTACTCTGTTAGAGGACTCAGATTACTTTTGAGTAATGTAACATGTTAGTTCTATAATTCAAGTTATCGGTAACATAGACACTTTTTCATAAAAGTAATTGTTACCTGAAAAAAATGTATACATTTTCCTTTCTTTTTGTCGTCACAAAAATATAAGTATATCCCTGAAGCATCTGCACTGTTTCTGTTTCTCTCCTGCTGCTCAGCAGGCGGCTGCGTGCCAGCAGACGGTAAACCTACAAGTTGTGTCACTGGGCGTGCGTATCTAGATAATTCAATGTAGCGAGATGGCAGAGAGGAGAGCATTAACTTCATGAAAATATTCCCATTGAATATCTGGGCGAAAAAGGACAAGAACAACATCCCGGTGAAATGTAAGTTGTGCCTGGAGCATAAAGACTTGTTGCATTGCTTTCACTGAAACAGCTGTGCCGAACACTGTATGCCTCTGCTATCAGATTGTCAGCAAAACAAAGAGCTGGGAATGTCACATTGCGTCTGTCATTCCTATTATAAGGCTGTGGAGTGAATGATTGTGGGCCATAAAGAAAGATACAAAATGACAGTAGAGTGAATACGTTCAAAGGTACACATACACTTGGCTACACGCCGTCTGGACAATATAACTGACAGGCTCAATGAGACTCAAAGGGGGTTTTACCGCAAGTACTCTAACATATTTTTCACAGTTCATAGGACAGTAATGTAATGTGATAATTTTTTTAATGGCAGTAACCTTGTAATGTAAGGAGTAACTTTCTAAATGAGCCAACACTGATAATGACATACCAGGTGACACAAATTCTTGTCAATAAAGCAATGAAACATTAACACATGAGAGGAAATAGAAGGTTCACATGCTCACAATATACAAAATAGACACCCATACGTATGTAATATGATATCCTAAAAAGGCTGTAAAAGAAAGTTTTCTGTCTGGAATTTTAGAAGATGAAGAATAATAAGATTGGTCATAGGAATTATTTCAAATAAGTGCAGTTTCGCATTTCATTAATTTCAAGAATGAAGCTTCTCTTGTACAAACAGCAAAATTCAAGCCATGCTTCACTCCTGACAGTTAAGTTAATTAGAAATTCCTCGGAAATGCACATAAAGCCTAATGCTATTGCCAGGATAATTTCTAAACTAAGACTTTTGTGTGCCACAGTCGCATGGGATAAGGGAAGTCTAAATTGTATTCAAATTTAATGACATTATATTCAGATATCATAACAACGACTTTCAGAGGCAGAGTGTCTGTCCTTAAGCAGTCTGTCCTTATAGTACAGAGTTGATTTGCCCACTTTCAGCATGTGTCAAGCATGTAACAGATGCTTTGTGGCAGCACTTGGGGTCATGGCACCAGGGCCTCTACACAAGAACACAAGCATTGAGAACATTGTTGTGTACACAGAAGAGAAAGTTTTTGACCAACTCACGTCAGCAGTAGCTTCTTCCTCCGGTCTGGGTAGAGTGTATGTGGTTCAGTTGAGCTATGTGTAGAGACCCTGGTGATACTACAAGCAAAGTTTCATGTTGTGTTGAACCTTCTTAGTTTTTTTTCAAATAGCGATTTTGATGCTAGTGTAAAAGTGCCCCATGCACTCACATTGAAAATGAGTTTGAGCCAAAAACAAAAATATGGTAAATCTTTAAAGTGCCTCTTTTGTCGTAATTATGCTTCTACACAAAGGTTTGACTCATATACATTCACAAAAAAAGCCTAGGTTGCATTTTGGCAAAAGTTTTCACTTTATTTAAAGTGATTCCACTGGTGAAGTACAGTGGCCTTTATTCTGCACTTGCACAATGTAGTGTGAAGTTTATCCGCTTTGCTAACAGCACATCCATTAGCTTCAGGTGTCAACTCCATAGTTTATGTCTATAGTTATCCGTGTGCTTTTTCATCCCTGTCTTAGTAAAAATACTTCACTTTTCACAGTTTGTTAAGTATGTATTGTTTATAGTTTATCGTTAATTTTTTAAAATGTACATTATCATGTAGGCGTTTTTAAATAGCGCAGTTAGCCTTTTAGCTAGCCTAGCTGGCTTCCTAAAGAGCTTTGCATATACATCTTCTCTGTGATTGAGGAGATCCCTGAAGTATTCCTTTCACCGCCTGACAATGTCCCCAGTCGAGGTCACTCTCTTCACCCGAGTGTCCAAGACATACGGCCGGAGGTCAGATGACACGACCAAAGAGTCGATCATTGACCTCCGGCCAAGGGGGGCCTGGTGCCACGAGCACTGATGGACACCCTTATGCTTGATAATGGTGTTGGACATTCCATGTCCCCATGGCTAGAGTCACTGTCCGGGGATTAGGTTGCCGGGGTCTCCACCCACGACCGCCACCCAAATCACATAGCACCGGCCCCTTCTGAATCCACCTGCAGGTGGTGAACCTACTGGAGGGTGGGCCGACATCGCTCTCTCGGGTTGTGCCTGGCCGGGCACCGTGGGCAAAGACCCGGCCACCAGATATCATATAGAAATATCTCTGTAATATTTATTGTGTGAGGCATTTACTATGGAGTAAAATGTTTTGATGGCCAAATCTTTTCCCACAAATGATTCAGTACATTCCATTCACCCAAAAGATTTTTTGAATGATTTGTCAGTGAACGTCACGTCATTGCAGAGCAAGCGCGGAGTGCATGAAGCCGGGACAGTGGGACACCATTATTTATTTATTATATACAAACTATGGGATGCAGCCATGGAGGCGTTATTTACTGCCTATTATTTTCTATAATAACTCCATGGATGCAGCTGTACGTCCTAGCCAACACCGATGTTCCGTTGACTATATCACCGAGGCAGGTAGACCCCTGATGAGGCTAGAGCCTAGCCTCGACCATCAGCCCCGACGGAGGACAGCAGGCCAGAGCTGGCTGAGTGGCCCTGTCGGAGGTTCGCTCCCCTCGGTGACATCGTCAACAGAACATCGTAGTCGGTCGTTAATCTGTTCGTTAATTTTCGTGATGATAACAAATCATCAGCATGGATAGTGGCAATCATATCGCTGTCAACTTTCAAACAAATCAGCCCATTTCAACAGATGGAAGAACAAAATACAATCCGCATGACGCCGAATCCAATGCCAGTAACATTAACCCCATTCACACAGGAGAAGACGCATAAAAGCCGCAGCCGTGGGTCGCCAATTCTCCGCCAATGGTGTTTCACACAGAGCGAAGCATCTCCGCCTTAAAGACGAACCACCAGAGTCCCCCCTGTCAATCTGACTCTCTCACTCGTGGGGATGGAGGCCGTTTTCTGGGGGAAAGTTCACTCACGTCTCGGTCCTGAGGGCTGACCATCGCGGTGATCTCAGTCACTGTGATTTGCCGGTGACAGACGTTGTTTTTCGGGCAGAAATGTGACGAAGAGTCGGTAGGACAGGCGGGAGGACAGACAGGAGGACACACGCTTCTCCACATCTATCTGCGGTTTGGTCATGCAACATTGCTTTGTGGCACATTTCTCTGTATTAAGTTGAGTGAGGGACCTGTGCAGTTAACTGACCTTCGATCAACACGCCCTCGCTCCACGCCGCTGGCTTATCCGTTCACACTGGTTCGGTTCACCAATAATACGGCCCTGATAATACCTCCAGAGGCGTGTCAGGGCCGGAGCGAAATTTCACCCCTCGCTGCCTCCGAGAGATTCACACTGATATGGAGAGCAATCCCTGAATTCAGCTATCCAAATCAAGGAACATTTCTCTCTTTTATTCCCTACAAAGTCATGTAAGATATCTACAGGGGAGATTAATGGCATGTATTTTGTTAAGATGGAAAAATACTGGTGGCAGCCCATTGTGAGCGAATCCCTTAACTCAGAGGTCACCCATGTCTGGTGGCCAAATGATAAGTGACACGCAGTGATTTGAAGTTCACACAACAAATTCATTGAGGCTGAGTGTATGCTCCCCCACCTGTTCATGTCAGAAGCCACTGACACATTGTCTGTGCAAAATCAATACAAGGTGGCTCTGCATGAAGTCACAGAAGTGTCAAGGCCAGATAAACTGTACACACTTCCAAATAATTGATGTGGGACCGGCTCTGCATGGCTTCCCACATACTGCTCACTCTGCTGGGATTCCAATGGAACCACCAACAGCAAAGAAGATAACTGAGGACGAGGCTTAAACGAGGCATCATAAAAAACATGTAGCAGTGAAAGAGAGAGAGAGAGTGAACGTGTCTACATGAAATTAAAGCTGTCTTTGGTCATGAAGCCTATTTGTACTCTACAGTTCTTTGATTAATCAGTAAAATGTATGAACTATACTGCCAGCTGGCGACTCTGATACAAATTGCATACAGGTGGATCCGCATTCTACAAGCTTGTCCCTTCAATGAAACATCTCTACACTCACTGCACTGCACTGTGATTAATAATGAGGCTGTTAATCCCTGTTAACGTGTGTCTTTGGTAATCCATGTGCTTTCACATCAGAGTCCTGATCTGAGTACACTTGACCCTAAAATCTAGTAGGTAGTAGTAGTGTATAGCGTATAATATACGTTGTGAAAGCTAGTCGGCGGGGAGAGGAGGTTAATCATACTCCGGCATTTTACACCCTTGAAAAGATGTTTGCGAGTTCTGGCCATCTGTCGAATCCACTCTCATACCAAATAAGGGGCAGTATATCACCATAGTAACCGCTAATTGCTGCTAACCATTGCTACCATTAGCTAGTTAGCTCAGTTAGACGTGCGGCTAGTGGTACATGTGATGAGCTTGGAGCACCAGGGGAGTGTTGTGCCGTGTTCCAATATCCATACTTCCCGTTCTTACTGTACTTATTTTGAGTACGTAGGGTGTTCCGATCGCTATCACAGCGAAAAGAAGTGTACTTAAAGGACCCGGATGTTGCCCTCATAACGGCAAAAACGTTGAGTGTGCAACGATGTACACTATACGCACTCAACGGCCGCCATCTTGTCTACGTCGCGGAAGAAGCGGAGCCAGGCAGAGGTGCTCAGCTCGGATTTTTTTTTTAAATAGCTACTGAGACAACAGCGCCGGCAGCTGAGCCATATTGCAGGATTGTGGGATTGTAATTGTTAAAAAGTAAAGCCGTAGATGTTTTTTGTTCACCGTTCAAAGCGAGCCGCGGCGGCTGTTGCGATCGTTATTTCTGGTAAGTGCACCACGGAGTATGGTTTTGGAACAACACTCACCCTGCTGAAATCTGCGTACTTAGTAAGTGCGGATAGTGTACAACGTTTAAGTGTACTCATCGAAGTATGGATATTGGAACACAGCATTGGTGTTTGCGCCACTAGCCAGCCATTAGCCAGTTAGCATGCTAGCTTCTGTGGACATCTTCTTAACATAATACATATAACATAATGTCAAAACTGTTACTTCACAAACTGTTGAAATGTTTTTTTTTTTTTATGTTTTCTACAATAAATCTTACATATTGGACCTTTAACATTAAGGTGTAAATGTGTACGAACACTATCATGGATGTAGTAACTATGAACACAGCTAAGTCAACACTTGCGGCTTCATGACTTAACGCCACTGACTGATGTTTTATGTCATCTGTGGAATCTGAAAATCAAATCTGGTGCAAGCAGTGAATACATTTTGTAAACTTTATATGCCTTTTTAAGTAAACACTGTGTTTGTTTTGTGGTCATCTTCCCCTTAAACAAAGAATTAATCAAACTAAATCCTCCGGCTTTTGAGACTACAAGATAAATTCCCCAATGGCCTTGATAGTGGAAAATAAAACAAACAGTTTTCATATTGTTCATCACAGTTCAGTGATTCAGTAATCCCTCTGGATGGTGGTGGCAGTAATGCTTACAACAGATAGCAATCATCCCAGCTTCTCCCTCGTGTTCCATGGTCCTCAACCTCGTGTGATAACACTTCATCAACTGTCTTCCTTTACCTTAATATCATCTCCACCTCCTCCAACTCCCCATCTTTTTCGCTCTTTCAGCTAAGTGCCTCCAGCTTCTCTTTGACCATCATGATTGTACTCCAGTATCAGCGGTGAATTGGGATATCCTAAATTACTGCAGCTGCCTGGAAACATGGATTCCTTGGGAGTTTAGGAAGGGCAATCTCTGAGGCTGGAGAAGAGAAATTCCTAGGGAAAACAGATGGCATTCCACTCTTCATTAATCATCAGACTGGAAGACAGCTAGACTAAATTGGAAAGGCAGGGACCCTGATTCGCTCTCCATCAGGCTCCCTCCTCCTTTTGTTACACACCTTCCTCTGTCTTCATCACCTCTACCTTTCCCCACTGCAATCCCACCTCTCTCCATTGTCTTTGTCCCGCCCCCACGCCCACTTTGTCATTGCTTGTCTTTACATTGACCCCACCAGAGCCTAATAAGAGAGACCTTTTCCCCAAATGGCACGTGTCTTTTGCGACTGTTATTATATTTTTATAACATTATCATGAAATGCTGCAATTTGTGTTGCGGATAATGGGTGTTGTGAGCTGGATCTAATGTTACATTTGCAGGTGTGGCCCTGTCCAGTGTTAAACTATTGCTGTCACAATTTGTATTTGGCAGAAAAATCAATGAGTGTCACCCCATCCCTCCTGACCATGGTAGTGTCTGTAATTCAATCAAATCTGCCGTTATGGGTAGGTCCCAGGGCACCGGGCCCACTCATCCAGGAGTTCAGCCCTGCCTTTAGTTTTGATTTATTGTTGTCATCATTGTTTTCATTGGATATATGTGTGTGTATGTGTGTGTGTGTGTGAGTGTTCTATCCAAATGTTTATTTTGTATTTCACTCTGTTGTAACTTTAATGTATAGAATGTCATGTTTATTGAGTCTACTGTAAGCACATCATCTGTGGGCGATTTGCTAGACTGAATTTGATTTCGGTGCAACAAAGCGAGTGACATGAACCTCTTGAGAGTTTTTTTTAAGACAGAAGATGCTTCACTTCAGCCAGCATCGGGCTAGCTTAGTTGTAGTATCAGCAATCATATTTCTTTGTTAGAAATGAACCTGAGAAAGTTGTCCATTCTTTGAAGAAAAGGTGCTAGTAGTTCCTTAGCTGATGGGGAGACGTTATAATCCCAGTGTTGAACAGTGAGGTCGTTGCTGTGAAGTGTCCGATGAACGAAAGTGGATGGAGGAATGATGCTGATGCTGGTCGCTCTTTTCCTTTGCACGGATAGCAGCCCAATGCTTACTTGCTGTATGTTCCTCGGATTGTGGAGTCAACTGGCAAGCTTTGTGGTATAGCTGCCGGTGCTAACTGAGCTGAAGTACAAGCAGGACCTTGCGTAGCTGCTGCGGGGAGAGGTTCTGTGGGCCTGCAGGAACTGCAGCTGGCAGCTCTCAGCAGCTGTCTGGCCCAAAAGAATCCAGGAGAAGAGCTGGGGCCAAGGCCCAGTGGGAGCAAGAGCTGGAGAAGTGCCAAGAGGGCAGGCAACCTTGTGGGAGAAGAGATGAAGAGAACAAGAGAACAATGAACGACTTCATCAGTCGAACCCATCAAAGAGTATCAATATTACAAACACAAGATACAAAAGTAAGAGGCAGAACAAAACGCAGTCATAATTATAGATGTGTTTTTTGCCAGACACATCTTTCAGCCCAGTTGCCAGGATACAATTTCAGCAGTTATATTTCCTGCACCTTTAATGGGCTACATGTTGTATTGATGTTTCAACAAAACATGTTATCACATTCACATTACATGTTATGTAACTGACTTTCATGTCAGTAGGTGGAAGTGGCAGTGGATATTTTGATGTGGAACTGAGGTGTTTCAATATTTCTAAAAGTAAAATCTATACACAAATCCGGCGCGAAATCTATGGGCGCCGCCATCTTGCCTGCCGCCATTGCTGCGTGGCTGCGGACTATTACTTGCCGATGCCCTCTAATGGATTTTCAATGAAAGCATCCTGCTCGTGAAAATGTCAGGTGACTTTAAACGCCGGATTCAGGTGTATATTTTGATAAATAACCGCCGGTTCCAAATAAATGTCGGGTCTAATTATTATTATTATTTTTAATTAAAGAAGGAGACGTGACCACTGACACTGCACGTTATTTCTTCTTCGCCTTTTTCACATGCTTTCTGTCAGTATCACACTGATGATCGCCATGGCTCCGGTCCAGCTAAAAAAAAAAAAAAAAGTACAACTTCAAATTCAAACTTTCAGTCGTAAAATATGCAGAGGAAAACTTGGGAGAAGCAGCTGCCAGACATTTCTCTGTCGACCAGAAGAGAGTGAGAGAAACGGAGCTTCAGCGTCTGTCCGAGGAGGACAGCAACAGGACCAGGCTGCCTGCTGGAGGGAGGAAGAAGGCTAGCGGGGAGCCTGAGATAAACATGCGGGGATGAGTTATCAGCAAACGGGCACGCCACGAGAGAGTGTCCCGCAAAATGATCAGGGCGATGGAGAAACAAATGTCCGCCACCGTGAGTGACAGCAGAGATAAAGAGTTATCTGTGAGCGCTGGTCGGCTGAATCGTTTCTTCCGCCACAACAACTTCACCTGCAGAAGACAACTATTGCCCAGAAGGATGCCAGAGAATTCACCGAGAAGCTGGGTAAGTTTGTGACATTTTCATCCCAGATTTTTGAGAGGGAGGAATCAAACACCTGTCGCAATCACCGCCTGGTCTCACAACATGTTCTTCTCGGCATTATTGAACAGCAAACGTACTAAAAAAACGCATCTACAGCTTACGTCTTCAACAATCGCTACGGGACCAACATGCTACTTCCTTAGCAGCAAAGCACCGCAGTAATGGTGGCGCTGCTTTACTTCCGTGTTTCACCGGATTTGTGTATAGATATTTTTAAGTAGACCTTCAGACACTTTCCAGCTGTGCTTTTGAATTCATACTGCTAAAAATACAGGGCAACATATTATAGTAACTACTAGCTGCAGGGTTAACTGAGCTAACAGCAGCTACAGTTAGCAGCAGGTCTGGACTGGGAGCTCAGAATGATATTACAAGACCGGGGCTAGCTGGTTAACATGCTAACTTAAGGATACATCTCTCTACAAGACGATACATAGACATCTCTGATATAATGTCAAAACTATTATTTATAACATTCTATTGATCATTTTAGTTATTTTTTTAATTTTTTACAGCTCTTCCCAATTTGGTAAAACAAAAAATGTGGAATGACTTTTAAATCTAAAAGAACGATGTAGCCTTGATGCAGGACAGTCATACTACACTCCATCTTCAATCAGTTTCTCAGTTGGAGTAATTTATCTTGTGTGCCTGCATGATCCCTTCATCTTAGTTGCTGAGGACATCCCCACCCTCCAGCGAGGGTTTTGTTGTGTAACAAATTATGGTTACAGGAAATTGGAATTGTGGATAGGGGATCAGAAATCTTGTGGCCAAATGGACCCCTATTTACATGTTCTGTATAAAAATAGTATTCAAATGTCATTTTTTAACTTAATGTCACAAGTTTGACATAGGAATATATGACTGATTTGCAATTGCACATGAAAAACATGGCTTTTCTGTCAAATGGCTGCAGCTTCTCATTTCAGCTTTGACATGTGCAGCATACTGTCTTTCTCCCTGTTGTATCTCCACCCTTTTGACCCCTGCCTGTAGCAAAGATGCACAAAGCTCACATGCACAAGTGCCGGCTGTTTGATAAATTAAGACAGGGCTTTGGGGAGACCCTTGAACCTGAGCTCTTTCATCATCCAGAGATCATTACTCTTGAAGAGACCCAGGAAACTGCATCTCCAAGTGTAGTTAGTGATGGTCATAGATGAGCTGATGTTGACATTGAACCATGTCACCTTGAAACCACATTTCCGCGAACATGTCTCGAGGGAAACATGCTGACCGAATTATGTTTTTAGTCACATAATGAGGAAATGTAATGTAACTGGTCGTTTGTAAAAATGTCACAACAATAGAGCTGAACTTGTACACTGGCTGGATAGATACTGTTGTCAATTTTTAACTGAACAGATATATCAGCCTTCAAGAAATTGCATTGCAGAAATGCTAAAGGCTTGAATTTGAATTACAGTATACTGGATGTGAGCCATTACAGAAGGACCTGTGTGGAGCTGGTTTATTAAGAATATTATAAAAACATACTGGATAAGGGGGAGGGAACAATTCAAAACTAGGGTTGGTAAGACCATAGAAACCAGCAAAAGAACGCCAAATTTGGAAAGTTACGGACCGGGAAAAATCCCACCTCCTCGCTGCCGGAACTCATGAACACACACTGCCTGACTGCTGCACCTTAGCTCCTGTGCTTGACACCTGGGAGATGTAGCCAATGTCAATTTTGGCTAACCTTTCTCTTCCATTCTTGTACCACTGGCTAATAGCTTAAGCAATAAATCAGTCTAGAGTGTGTGCATGCAGGCAGGTGTGTAGGTATACAGACAGGACCATTCTTTTTGTACTGGCAGAGTGAGACGATTGGTTCAGTTTATTAGAGGTCTGCAGTGATCACAGTTAGACTGCTGGATTTCATTCAGCATTTGATTTATTGATTGCTGTCGACATGTTAAGCAATTTCCTGCAAATAAAAACAAATGATTCTGCAACTTCTTATATTATGTGCGCTTTTTCTTTGATTTTGAATGTGTGATGAGCATCTGATTATGTTCATGTCTCAACATGTGTCTCTTACCAGAGAGGGTTTTCCTCACCAGATGAGGGGGAAGTGTGAAGCTCAGAACACGGGGTCACACATTTTGTAATGATCCCATAATGTATCAATTACCCACTGACATGTTCTCTACCTTCTGACATTGGATGATGGACGCATGTGATGGGCCATTATTCCAAGGTCTTCTTGGGGTCACTCTGAGTTAATTAAGAAAACAAATGGTTAATTATATGCTCTGTTTACCCCACAAATGGGGATGTGTTGACGAGGGGCTTTTGCAAATTGTTTAGAATGTTTTTGATGAATGAGGCATTCTCGTTTCAGAGTGAAAACATCAAAATGGCTGACTAATTTCAATTAGATTTAATGAAAAAATGTGTGTGGGTGAACTGCATGCCCAAGTGTACACGGTTCATGTAGGCCTGATACGATTATTTTCCTGTATCATTGTGTTGATTTTTTTTTAAGATGAATCAATTAAAGGTTTAGTTGAAATGTCAGGAAAAAAGAAACCTCCCCATCAACCACAATGATCCTAAAGCCTTCAAAGTCCTAATTGAAAAAAATTGTTGCAATTTTCTTTTCTCTCAACTATCTGCTTATTGACTAATCAGCTAACCATTTCAATACAAATCTCACATACAGTAATGTTTACCATTTTGGATTGCTATAGATTTTCAAGAACATAAAACTTTGGTACATTTGAACTGTGTGTGTGTGTGTGTGTGCGTGTGTGTGTGTGTGTGAGTCTGTGAGAGAGAGAGAGAGAGAGAGAGAGAGAGAGAGACAGAGAGAGGGAGAGTGCAATTGTGTCTCTCTGTGTGTGTTAAAGCACACATTTAGAGCAATGCTTAGTTGCTTCTGCCAATGCCAGACTGTTTTTGTTCACCTGCTTGTCTATTCACTCAGACGTTGTCAGACAGTCGTCAACAGTTGTCAGAGCGTGAGATAACATTTTGGTCCACTACATAGATTCTTGTAGTAAAAGTTGGATATTCTTGAACAGTGAGCCATATAAAAAGATTCCCTGCCTCTGAGGTCTTAAATCACTTCTGGTTCTGAAAGCTAGAGCCCCTTGACTCATTCCATCATCCGTCATTTATTTAAAAAAATGTGTTTATCACGCAGAACTTGTCCCACATGCTACTTTCTCTCCAAGTACTTCAAGTTTTAAAGATTTATGTAACAAAGCAATGTCAAAATGATGCGAGTGGCTGATAGCAAGTAACAGTTAATGTGAAGTAAACACTCAACACAGTTTGAAAAACACAATCATTTAAAATTAAAATGGTGAAACAATGACTTTGAAACAAACATTTACACTGAGGACAGGAGGCTACTACTGATTTAATGTAGCTCACAGACGCAGATCGAGCACATATATACTTTCATCATCTTTTGAAGTTTAATCATTTTGCTGGCTAGAATGAATTATCATCATCTTTAAGTCAACAATTAGTCTTAGGCATGCTGCCAAAATCGTGTGACGGTTTCATTGAAAATAAACAAATACATGAATAGGTTAACAGTCCATTTTACAAATACAAATAGATCCTCCACTCATAATTGAGTGTATACAGATATTTGTGCCAAATATAATGAAATTTGCTCACAGCGTTCTCGAGTTATTACGTTCACAAGATGTCAGATTACAGTGACCTTTGACCTCCAAAGATTAATCAGTTCATCCTTAAGTCCAACTTCGAGTTTGTACCAATTGTTATGAAAATCCCTGAAGGCAATATAAGTTCATTAGGCAGGAGGTTGCTGTGACCTTTGACCTATGACCTCCCAAATGTAATTAATTCATCATTGAGCCAAAGTGGACTTTTGTGAAAAAAGAAAACCTTCTCACAGCATTTTTGAGATATTGCATTCACAAGAATGGCCTGGACGGACAACCCGAAAACATAATGCCTGAACAGGTTTAAAAGTGAATATTGCATGTAATACCTCATTGTAAACATTTTCAGACTTCCTGCCACGTGTCTGGAATATTTTCTTTAAATGGTGTAGTTTAACTGGAGCTATATATAGGCTGTGTACACTAGCCAATAGAATTTTAGCAGCTTTAAAAACACTTGCAGATTTTTTTTTTAAAAGGTTTTTGTTAGGGAAATCAAAATATGCTTGAATTTTCTAAACTGTCATCATAACCTCAACCTTGTACAAATCACTGATCTTACTGAAAACAGAACTAGCTCATAAATGGAGTTCCACATCAGCTCTTCCAGGTTTAAAATGGTAATTTCCTCAAATGAGGAAAAGCTGGATAGAGGGATTCGCTCCATGTACCTCATACCAGCTAATGATTAATCCTGTTTTAAACAAAGGGATTACTGGTTTGAAAATAAAGCCATTTCAGAAGGTGTTAATCTACAATATAATGATTCGACCAATTGGAGAAATTGGCAAGTTTGATCATGTGACTATTGAATTAGACGAGGTGGCGTCATAGGTGGTTGCAATAATTTTGTCAAGCTTGGGTACAAGGTAGGTCAAGCAGCCAGTTGACTTGGGTCAAGATTTAAGATTGATTGGCCTGGTCCTTTTCTGTTTATCGAGCGGCATTATCAAAGATTTGGAAAAGGATAGTATCATCAGCATAGAGAGCTATTAAATTGTGTAAATGATTATTCTAATGGTCCAGACTGTGACCATTTAGTTGCATTTTGTGCCAAAATTTGGAGACATTGTGACAGATGTTCACAACTAGGAGCACCTGTGCTGCAAATATGCCACTTGTGGTTCTGTTTTTTTATATCATCATTGTCATCATCGCACATCATGTCAAACACCAGAAGCATTCTGTGGTCAATCAACTGTTCCACATCCTCAATAATCCAGTCCACAGTGGAGACACTAAACTGATAAACGAGATTAACTGTCTCAGAAATGTTTTCTACCATGTCCCATACTCCCCCTCTCACATCCACAGAAGCACTGCCTCCTCCAGCTCACTGTGCTTATGATTTTTTAGTGAGGAGCACTGGACAAACACACACATTGAAAAAGCTAGTCTGGAGACCTGTAATGCCATGAATAACACTTTGCCACATGATGACTCTATGGCCAGAGTGAATAGAGGTGGTTTCAATCTTTGTATAAAATATTGAAGGCTACAGCCTTACTGCAATAGCCAGTGTTTTTTTGTGTTTTGTTTTTAAACCAACCATTATTGGAACTCCACTCTATGACATCCTCTACAAATCCAGACAAATGCCAGAGCCATTTGTTCTGCTCCCTTCCAATGTCCTAAATGGCCAATAGTATACCATCATATATTTTAAAGAATTACATCCTCAAGAATATGACCAAAGCTAACTCGGTTAACTACAACAGCCAACTCCTTGATGCCTCCATGGAGTAGCACGGTGTTGTTAGCTTCTTCAGTTCCTTCACACTTTGTCCCTGGTTTCAGATAAAATGTGGGATGTTAATATTGACTTGACTTAATATGCAGCTGACCTCTGCAAAGCATGAACTCTGAGCCCCCTGCCCTAGCCAAAAGTCCCAATCACAATATAAAGCGCCACACTGAATTCAGTCCATGAATCTACAAGCTGTAGAGACAGACAGTTGAAATCGTCTCCAATTGAGTCAGGTCTGCTAAGTTCTGTGATTACAGGCACTCAAGTGGAGGCCATTTATGGAGAAAAACTAGAAAAGACTTCAGCTGCTGTGAATGAGTTTAGAGTTGTAATTTTATCCTGTCTGCCAAGGGAATCAAATAATTACACATGCTGTTAGTGCCATTTCTGTCAGATAGAAAAGGCAGCTTGTTCCGTTGATGACCCATCTTTCCTGTTCTCTGTATGAGTTTTATCACACAGTATTTCCCTGTAATCATCCTTTTGTATGGAAACTTTAAAGGTCCCATATTATGAAAAACATATTTTCTCTGGTATCTACATATATAAACAGGTCCTCCCTGAGCCTGCCAACTCCCAGAATGAGGAGAGCAAACAAGTCCTGCATCATCTCTGCAGCCCACCCACTGGTAAAACGGGGTTCCTACAGGCTGTTCAGATTCAACTTCTGTCGTTACGTAATGCGAATTGCTCTGTTGTTGGTTGAATAAATCAACATAAGTGCCTATATTCTGTTCCAGCAACAGAACAACAGAAGAGACAGTGGTATCGTTTTGTTTTTAGCGACAGTATGCCGGCTACGCTTCCTGTTAGTTTGTATGTGTGTGCTAACCACTTCACATCGGACTGCTTCAGTAACGAGGGTCAGAACAAAGCTGGCTTTGCCTTGACACTGACCCTCGTAAAAGGATCAGTCCCAACCATACCAGACCCAGTAACTGCACCCGAGCCACAGGTAAGTGTCACCGCGGTTTGACAGTAATTACAGTTGCCTAAGAGTATGGTGAAGTCAGCTGGAAACTGGCTAACTAGTTAGATCCGCTTCAGTCCGCTATGCAATGGCGTTTGAAGCAAGTTTAATGTTAATAATATTACGATGGAGCTTGGTTGTCACAGTGAAAAGTCTGGAAACGTGTAGACTGGAGACAGAGACGATGGGAACAGTGTCCAAGAGTTAGCCATTAGCTACATGGCAGTAATTGTAGCAACGCATACGAACAAACTAAGCAACATATTCAGACACACTAACCAGTCTGAAACGTCCTGCTGCAGCCAGAGAGTCTGCTACTTGTAGCAGCAGTGTGAGAAAATATGATGACATTGCAGCTTTTCTGGAGAGCTGAAATGGAACGTTTGCGTTCCTCATGAGTTGAGCTGTGTCACCACGTGTTTATGTGCACACAAGCAGCTGCTTTTCAGCTTGATGCTAACTTACTCTTTAGCCAAGGTTGAAAGCGCTGATCTCGGCTTTTGAGGAATGTCGATCCATTGAATTACGTTTTCATTTTTTTAATATAACTATACTACATCGTTTATTTATTTTACAGACTTCTAAAATGACACTTTGTCACATCTAGTCTTTGAAGAATGAGAGAACGACAGCCAAACTAGTCAAAACATCACAATTGTATGCTAATGAGGTCTCTTTAGGATGCTTCTCTCCACTGAGTGACCTTCCTCTCTGAGCTGGCCACATCCAACAAAACACCAAACAGGAAGGAGACAGCAAGGGAATAGAGCACAATGTTAATGAACAGCCTTCACGACTGACAGAGACTGTTTGTAGAAGCAGACACACGCACATACTGTATATAAATGGATGCACAATCATGCCTGCGCCTGCTGACAGACCCACGAACCATCGGCAGGAATGCACTCACAGCATCACCAGTGGCCTTTCTGCAGCTGCCTGTGTCCTCCCATCCCATTCTTTTTCTCCACTTTTTCCTCCACTCTTTTCCTGATCATTCAGAAAGAATAATCCAAGGGAGACATGTCTTGAGAGAATTAGACAGCGGGGAAATCAATGTGCTGTCCCTGAGGTCCTGAGAAAAAGGGCGGGGGGCTGTGGTTGTTGCACGTGGGAGAAGGGGAGCTTGTCATTTTTAGATGTTTAATTAATTTCCCAGGTCCCCAAGGCTGAGGGATGCTGGATTTGAAGGAAGGGCAGTGGTAAGGGAAGGATCGACTGATGTAAGGTGAACTAGTGCCCTGGTGAGATCTGTATGATGCATGCCTCACATCTACTTTCTATATACCTAACCTCTGCAGGGCAGGGCAAGGCAGGCTGCATACACTGTTCCATTATTTTCCATTATGCACTTTTCTTTTTTCTCCTTCTACCTGTCTGAAACAAACGTGAGGTGAAGTTTTAGTGTCTGTACTTTGGTGAATTTGGTGGTCATTGATTAACAGCACAATGTAGGCAAAGTGCTTCATTTTGGAGTATGTTCATCCGATAATTTAACATTGATTAGCTCGAGCTCGCTAAATTTACAACTTGTGATTCAATAATTGCACCTATAATCTGGGTAGTTCAGGTCACCTATTATAAAAAGTCACCTGATGACGGTCAACAAGTCAGCAAAGAGGCAAGACTTGCAGCAGCTACTGCTTTCAGTTACTATGGTCTGCTATCATCCCCAGTGGCATAGTTGAGAGACAGAAGTGAAATTGCACTCGACAAGTTTTTTTCTTGTTGAGACAGACACAAGCAGATTAGCAACACCAGCAGTAAACTGTGTGCAGGAAGTCGGATTTGGAAAAGCAGTATGATAAAGAAGAAGACTAACAACTATAAACATAGAGAGATTCTTGGAAAGTCAGAATTAAAACTACTCAACAGTTGTGAATATTCCAGTGAGTTAGCTGTTACGTAAAACTATCTACTACTAAATTTTAACTAACTACTAACAAATTATTTGTAATTGTTGCTTGTTTTATGTTTAAAACCAGTCGAGATTTGCTATGATCTGATAAATCAATCAATGGTAGATGTTTATGTGTCACTGAATTTGTTAAATACTGTGCATTTAGAGGAAAAATGCTTTCTTTGGCATGGACCTTGGACTTTTTCACTTTGGAAACCCCAAAATGCTACATAATGCGGAGAGGCAAAAACCCAAAAAGCAGAATATGACCTCTTTAAGTGAACTGTTATGGGGTAACTGGATTTCTTTTCACATTTTGTGTAGGCTGGCTTTTGTTCTAAGACTATACGACAGACAGAACTGTGCTACTCGAGTCGCCATCATTCCGCTGCCTCCAGGCTTTGTTCCCCATCACCATCATCATCTTCTCACCATTTGTTGGCTCTTCGCCTTCATCATCCGTCTTCAGTCCTCATGTCTACTACTCGTCAGATTCTGCTGTTTTCACCTTCTTCATTACCTTAGAAGCCAGGATGGACAGTGTCCCGATTGGAGGATGGTGGAAGGAGCATAAGTGCGCTCAAACAACTAACTCATGAGATTGCATTGAACAAACATAAAGACTCATTCATATTTTTCATTCTGAAATCTCATGTGTATTTTACTTTCCTATTGATTTGTTGTTCTTGTGTCTGTGTGTATGTATGTATGTATGTATGTATGTATGTATGTATGTGTATATATATATATATATATATATATATATATATATATATATATATATAGAGGTATATATATAGAGGTATATATATAGAGGTATGAAAGGTTGTCTAATTTTCTTCTTTTCTCCTTTTAAAACCTAATCTTTCTTGAATATGAAACATGGGGCTGTGATAATTGACGCTTGGAACTCGTATCTGTCTGACAAACTTTCCTCTCTCTTCAGTGGACACATGTCTGATTTAAGTGTTAGGACTTCAAATTAATTAAAGTGACCCGTACCTTCACATCTCATTGTTACTCACATAATGACATAATGGGCGTGCCTGTCCACTAATTCTTTTTCATTAGGCACTGAAGGAAAGTGTGCTGATTGAGGATGTGGCTTGACGGCAAGACCTAAAATACAGCCACACTGTGTGGACGTGGATCAATAATCCATCTACATACAGGTCAATGTATAGCACTAAACATGGCCATATTTTTTATGTCCACATCACTGTAAATCAATTCCCCTTCACAAGCACCCGTTATTATACTGCCACAGCCAGGCTGTAGAATCTTGATAGTACAAAACCAGCACTTGCGTACTTCACACGCATCGTAAATAAGACTTATAAAATGTATTTTACATATTTTAAAAAATGTGGTTCATTATAATGGCTCATTAATGTGCATGATTAGGAACACGATTAAGACATTATGTTGACGAGTGAGTTTAATCTATGTTGCAGGAGGTACAGAAAGTTGTTTTCACTGTTATCCGACTGTCTAGTCCAGCTTTACAGAGTTTCCATTAGTTCTCCTCCGGGAGGCTGAATGAATGGCACTGTGAGTGTTATGAATGGACTAAGAAATTGGAAGTAAATAAAAGCTGTGCGCATGCCGTACCTCCGCTCTGTAGCCCTGCAGTGGAGGGTGGATGCCTGTGGAGCTGAAATATGGAGCTGTCAGGGAGAGGCACAAAGCAGCAGAGAGAGGACACTGTGACCCAGCCAGCCACCGTGGTGGAGATGTGGCTGCTTTAGGCTGCCTTATGCCTATCACCTCTTTGCTTCTACCCCAGTCTGAATTAAAGAGTACCTTTATCACTTTCTGGAATACACAGCCACCATTGCTGAGCAATCAAAGACAGGACAGCCACTGCAGAAACTCCATCACCAGGAAATCTAAGAAAGGATGTTTCAGTACCCACACAACTGAGAGGTGAACTCTGGGAAGTGAAGTCTCCAAACCGCAGACTGCAGCCTTGTTAAAACAAGTTGTGACTCTTCAAAGTTTATATAGTAAGTTGTGCTCCTATAGCAAATAAACCCTACGTTGAACCTGTCAATTATGCACTCTGACTGTGTGGCCTCAAATTCAACTTTTTCCTGTTCCCAAACTTCATTTTGTGCTGGCACTCAGTAGTAACAAGGTAGTAAAATATATGCCTAAAATATCTGGATATAGAGATACCTATACAACTATACAACCTATAACAACTAAGTTTGTGTTGTCCTTAAAAGAATTCTGAAGAATGAAGCAGTGATATTGTCAGACAGCAGCTAAATACAATCCATATGCTAAAGGTGAAAGCAATAACAAGAGAAACGCTGCAGATTTCTTTTGCTTGTGTTTTGATGTTACAATCACATATTGGTTTTTATGCTCAAGGCAAAGAGCCAATATGTATAAATTTTAGGGTGAGACATTGAAAATGTAACTGAAATGATCAGAACATTAACAGATTGTGAAGAAATAACAGTTTTGACATTGTGTCAAAGACGTCTATTTATTGTGTTGTAGAGACTACTATGCAGGTTAGCATGCTCAGCATTATAAGAAATATGATTATTCAGGGTTAGAAGAGAATATAAATGCCGCTTTTAAATATGTAGCCTGATATAAAACTACAGGCAGTATCTGGTTAGCTTAGCATGAAGACTGGAAAGGAAGCAACACTTCTAGGCTGGTTCTGTTAAAAGGTTACACAACCAACCAGCATTTCTAAAGCTAACCAATCCAAATGTCACATCCTGTTTGTTTAAAGGTGTAGTTTGTAAGAAAGGATCAGATTTTGAGGTAGCTCCAAAACTATAACTGCTTACTGCTGCTCAGTATACTGGACTAAATCTTTTCTACAACTTGTCTTGGCTATAGTGTCTAGCTGCCGTCAGCAAGTAGCTCAACACTAAGGGACCCCTCAGCTCAATGTGCCTCCCAGTGAACACAGCAGGACACCAGACTGGGACTGAACAAACCCCTGGAGACCGACAGATGTCAGTCAGATGACAGGGGAAATAGTATGGAGGTGATTTACAGGAAATGTGAAAAGGATAATGATTTTGTGGGCTAGAAAACGCAGCAGTTCGAGACAAGAGAGATGACAGAGGACCAAAAGAGAGAAAGACTAGTGGAAAACAATGTGTAGATCATGGGTCTCAAACTCACGGCCCGCGAGGTTTATGTGAATGGCACTTTGCTGCGTTTTATGTGGAAGGTCCCTTTGTTGCGCATGCTGGAACTACCAATCACAGGACAGGCCATCGGCCGGGCTTAATGCAAGCAGAGAAACATTTCATAACAACTATGGCAGTGCCAATGTAACATCGCATAGCCGTAATAGAATTGTTACCTCTTACTGTGTTTGAAATGAGCATGTTTGACTTCGAGTTGGACTGGCATTGGATTTGAGTTGGACCGGCATTGGATTCGGCATCATGCGGATTGTATTTTGTTCTTCCATCTGTTGAAATGGGCTGATTTGTTTGAAAGTTGACGGCGATATGATTGCCACTATCCATGCGGATGATTTGTTATCATGACGAATCTGCAAATTAACGATCAGATTAACGACCAACACCGATGTTCCGTTGAAGATGTCACCGAGGAGAGCGGAGCTCCAACACAGGGCCACTCAGCCAGCTCATGCTCGCCGTCCCATGTTGGGGCCAATGGTCAAGGCTCGGCTGGAGCCTCATCAGGGGTCTACCCGCCTCGGTGATATAGTCAATGGAACATCGGTGTTGGCTAGGACTTACAACGCCGCTAGCTTAGCAGCGCCCGCTGCATCCTTGGAGTTATTCTAGAAAATAATAGCCAGCAAATAACGCCTCCATGGCTGCATCCCATGGTTTGTATATAATAAATAAATAATGGTGTCCCACTGTCCCGGCTTCATGCACTCCACGCTTGCTTGTGACGTTCACCGACAAATCATTCGAAAAAATCTTTTGGGTGAATGGAATGTACTGAATCATTTGTGGAAAAAGATTTGTTCATCAAAACATTTTACTCCATAGTAAATGCCTCACAAAATAAAAATTACAGAGATATTTCTATGTGATATCATTTGTTTCACTTGTTTCAGTGTTTCACGTTATCAAATGTAAACACTATAATTGCAAATAACAATGAATAAAACTAAAATTATCATAAATAACAATGAATATCAATACATAAACGCAAAATGCAGTGTGTTTATTTCAATGAGAGAATGCACATCGTTTTATATTTTTTATCTTTGAGCACATTTTTTAGTAAATTGATTCAACGACAACATGACAGTTCCATTCATGTTCAGGACAGTTCATGTTCAGAAGAACCGTTCATGTTCAGAAGAACCCATTCAAGTTAAAGAACTGATAATAATGACATTGAGAAGATTGGAATTTTTTTTAACAAGGCTTTTTTTGTGGAATACCTGATGCAGCCCAGCCTCACCCAGACTCTGTCTCCAGCGGCCACCAGGTAAATTGAGTTTGAGACACCTGGTGTAGACGATGAATATTTTGACATTGATTGACTGAGTATTTGTTTTGACAAAACCAGACAAACCAAGAGTGTTGGTGAGTTTTATTTTGTCCATGCTGGATTTGAATGAAGTGTGATTCATAATGAGATAAGGAGAGCTTGACTTCGTTCAGTAAAAGAGAGAAAACAATGTGTGCGGTCCTACCTTTTTCTTTCAGAGGAAAATTGGTGTAAAAATATCTCCTTTCTTTACATTTTTTAGTTTATTTTGTTTACTTCTCAGAATAAGATGCAAACTCGCTGCTTTTACATCTCCCAGCTGAATCTACGGGGGCCATCAGACACCTCTTGCGAAACAATAGCAGCAACGTCTTTGACATAAAGTAGACGCTATTGTATCCACACGCTTTTGGCCACATATTACAAACTGCCCCCTTAACCTGGGGAAAACCAATGCCTAACAGAAAACTATACATGTTTTTATGTGGATTAATGAGCCAGACGACTGTCTTCCTTTTTTCCCTCCTAGAGTCTTGTTGTTAGATTGCAAACATACCAGTAGAGACTCCAGCGACGTAATACGCCCAGCCAAGAAAAAGCCTAACATCTCATCTAACTCTCAGCAGGAAAGTGATTGAATGTAATTCTCAAAATCTTTAACAATGACTATATTTTTAACAACTAAGAGTTGTAGTTCAAGGTCAGCATGAATTCCAGAACAGAAAATGGAAATGAAGATTTAGTCATTACCTACTCACCCGCATGCCAGTGGAAAGTCAGTTGAACGTGAAAACGAAAAATAAGCGTGAATCGAATCTGAAGATAAATAAGAGCACAGACAGATTACAGTCAGGCTGGCTGATTACACATGAGACAAATATGTCTCGTACAGGCTTTGCTTGTGAACAGGACTTTTGACAACACGGCAGGAGACCAAGAATGCAGCAGCAGTGGTCATTACATTAGTGAAGACCCATGTTTAATGAGAGTGTCAGGACATGCTTCACACACTTAATGAAGCCCATTTTCAAGTTTAGCATGCTCTGAGCCGATGGTTTATAGCACGAGCCGGGCCCTGGAAGGGATTTAAATGAATGCTGAGCGGAGCACCTTAAGTGTTCCTAATTCATCTCCTGATCGGTGTAATGGCTAAATCAAAGTATTGAACCACTGAAATCAGGTAATGAAACATACCTCTCCAGTGCAACCAGCACGGGGATTAATCAACACTGAGGTCCAGTGGGTCAATGAGTGCTCTAGTGTGTGTGTGTGTGTGTGTGTATGGGTGGTGGAGCTGCCTCGCTATATGGTGCACAGTGAATCCATATGCTGCACTGCCTGCTGGCCTACGCACGTTGAATAATTACTTGTATGAAGAATTGCAGAGGATGTTGCAATCCAGAAATCTGAACCGGAGGATGCAAGATTTCACGGTGCAGATTGACTTATTAGCAGTGCTGAATGGCCAATAATGAAACGAAAGTGTTTGGGTGGTGTACAGTAGCTACATGATCGCATCACAACAGCGCATGAATGTGTAAAAATGCGTGTGTGTGTGTGAGGAGTAGGTGGCGGAGCGGGGCACACTGTGGCCATGCGATAACAGCAATGAATGGCCCTGCCAAGTATCTAATGAAGCATTAGTGACAGACTGAGGGGGGACGCTCTTCACCTCCTCTGCAGCCGATGCACTCTTTCACATTTTTCATCTAGAGTGCGGAGGGACCGGACTGAAGATAAAGGGATAAATGGAGGTGTGGAGAGCGCCGCGGTGGAGACGCTTTTCACGGGCGCTCACCTTAAGGCGGTGGAGTGTCAGCTCAGCGAAAGCTTGGAAAAGGCGGCATCTCATTTATTACATTCGTTAGCAAGGAGCATTTGCTGAATATGCAAAACCCAGTATACCTCGATGCATCAGAAGTGACATTATTGGGTGTTGCTCTCGCGTAAGAATGGAGGTTACTGGAAAAAGCATGTGTGGATGTCACCAGCTAAATAAACAGTGGAGATCAAGTCAGATATGTACAGTGTGAGTGGGGAGGCGGGAGGGGAGCACTCCTTTCCATTAATTCTCCTCCTCCTCCTCCATCATATCAAACAATGGTGGGACTGTTTTGAAAAGAGGATGTTCTTACCTGCCTCTGTAATCCACCAATCTGCTGAAACCTCAGCAAAGATCTTTCTTTTTATGACAGTAAAAAAAAATTGCATATCACAGAAAAGTGTGATGTTAGTAGTATCTTGGGAATAACCGTGCGGCGTTGCAACATCTCGGCATCAAAAATCTTAGAGGTTATCTTTGCTGAAATTTACAGCATTACAGGAGACTTATTATACTTCTTTGTTTTTTTTTCCTTTTCGTCAGTGTGTTATATTGGTTCTTGTACATGTAAAATCTCTCTATAAAAGCAAGGAATCTCTGTCTGTCTGTGTGTGTGTGTGTGTGTGTGTGTGTGTGTGTGTGTGTGTGTGTTCCTCAAATATCTCTGCAAATAGCTGCTGCTTGGTTCAAGGGTGTGCTATGTCGGATTTGTTTGATCTGCAATGATACCGTTAATAAATTATTTCATAAGTAATAGCCACCACAGTCACGTGCGCACCAGAGCCAATCACTGCAGAGCTCAAGCCCACGACATACCTTAAGAAACAAGCGGATTTATACCTGCAGCGGTGCGAGCCGGCGGTTCTGTCCCGTTCTGTTCTGTGCATCTAAACTGACTGTTGTGGATTAATGAAACTAAACAAGTCCGGACCGAGTCTGTTCGGGTCTGAGGAGATCCGGAGACGCGCGGACAACAAAGTGGAATCGGAATCTGTGGATGTTCATGTAGCTAGCTGCCAGCCCACCGCCTCGGCCCACCTCCCGAGTCAACGGACCGGACGCACCGGCACGTCCAAAACCGGACTTAGGGTCAATAATGTCGGCCACGCTTTTTCATGAACATTGCCGTCACGTTTGCTTTGTGTATGGTGCACGAAGAAACAGTAAAAATGTGCTTTTGTCACGAAAGTGTCCAAGCAGCAAGTTTGGTTGTTGAGGAACGGGGGAAGTTGTGGGAGGGACGTCGGCGGATGATTGACAGGCAACGACGGTCGGTGTACAGACAGCGATATTGAGAGTTGAGAGATTTGTGACATTAAGCATGTTCGGAGTGTATAGTTAGTGTGTTATGCAGTATTTGGTGTCCTGTGTTTAGTGTGTAGTGCAGTCGGTTTTTTTGTTTAATAAGTCAAAAAAATGAGGAGACTGCTGAATGTGGAGCAGGCAGTGCAGCTCTTCATTCAGCTGGAAGGAGCTCCGGCAGACCTGAGCATTGCCTGCATTTAAATGTCAAATTTATGCACAAAACAAAACAATTTATATTTGCATTATAAGTAATAAAAATGGTTTGTTTAACATATTTGTGGTTTTCACTGTAAAAAAATCAACTTTTTCCTACTCTGTTTTTCTGTTATTTTGTGATTTTAGATCCATTGTGTTAATACAGTGTGTCAAAATGAAAAACAAGTGTACAGTCAAACATGTGAGTTTGTGCGGAAAATAATGGTAAATAGTAAAAAGTTTTTAAGGTGAAATATAATGGTATAATCAAAAGTAGTCAAAAACAGCCAATTATATCCCTGACGACCCACCTTCAAACACAGACTCATTTGGCCATCCATGAAAAAGCTACTTAACCTCAGACTTTTCTATAGGAATACATGCTTCCTATGGGCACTGCACTAGTATCTTAAAAGTTAAAAAGGTCAAAGTAAACACAGGGCTGATAGCACCCTATGGTAAGGAAGGATTAGTTTTGATGGCGTAACATTTCCTGGCTATTTTATTCTCGTGAGAGCTCAATGCATAATGTGTACCATTTTTCTTCCCAGGGCTGTCCTGATTCTGTTTTTGCATTTATGGTTTCCTGCTGTGTTGCCTTTCATTTCCTCCTACTGTGTCATTTTACTTCCTGTTTCCCTGCTGTCGACACCGGCCCTGCATCTCCCTCTTTAGCCTTACCCTCCTTTCTTTGTCTTCAGCTTTTCCAGCCCATCACGTTTCTAGTGTGTTTTTGCGCTCCCCCTGCACCCCCTCATTAACGGTGTGTGTATACAGTCTTGGTGCTCCCTCTTGTCTTTGTCAGTTAGTTTTGTGTTACGACACTGTGTTCTCCTTGTGTTATCGTCCTGTGTGGTTCCCTGTGTGTTTCACCTGAGCCTGTTCACTCCAGTGCCTTCCGGTGTTTTCCAGCATCTCCCCGTTTCACCCCATTTGGCATGTTTCTGTTTTTTTTTTTACTTCGTTGTACTTTGGACTTCTTAGTTGGTACTTTGTCTTAACTTTTATTTTGTATTTTTTGTATTACATGGTTTTTGGATAAAAAACTTATTTTCAGTTCCTGGTGCCTCCCATTTGTCTCTGCATTTGTGTCCTCACGTTTTCTCAAATTGTCACAATAGCACAATTAATTATTACATCTTGAGCCTTGAAAGCAAAGGAGGCCAATATAAGGTTCTTACACATAAAACTGATGGATTGTTCCCTTTTTAAAGGCACAGTTGGTCATCCATAATCTCAGGAGTTAAATGCTTCTCTTCCATCACACCCCCAAAATAAAGTAGAGCAGAATTATACATTAACTGATTATAATTAATATACATTAGCCTGTTGCAGACATCATACAGGTGCAAATTGGTACAGTTATTTAAAAAAGAATCTTCATAATTACAATATTCCCCTTTAATGTCCAAAAAGTACTTTTTAACCAAACGTATAATCATTACACAATGTTTTACGCCGTGCACAGGAATGAAAAACCCACACAGGTGACTTTAATTACTTTAATTAGATCTCTTCCCAGGACTGCGTGGGTGTATACAAACGATGTGATTAGCACCTTGTGTTGCGCCTGTTGGTGCAGGACAAAGTACACCTTCATCAGTCTTATTAATACACCAAGACTGGTGACCTCAGCTCAACTCATCACGGTTCGCTTTAAACCTGAGCAGAGGTCTGATCCATTTTATTAACTCTGAACACTTGTGTGTGGGTGTGTAGGGCATACAGGAGCACCAGAGTGCTCACTTCTTTGAATGTCATTTCTGAATGTATTCTTTTTATTTTTTTTCACATTTCTAACTCTTGCAAGGGGTTAAAGTAGAACAGACAAAACAGTAAGCTCACAGTTGACATGGCATGGCAAAAATTATAATGGAGCCAATGAAGACATTTAAAACAAAAACTTGCGCTGTACCATTGTTGTAGTCGTTATTTAAGACACCACACCAATGAGCAGAAAATTCACTTGCGCGCCGCTGGGCGTGTTGGTCTTATAATGAGGTGTGGTCAGGTGCACTGATGGCAGACCAACAAAAAGCTGTTCCTCATATTTAAAAATTGCATTATTCAGACGGTAAGATATGCCTACACAGATGGGCTCACAATACACATATATTCACCCCTCTCATCCCACCCGTTATTGCTCAGGATGACCCGTCCCGCCTGATCTACGGACTGAGAATTGTGCGCGGGGACGCAGCAGCGCTCCTCCTCCTCTTTGAATTACGCTCCGGCCAAGACATACACATGACTAATTCAGAGTCTAAATACAACCAGTTTTCGTTGTGCGCCACACTTGTACCCAGATTATCTGCTGTTTTACGAGCAAAATGGACTTGGACACGCCGCGTGCTATTGAACGTCTAAATAGTGCCGGAAGTCTTCTTTCTACATGTCCCGTTTGTAATATTAAACCCACTGAGTGTGGGGAACACAAGACACTCATTAGATTGGTGTCAGCTGTGTTTCTTTTCTTAAAACAGCACACATTTCATTAAAGCTGGCCCATTCACATCAAATCAATCACTGTATGTATGAATCGTGGACAAAGTGCCCTTTCTGCGCTGTAACCTTTTCCTTCAACTTATCCCGGACCCAGCATGACATATATCACAACATATCTACACAGCTCTCATTTTTTACTGCCACAACCATTTATACATTATGTTTTTTCAAGGTCACAGTAATTATTTGTCACATGAACATTGTCCCATTCCCCCCTACACGATGCAAACTGATAAGGTGAAGGATATATATAATATATATGTTATTGTATAAGTTAGGACGCCGACAATCCTGGAAAAACAGAGAATTTAAGTTTTTAACATGCTGGCACAACCTTTAAGGTATTTACCTTTCAATTATTGGGTATAGTTTATAAGTGCAAGTCAGCATTTCTTCTACGTACATTTAGTGAAGTAAGACAGCCACCCTTGGATAGGAGAATGATATAAATATGAAACAAGACGTTCATTCTTTTGCACCGTCTGCTGACCACAGGAAACATGAATGCTGAGCTTTATGAGCATGTTGATGTATGCTCGGATATCTTACCTGACAGCTGTCTTTTCTCTGTTATACTTCAGGTAGATGACACTCTTTGGGTGGTACAGTGGAAAGAATAGTTCAGGGTGAGGATGAATAAAGGATTTGAAAGTAAAAAGTAAAACTGCCAACTAATTAACATTAAAAATGCCATGAAATGATTAACGCCATATTCAAATGTCGGCCCACTGAACATTTTCCCACACTAGTTTGGAAGGGGTTGGAGAAATGGTGGGACGTACAATCACACAAGGCATTATATTACCCAAACAGCTTAATCCTGGCAGAAAAGGAGCATTAGATCACAAAAACACCTGCGCAATAAACATATACAGAGGAGCAACACCATGGAGCCAGAGAGGAGGAGGAAGATGTATTAGA
>CAEMYA010000024.1:5271168-5296821 GCA_903131615.1 Diplodus sargus
CAACCAAGGCTTTATTTGTGATTGAATATGAGTCAGACCAAAACCTTGTTTTTGGGCAAGCTAATTTTCAGTGGAGTGGCTTGTAGTATCACCAGGGTCTCTACACATGAACACCAGCATTGAGAACATTGTGTATGCAGAGTTTACTAAAAAGAAGCTTTTTGAAATACTCACAGTAGGAGCTGGATATCCGGCGCATCGTCATCATGGTAGACAAAAAGTGTAACCTAACAGGCAGGAGAGTAATGGTGCACCGCTCCTCAAGCCTTCCTGTTAGATCACACTTAGTAGTTCAAAAACCTCACTTGTAGTGTTCCCTCTTTTTCTGATGTTACACTGTTTCAAAGTGTATTTCTATCGTAGCCAGGTCTCCAGTCTGATTCTCTATTCAATCTATTAAAAACACAACTTTGGGATGTTGTTTTTTACCATTACTACAAGCTAATGTTGCTACTAGCTAACTAATCACATACAGTAACTGCCAGCATTTTCACATTTTATGTCCTGACCATTAACAGCTGCACTGTGGAATGAAGCACATGGGATGATAAAAACTGATGAGTTAAAGATTTAATATGTAGCATTTCTGCATTAAAATGTCTAGAAATTACTAGAACTTTGTTATATATTTTGTTGAGTTGTGTCCTTACTTACTTATTCAAGGTAATGGTGCAATTTCAATTGGTCACTTAACATAACTTCTGGGAGGGAGTCAGAGGGTGAGGAAGGAAGTCGGGCAAATGTTCAGTAATTTCCTGCTTAAGTTCTCCCCTTGTTTCTCGTGTTTTACTTCCCACTTCCTGTATTTGTCTGTTTTCCCGCCCTTTTCCCTTGCTCTTCTGTGTTCCCACTGTTCGGTTTTGCTCTTGTGTTCATGGCGATTTTGTTTCTCAATTGACCAATCAATAGGTTGAGTAGGTAGAATTTCATTCGGCCACGATCGTTTTTGGTTCACTGTTTGACCTTTCTTTCAAGCTGAATTGTTTCACATTTTTACCCCTTAACATAAGAAATCACTTGGAAACATACTTACCGTCGAATAAATGGTATGCATTTGCTGTCTTCATGGCCCATCAGTAACATCTATTTTTACTAACTCTCTGGTTTGTAGACAAACAATAGAAAACCAACAACAAAATATGAATTTGTACTTTGTTGTTTTACCTCTCACTTCAAAATACTTAAAAAAAGAAAACAAAAAACAATCGAGTATTCCTGTTCCTGGTGCATTAATATTCAGTCTTATGCATGCAAAATGGATACTTGCAGTTAGGGGCAAGACAAAATGCAAAACTTCTGCATAGACAAGAGAAGGTCACAGCATATAATAGCTGAAAAGACATGAATTCAAACACAAAGTCGGAGAGAAATGATTGCCACTTTTGAAAAGGCCACCTTTCAAGAGCTCGGGGTGTTAGTTGTGCTTTGGAGACACTTCTCCCCTAACATTTCAATCCTCATCTAGTCAAACATGTGGATTGTGCTCCTCTGAACAAATGACCTTTGAATTGGTCAAAGAACTCAGAGGAAAGCATCGGCTTCAATGGTGCAGATGAAGAGTTTTGCTCAGGGGCAGGTTTGAAGCAAAAACAGATTCAAGGGATTTTGTTCAGCGGTTTAATGAAACAACACAGACGTATTCTTGCTGACATAATCATCTGCATCTACATTTTATTGATGATATTGGCTGATCGTGTCCTCCACAAACCCCTGACCTCACCGATCAAGGGATCAGAAAGCATGAACTTGGGGTTTGCTGTACTCTCTACCTAATCAATTCACAGCTTTTGTCAAAATGAAATCCCCATCCTGATGATTTTTTCAGAGTCCATCCTTGTTGCTGAAAATAGACAGTACCATTGGGGAGAGAGTGGAAACAGGGATGGACCATGCTTTGCTACCTTTTCCAACAAGTCTCCTCTTTTTTTTCTTTTTTTTTCTCTACCTTATCCCACTCCTGCTTCACCTTTTAAGCTTCTCCTCCAGAATGCAGACCAGTCAGCTGAAATGAGTAACGGCTGGCTGTTTCTGCTGGATCGACAGACGTTACCATACCATCCATCAAGCTGCTGACAGCTCTCCTATTCCTTCTCTTGAGGAGTCCATTCCTATGTGCACGACACACATGCACACACACAACTAAGATCTCCCACTCTTAAAATCTCCCTTCAGTTGTTTTGAGTTCCCTTACCCAGCATTAAGCAGGCGGGGTTGGGACTGATGGAGGGAGAGAGCTGGATAGAGAGCTGTAAGGCAAACTGTAAATGCGCAGTTCTGGAGGAAGTTGGAGCATATTTTCTGCTGATGCTGTTTTGCAGAGGAATAAAATGGGGCCTGTGTTGTTTTCTCCATCTATGACGACTGGAGAGTAAATGTCATTGTTTCCGGTCTGGCTTCAAAGACAGCAGAATTGCTACAGCCCTTCAGTCCCCTTGTCAGAGCTGCTTTTTCAGGACGTTCCACTATGTCAATTTTTCTACCTCACTTCCTTACAAACCATTTTAGCTAGAAAGACATTTCATGGCCCGTGACTCCTTATTCTCTCTTTTCCTCCCCAATAACGGAAGCAGGAGGTTAAATAAGACTGTATGAGTGGGGGGACGAGAAACATTGGTTAGAATGAAAGCCTTTTCTCAACAGTAGTATGCTAGCCAACGCTAGCCTCATGGGCTAGAATATTTGCAGCTGCCAATGTAGTCATCCAGATTTTAAATAGTACAAACCAGATATGCTTGATTTTATCAGGGCGGCCACTTCCGGAGGCTTAAGACTGGATCTGAAAACCCTTCACATTATCAGATAATCTGTGCCGACACATCAGCTGATGTGACAGATGCGTTCAAAACATAGGTTACATTTCTTTCAGTAATGTGGGCTCCTAAAGGCTTTCTTTTCATCATTCTTTCTCTCTCCCCAAAGGACTTTTACCAATTTGAGGCCACAAAAGAGTGTGACAAGGGAGAGCTATTTCTGTTCACTATAGCCTCCAGTTTTGTACTTTCTCAAGCTACCTCACTTTTAATTTCTCTCTTTCTCCCTCTCATTTAAATCATCATATATTCCACCTTCCAAAGACCCAAAGCAAGTGTATCAATTGCATCACCCTGCACCCTGGCTCTCGAGTCGTTCATCCAGTATGGTGAGTATCATGTATAGGGATACATTACAGGTGCTTAAGAGACACTGTTGGCATCTCTAAGTGGTCATTGAGCGTTAACTCAGTCGACAAAATTCATCATAATTCAGCGGACCTGAAAACATGCTGAACAAGAAAGAGGAAAAATAGACCTCAGACACCGCTCACAGATAATTGCTTTGCATAATTGTTTTACATAATTGTTTTACATAATTATATTTTCTATTTTAGTGCATTTTTCCAATGCAAATGACAACAAATATGAGAGTTTAAACAATTTGGCAAGATTAATTCAACTCATTAATCTTCAGCCAATGGTATTTTCTCAGCTGTCATGGGTTGATTCTGTCTCCTAGAAATAAGGTCAGTGTGTTATAATTTTTTGTCTTTTTATAAATCCAGTTTTAGGACCCCCATAATTGACCATAACTGTTACCTGGATTAGTTCCTTGGCAGTGGTTTATCATCTGTGGCAATAGCTTTTTCCCACATGTGGTGAGGTTTACCTGACAAAAGCCTTTTGGATCAATTTAGGGAAACAGTGGTTTCAGGTAAAGATATGGTATGTCCGAATTCTGCATTAAAATGTCTAAAAACTACCTGACCATTTTATGTATTTTGTTGAGTTATCCTAAATGCTTCCAACAGTTTTCAAACCTAGAGAAATCAACAAGTTTACTCAAGGGGCATTTCATTTGGTCGCATGACATTTATGCTTGTTTAATGGTGCACCCAGCACAGGTGAAGTGACCGTTTGTATGTATTCAGGTTCACCGAAAACAGCCAGATTACTTAACTGTACTTAGCCATAAACTTACGTTAGCAAGCAAAGGCACACACCAGTGCAGCACTCTGGTTCTTTCCCTTCTCTTCATCGAACCTTTCTGTAGTAGTACATCCATAAAATGACATACATACGTTTATTCCTTTAGAAGCTCTGGCTCTTCACCCTACTCTCAGCAACACTGAGCAGCGGCTCTTTCCCCTGCTATGTTCAGCCATCCACAAGACACTTGGCAGCCGTCTTTTGTTTTGTTTTGAAGGAGACCCCTGAGTTATCACGTCATGCCTCGAGCTTCAGGTCACTGTGGACAAACACCTTTCCTGATCCTTAATCAAGTGCTGTGAAAGCCTAGAAATAACCATAAAAAAGTTAGCTGCTTTATTTGATACCAGCAGAGAATTTATTGATAGAAAAAGAATATTGTAGCAAAATCAATGTAATACATTCTCATAGAAAAAAAATGCAAATACATCCATAATTAATATTTCACTTTTACATTAGCTAGCAACATTTCATCATTATGCTGATAGAAAACATCATTTGGATGGCATTATGTTTCTGACTAAACAGTTGCTGTTTCATGTTAGTTGGATATACAGTAAAGCACTGAAGCTTTCTCCAGTGCTTTTAACCACGTCACACAGTCCTCTTCAGTAGATGGCTATTGATCCGTTGTCATCGCATTTTGACACACATGGGAAGCACCAGATCTCCAAGACGACTGAGTGAGAAAGCCAATTAAGGAGTCTTTGGTTCTTCTTGGATGATTCTGTAGCCCACTTCCGAGCTACAGTGGGAGGCTATAGAGGTAGAGCGGGTCCTCTAGTAATTGGAGGGTCGCTGGTTCGAGTCCCCAGCTCCTCTGGCTTCATGTCAAAGTATCCTTGAGCAAGATACTAATCCCCAAATTGCTCCAGATGAGCAAGTTGGCACCTTTCATGGAAGCCTCTGCCATCAGTGTCTGAACTTGACCAGCCAATGTAAAGCACTTTGAGCTATAGAAATGCAAGTCCTTTACCATTTAAACAGATTTAATACGGGGTTCATCACAACGCGTCCACCTTGGACAAAAAAGAGCTCCATTTTTTGTAAAAGCTCTGTTTGTATGAAAACTGTAAACCCCTCATGTTGAGGGAGGCAGGGAGCCGAGACATCATCAAACAATTTCAAATTAATAGAGCGGCAGTTTGTACCTTTTTCACCAGCTGAACAGTTATGTGAGAGGATAGTTGCTGGTTCCTTTATTTCTTTCCCCACAGCGGTCTGACTCAATCATAATCACTCTTGATACGAAACACTCAGCTCTTGCGCAATTAAATAACAACAAAACAGAGGGGAGCAAGATGTTTTGATTGATGTTATTTTAGTTGCATCAACCAAATTGAGGATTCATGTTGAGATGAAGTGTGTGGCTCCAGCAGTTTTCAAATCTGTGTGGAAATTGCATTTCACGCTGTAATACATGAATAGAAGGGTGGCAGAGAATGCATTACACTTCCAGTCATCTTCCCCTGGCTCTCTTTATAAACTCTCTCAAAACTCACTTCTCTTGATTTAAAAAGCACCTTTTAAAAACAGAGTTCACAAAGTCCTTTGACAATCAAACAAAAGCAGAAAAGTCTGAGAGACAATATTACAGAATAAACACTCAATAGCCAAGTCAAACACTATGAAGTCTAGTCTAAGGTGAGTTAAAACAAGGGCGCAGAACAGTATGTAAATGTAAAGACACAAAAAGTCAACATGAGTCATTACAAGTAAAAGGAATAAAAGTGATAAAACAAAAGGAGGAGAGAGAGAGGTAAAAATGAATACATCAATAATTTGTATTAGATTATAAATGCAAAAATGGAAATGAATAAAAGAATAAATACATATAAATAAAAGACTAAAAACACATAATGGGAGTTGCAGTAGTCCAGTCAAGAAAAGATGGGTGCATGGGTAAGTTTTTCCAGGTTGGAGTGTGACAGTTTTGCTTTGATTTGATGATGGTTCTTTAATGCATGAAGCAGGACTGGACAACTTGTTTTGATGTGTGGTTTGACTGAAAGATCTGAATCAATTATGACACCTAGATTTCTGTCAGAGGGCTGTATGATAGTCGATGAGGGACAAAGGTATGACAATGAGTTAAGGTGTCACCATTCCCTCCCAACCCAGAAGTGGGGTGCCCAAAAAAATTATCTTCATTGTGCATGTTAATGTTATGAATAATTTTAATGAATGTGTCTATTGTAGCTCCTCCGAGCTGCTGTTTTGCTATGTTTAATTCTTTCACCTTTACCTTCACAGATGGGGTTCTTTATTTTCATATGCCACATCCCCCCATTCATTGTTTTGTCACAGTCAGTGTATTTTGTCTGTTAGGAGCAATTTGCATTGGGAGGCTACTCACCCTCGAGGTCCTCTCACTGCACGCTGTGCTTAAAGAGCAATGGAAACTCTTATTGTGTTGCTATCTTTTTGTTGTTGGGTTGGGTTCCTGCGTGTGCACTCATAGTGATAAATGGTGGTGTCCCTAGTCACACCTCTCTGAAGTGTGCCTCTCATAATAAGCCTCAGCCCTTTTTGTACTTATTATATGAGAGTACACTTAGAAAATGCTTTCTTTGTAAATATATCTAACTGGAGATCATCCTCGTCTGATTTCCCAAGTACAGCTGAATGATTTGTTACCCATTATATAATTAAATAATAGAGATTTTTTTTTAACCACCATCTCTAGAGACTTTTCTTTTCAAGTTTTAACTTCCTGGGGTGCCCCTGTGATCTGCAGCTTTTTTACTGGCACTTTTGGCCGCACTCACTCAAACCATGCCAATTTGCTTTTTCGTTGCCATTTTAGCAATGCCGAGTTGAGGCCCACCATGCCTGGGATGGAGCCTCTCCGGATGTCATACAGAAGGTTAATGTTGTGCCAATGAGGTCTCCAGTGTGATTGTATCCCTTTGAGTAGCTTTGTAATCCAGCCTTGAACTGCAGTGTCTTTTTGAAGACTTTGGAAATTAAAACGAAAGTGATAAATCCAATGCTAAATGTCATCAGTTATTATTTACCCATTTCCCATGTTGAAAACAATGTTGCTGTTATTGTCACCCTCTTCTATATTAACGACAGTTGACCCCAAGTTTTCCGTAGGAAACACCGTAGTCCCTTCCTAAAGAGTGCATCAGTCTCATGAGCCCATTCCAGTTTACTATTAAATCCATGTCCAAAGTCAATTTGCGAAAATCGCTTTAGTTTGCTCCTAAAATCCTTTTGGCCTGCCTTGACTTCCTCTTGATCTTTTGCCATGAAGGTTTGATCCCCTTGGTCATGGTTTATTGTTCGGGAGGCAGTGAATCTTTTTGGATGGTCCAGTGCTTTCCCCACAGAAAGTGATGTAGTCTGCTTTTCGATGAAAGAGAACCTCAGTGTCATCCCCATAGTCCTCCTGGAATAGTTCCCAGTCTGTGACATGGAAATACTCCTGGAGGGTCTCCTTGACGTCCTTTGACCAAAAACTTCACATTCCTGCTGGCCACTTGTTTCTTCTCCAGCAGCTTGTAGGTGGCTGCAAGGTTCGTCAGGTCAGGGTTGTGGTCTGATGAAGTACATTTTGAGCTAAAATGTATGTATGTTAGGTTTTGAAACAGCCATGGCTTGCAATATAGTCCTGTCATGTTGTGTTGGGGAGCAGTGATCGTATTGAGGTAGAGCTGGCAGTTACTTGAGTAGAATAACGGCTCTCAGTAAAAACTTTGCACACTCTGGTCCCATATCAACAATGTTTGTGGAGCTGGTGGTTAGCTGGATGTGCAGGTTCAACAGTATACTTCCCCACCATTAGGTCACCCCGATGACAACCTCCTCTTTCACTCACATGCAGAGACAAAAACCTGAATGTCAGTGCCATTTAGAAGTACATGTTAAACTTTATAGTGATCCCTCTCCGTATCTTTTAAGTAATGAATCGTCACTCCAACACATTGTTGATTTGTCTTAAAGCCAAAAGAGGTGTGTGCTCTAGGGATCCTCAAATGCTGAATTGCATCTCTCTGTTTTGATCACAGTAAGAGTAAGTAAGAAGAGGACGGTAATCATATTTGTATTAGGGGATTGTTCTCTGGTGAGCTTGTGTTTTGCTGACACGATAGCACCCGTACAAGATCTAGTATATCAAGATGAAGGCAGAGTTCGAAGACAACGTCAAAATGTCAACTGGCTGGTGAAATCCCATTGCAGTACGATCTTGTGTTTTTTTACATGACTGGGGCTTTACACTGAAGGTGTGAACACACAGCACTGAAAGAAAGTGAGGAGTGGAAGAGTTTTATTTTGCTGTGAATTAACTTGCTGGGGGCCCTGGGGCAAAAATTAATTGGGGGCCCTTTTTTGATCCCCATGTTTGTCCGACTCTCTCTCTCGCATTATATTGTTCAAGTGCCCATCAAGTGCAGTTGACACTGGAGAATACACGTGGCAGCTTAATTACATTTTGCCTTAAGGCTAAGAAACTGACAAGTACACCTGAGCTGGGATACTACCTGCCTGTGGGTTAGCTATGTGGCCATTAGATAGTGCTAATTTGATTAAAAACATTTATTATGGTGTTACGGCCCCAGTGCTGTGGGTGTATTTTGTGTTGTTTTCTTTCACCCATTCAGGTGACACCTGCATCCTCCTCCTTCTCGTCAGTGTGTGGATCGCACACCTGAGGCCACTTGCCACTTTGGCCACGTGGTATTAAGGTGCTGCAGATGCCAGTGGGCCAAAGGACGGCCGTGATATGCAGGAGCCAGAAAGAGCCTGAGAGCCTGAGCTACAGCGTGTAGTGTGTTATGTATAGTGTTTTCTTGCGTGACCTATAGCCGTGTGGGCTAATAAGTGTTTTTTAAGTTTTTTGGGGGCAATAAAGCCGTTTTTGAGTTCATATTTGCCACAGTTCTCGTTTGTTTCCTTTACACCCGGTTTATCATTTTACTATGTTACTCCCTTCATCCCCTAACCATTCGGGGACGTAACAATGGCAATATGCACTGTGGTAAGCAAAATGTCCCCAAAAATGTCCTCATCATCTCCATTACTGACTATTTAAACAAGGCAAGCCCAGATGTCTTTTCTCAAACTGTGTCTTCCACATCCATAGGGAGGGGCCAGGAGGCATCTGGATCAGATACCTATACGACCCCAACTGACTCCTTTCACAGCAGCAGAACAGTTATACGGTTCCATCCAGCAACCCTAAAAGGGTAACTCATTTTGGTCATCCACATCAACAATTTGATTCTCGTGGGGGCTACTAAAGCTTATACATCATACAGCCAGCAGCCATAACATTATGAACACCTGCCTAATTTTGTGTAGGTCCTCCTTTTTTTGCTAAACAGCTCCGACTCATCGATTCATGGACTCCACAAGACCTGAGGGTGTGCTGTGGTATCTGGCTCCAAGATTTTGGAAGCAGATAAAGTCTGAGGTTTGGCCTCCACAGATGTGATTTGTTTGGTCCAGCAAATCTCACTGATTGGAATGAGATCTGGGGAATCTGGAGGCCAAGTCAACACCTTGAACTTGTTGTGTTCCTCAATCTATTCCTGAACCATTTTTGCAGTGTGGCAGGGCGCGTTATCCTGTTGAAAGAGGCCACAGCCATGAGGGAATACTGTTTCCATGATGGTTGTACTTGGCCAGCAACAATGTTTAAGCGGTGCCATGCGTCAAAGTAACGTCATATGCAGGCTTGCCTTTTTCCCATTGCGCATTCGGGTGCCATATTTTCCCAAAGTGAGCGAATTTAAAGCATCCTACCATCCACATGAAGCAAATGTGATTCATCAAAACAGGCCGCATTCTTTCACTGCTCCATGGTCTAGTACTGATGCTTACATGCCTTTTGAGAAAACTTCTCCTTCAGGCTCAGCTTCCTCCTCACCGAACAATCTGGTATAGCACCTGAATTACCGCTGACACCACACCGATCCATCTGTGGATCCCACACTCTATTTTACTCTCATTCATAAACAAGACACTAGTATCACTTATGGCAGTGACTTGCTCCCAACCGTAAGGTTCAATTCACTGTTCTGTGGGAGACTTGGAATTGGTGATCTTTGCCCCATTCACCCCAAAAAGCAAAATTGAATCTCAAGGCAACCTTACCACAGACTCTCCACACATTGTCTTCACCTTAAGATTCTGTTCATGAAAACCACAAACAGAATTGGTTAGAAGGCACAACCCTGCAGAGTCCAACACCCACTGAGAACACGTCTGACTTCTGGCCAAGAATGCATTTACCAAGGTATCACTATCATTCAGTTGAATTTTTTGCCTGGTAGAGCATATGTCTAAACAACTTAGCAATGAATCGTAACACCAAACCAACCTGTGGTCACTAGGATACACAGAGGGGTCTGGGGCCAATGCCACTGCCCACTTTGTCCACTTGATATTCCAGCCTTGTTTCTGAGAGAATCAAAGAGTTCATGTAAGGGTACCAATACTATTCAACTTTATCATCACTTTCAGTATTCAGGCCATGTTGCTGGTGATGCCTGAGGCTGGGTGGTCCTGGAGACCCGCCAGTGTAATCAAGAAGCTCTTGGTATTCTTTTATTTCCCCCTCAATTTTGATCCTGGAGGAACCAACCTAGGGATCAGGTTGTCATATTTAAAAGTTAATACTTAAATTAGTTGTGAAACTTGTCTTTGTACAGCGTAGGTTCTGCGGAGGATTAAGGAAACCCACAGAGAGGTGTCTGTTTGTCACCCACTGCATGAACCTAAGAGCACATCGTGAGTGTGAGCGTGTTTAAGAACTGTCTAGCAGTAATATGGCAGCTTGTCTCCTAATGTAGGGGGACAAGCCAGAGCTGCAGCATCAACAATATGCGTCCTTGGAGACAGAGAGAGTGTGTTTGGTCATATAGCTTGCATCCAAAACACCCCTCTGTGAGTCTGACAGGTGAGACGTGAGATTAATGGTGTCTTTCTACTCTCAAAGAAAGTCATTGGAGGCTGTGGTGATTGGCAGAGAGATTCAAGGTGATGGAGTTCCTTTATATGTTAAAGGTGAAATGAGGTTTCTGGAATATAAAGTAAAAATCGATTCTAAATCAACTTTGAACTGTGTAATCTGAACAGCTACTGTGAATTTGCATTATAGCAGATTTCCCTGCAAAAAGACATTGGAGGTCAACAAACTTTAAGGTGCAACATGTAAGATTTTTTTATTAGAACATAGATTAAAGCTACTTTCAGCAGCAGACTGAAAGTAGCAGATGCCAACAGACTCAACAAGCCAATCAGGAAGGCCAGTGACGTTGTGGGGGTGGAGCTGGACACTTTGACAGCAGTGTCAGACAGGAGGATGCTGTCGAAGGTGCAGTAACAACAATAAAGTATTCGGATTCCGATTCGGATTCTGATAATACAAATTTATAATTGAAAAAAAAAAAGAATATCAACAGAATGTGAAAAAATGTGGATGTTTTTGGAGTTTTGATGTTATGGACGTCTATGTGTTGTGTTGCAGATGCCTTCTTGACTTGAGAAGTGGCCCATTCAAAATACCACTCCAAGCCGAGCTAACAGCAGTTAGCAGCTACTATGGTGCTATGGTGCCCCCTACTTGCTTGGGGTATAGATTCGAGAGGTGGCCAATTCTTACTTATTGCCCCTTTAACGTCACACCATCATATCTTGGTCATTTTTACCTGGCTGTAGCAAAGTCGAATGGGGCAGCAGTTTGACACAGTGTGACCCCACAGCTCATAATATGAGGGTCTATTCTCAGCTCCTGCCAAGTTGAAAGTTAGCATGTTCTCCTCTTGCTCAGAATTACTCCATCTGCTCCACTTCAACCTCCTCCCAGGACAAAAAGACAGCCTTGAAATTGGCCAAAGGTGTGAATAAGTGTGAGTGATAGTCTGTCCTCCTGTGTTAGCCCTGGGAGGGACGTGTAACCTGTCCAGACAGGTAATTTTTGTGTGCTTACAGGCTACACTTTCTTTTTGAGGAGAGGGCACAAATAATGGATGATACTGATTGACTTTGTTTTTTGTTTTTTCATGGCTTTCCTGTTTGAACTCTGTTGAAACATGTAAATCACAAAATCATCTGTATATATCATATATCAATGCACTTAGCACTGGTGCTTCAGAGGAGCAAAGATTTGCAGCGGATGCCACACAACTGAAGCATGAGTATAAAAATATTGTCCGTTGCAGCTTGAAACAATTAAAATTTTGTGCTGAAGGGGAGTTTATGTCCTTCAGGTCACTGTCAATACAGTCCTGTGAAATTATATTGTTTGGAATATCATTACTGATGTATTACTATTATGAATGCACATCACATGGACAGAAAGAGAAACTTTGTCCGGTTATGTAACAAATCATCTGTTGCCCTCACCCAGATGAGTGTGGTCACGCCATCTACACCTAAAAACTGGTTATGCGTCTATGGTAAAGTGCATTCGTGGAATTCATTGAGCATGTTGGAAAAACTATTTTCAATCTCATTTTCCTCTGTTGAAAGATATAATTTTGTCTTATCCAATATGCATGCATTACTATGATGGCATTTTTTGCATTAAAAGAATTGTACAAAAAATAATAACTCACCACGTTCTTGTTCAGTAGCTCGTCAGGTACCTTTGTGGTGATATTCGGCTGTTTTAACAGCAGCATTTCTTAATGATCCGTGGCCATTCGATACATATTCTGAGTTTACGACGTCCTCTTGAATGCACCATGAAGCCCTTGTTGGTGCCCATACAATTTACCATGCAAAGCGATGTAGAAACGCAATCGCAAACGCAAGTGTAGATGGTGTGATCCAGTCCCCGATGCTGTCTCACTGTCACACAACTGTAGACTAATTAACAGTCACTCTTAACAACCAGCGCTATTCATTTCGGCAGTGTTCAATGTGACCGTTGTCCCCTTTTCGTTTTCTCCAAGTCCTTTGTATTTTATCATGAAATAAACTTCACATTCTTCACAAACTTCAAGTCCCTACACATGTCATCAAGACTCCTACTTGCCTTATGAAACACTGGCACTGCACCTTTCAAAACCCATCTGAACTGACACAACCTGAGAGACAACCTTAGTCAGATTGCCTGCCACCCTCCCAACACTGCCCATGCCAGGGGGAATAATGGTTGTGGCCTTTGGCTGTTACAGAAGGCCTCTCTGGATGTGTGAGGCTCATAGATTCTGCAGCTGATGAGCACATGGGTGTCAGGAGGAGGCACTTTCCTGGGATTTATATGCCTGGTAGACGAGGGCAAGCTGACACTGGTTGAGGACAGCCGTGTTGTTGTAGATGTCCCAGCTGTTTGTTCTCACTGGTTCAAGGAGTGAATCACAATTCTACCCGCCTGGGCAATCCTGACTGTGGTGAATAAAGACCAATACACCAACAAAGTCATGAACATCAATCTCCTTATCTTCTCATGAGGACCTATACTCCATACTACCATTAACAATAAAACACAGTTTATCATGAGATTTGTCTGTATTCTGAGTGGTTTTAGATGTATTTGCAATCATTTCATATTATGCACAGTGTTAGATGAGGATCTGTGTAAGCTCACACTCAGTGAAGAATGAATAATGCTTAGTGGCTTGACATTTTATTTTTGTTACATATAATGAGCATCCCTTACCTGTCATATGTTTGTTTCTGGCATGATTTCAATTATAACGAGCTTGGTTGTGAAGACAAAGTCCTGTGTCTATGTGAGAAATTTATCCCACAACTTAAAAGGTACAAGATGTGAGAATTGGCCACCTGCCGAATTCATACTCAAAACAAAGTCGGGCAGCATGTCACCACAGTAACCGCCAGCTGCTGCTCACTATAACTGTCATTAGCAGGTTAGCTCAGTTAGCCGTGCAGCTAGCAGTCCAGATTGGGAGCTCGGACACCCGGAGAAGTGTCAGTGTCTTTTTATCCGCTAGCATAGGAGCTTTGGCCCAGGACTGGATGGGGTTAGCTGGTTCGCATGCTAACTTGAATAAGTCTGATACCCAATACATAGTCGTCATGAAATCAACAACATTATTTATTTTAAAACATTTTTGCTACTGTTACTGCTCTTTATCAGTTCCTTATCAGTTCTGTAACAACTTCATTCAAAGTAGATAACCTACAAATCAGGGATCCCCGGGGGCCGAATATGTCAAGTTTGCCAAGTTAAGGGCCAAAACGTTGGAGTTGTCTTCTTTAGTCTTCTTCAGTAACACTTATTTTTGGTGCAGAAGTTGTTGTTGCTGCTACGGGTAGTTGTAGTAGCATTAACAAAAAGTATAATTTGCTTTCATTTTTGCGGTACTTTTATTCATTTTGATATTTTTTTCATCGTCAAGTAATTGTGCGATCCATTTTGAATATCACTAATGCAATCCATTAAAAGTCAATTTAGCACATATTCAGACACTCCACCACAAGTCATCATCACCTTGAAAGCATTCATCTGTCAGGAAAGAGACCAGCATTTAAAAGGCTGACTGGATGATATGCATGCGATGCCAGATCGGCGTCACATGTGGATTCAAGCAGCAGAGACTGAGCCGAGAAGAAAACCAATAATCCCGCAAAGCATGAAATTTGTTTATTTAGTGATTTCAGTGTAATATCTACATGCTTGAGCATTTGACAATTCCATCATTTGCCTTTTTTTTAGGGTGAGAGCGAGCAGTTACATGGGTCATTTTTTCTCCATACACAGCACAGTTGATGTCAGCATGTTGCGTGAAATCATTCAGCAGCCTGTTGTTGTGGGATACTGTTGTGTTGCCTTCAGCTTTTCGGTATTACTTTATAAAGCACACGGGAAGGAGGAAAACTTTTGAAAGTGGAGTTAGTTTCTTTTCCTCAATAATTTGATATTTTATTTATCTACTAATTTAGATATCTTTTTCAAATCTATTCATACCATGATTTTATGTCATTACGATCCATCAGCTCAAATACAGCAATAAACAGCTCAAAGGTCAATACAAAGTTTTAAAAGATACAGTTAAACACATATGGCAGTAGGTTGTAGTCTAAGGTAAGGTACAGTGCATTTGCATTAAGGTGCAGGTGCTAACAGAACAAATAAGTGCTTGTATCTATTTGTTTTTATCATCAGTACCTTTTAAAAGTACCCGAGGGGAGAGCGTGAACATTAGAGTATAGTGGGTGATCAACAAAGATGGCCCAGAGGTCCTGCAGGGCCTGTCTGGAGCCTGTCAGATTCCAGTAACCTTGAGGCAGCTCTTCACCATCTGGTGTTTCTGCTTTTCACCCTTCCATCCAAATACATACTGAATAAAAGATCTGTTAAACACGGTTAGTGTCCTGTCGACATTCAACAACCTCAATTTCCTTAAGCAAAGCAAGCGTTGGCATTACACATCGCCCTTGATGGTTGAATATATAGAAGCCAGGCATTTACAAATAAAAAGCAATAGACTTCTCATCTCTGGTTTTGGTGTGTCCACAATCATTTTATCGTGTAAAGAGGGCACTTCATGACTAGAAAGAGGACTCAGGAGCAGCGTGGGAACGGTTATGGCAGGCTTTTGTTCTGAAAAGCCCTTAATTTCTCTTCAGCAGAGTGACAAACACACCAGCTATGAAAAATCTCCCTAATCTAGGCAAACAAGGAACTATAATGAAACAAAAACACACAACCCAAAACACGGAGGCAAAAGACCTCAAGGCAAGAAAATGGATCAACAAAATAAATCACTCCGCAGAAGGAAAAGAAAAGGGCTATGAACTAAACTACTCTGAGAAACTAGGCTCTGAAAACTTACAACAGAAAACAATCCAATGAAGGCAAACAAAACGGCTACAAAATAAAACTGAGCTGAGAAAATTACAACAGAAAATCACTCTTCAAGAGGAAAAAAAAGAATTCAGAAATACAAAAGCAAGAACACTTGGCTTGGATCAAGACGAGGACTGTGACGACTGGCTGAGGTACACGAACGAACGAAATACTCTGACACAGGACAAAGGGAGACGCAGACTGTAAGACACATGAGGGTAATGGGGAACAGGTGGACACGATCAGGAATCAGGGGAGACAATCAGACCTGTGACACATGAGGAAGGGCAGGTGACCTGAAACGAGAGGAGAGTTACTTTTCAAAATAAAACAGGAAGTCACGGAACAAAAACCCAGAACGGGACAACCCTCACCTCGGTGTCACACTTCACCATGTTTCGTCCACTGGAAGGGGAAGCGAGAGGGCACTTAATCATGTTATATCTAATATTAGGGGCATGCAAAAGGGAAATTTTACAGTGTTTTCTCGTGAAACATGGGGGCAATTCCCAGAAACCGTGGCCTGTGTCCATATTCTTTATGCACTCTGTTGTGAAAGTGACATTGGAAATATATTACAGAAACGCTGCTTGGCACATGACTTGAGCAGCCCCTCCATCTGGCCTGAGGCCAGGTTTTGACTTCGCTGCAAGGCTAATCACATTTTGTTCATCAACAACAGGGCCTCCAGACAAATAACAGTTATCATTTAATAGCCAGAATCTGTGTCAGTATGTCTGCACATGTCAACGGCAACTCCCGAGACCTACTGGGAAAAAAACATTTCTCATTAAAAAACAAGATATGAAATGTTCCAAGAACTGGGGTTGGGCATGTTCTGTAAAATGTTGATTCCGAGCTCATCCTTTATTGTGTTTGCACTGACATCGCCTATTAGTTCTATCAACACTATGAATTCAACGAATGAAACGAATGAAAGAAACAATATTGTCAGTTTTCCTGTTGAACTGACTAAATAAGTAGTTTATAAAGAAATAAATGTTCTTCAGACACACCAGCGAACAAAACAACTGGATTTTTAAAATAAAGCACACAACAGAGAGGTTTAGAAAAATGTTCCTCTTAAAGTGCTTGATTTTAGAAAAAACAAATAAAAAGTCTCTGTTGAGTTTCCTTTTTTCTTCTTTCAAGTCAACTCCACTTAACTTTCTCAAGCAACTGAATAAAAACAATCATTCCCTGCCATTCATCCACTTTCTCTTGTTCACCGAGAGAAGTGAGCTTTAGCTTTTCAGGCCAGAATTTTAAATCTGGGCTGTTTTATTTCTTAACAATTCTTAATAAACTTTTAGCTGTTGATCCGGATAGGATCAGGGTTCCGAACTTTAATCAAGTAAAGGTATTCACTCTGTGAGAACGTTGAGTGGACAGACACTCCACCACAAGTCATCATCGCGCTGAAACATTCATCTTTCAGGAAAGAGACCACCACTGAAAAGATGACTGGACCACTAGCGGAACAAATCAGAGCCGGGCCGGGGGCGGGGCAAATGACCGGGCCCTTTTAACCAAAATAATAAAGCTCATGATAACATCATTTTACAACATACACATGCCTGCAACAGCGGGGCTGACAAGCTTCGCCACCACGGAGAGCATCATTTTGACACCCATTTTAACTATTTCAACTCAGAGCCTGTATCAGTAGCTATAAAGTTTAGTGAAACTGGCACAGCGGCCCACATGTTCACAAAACTGTATGTCAATTTTCTTTGCTCTCTCATTCTCTATGGACAACATGGCAAGACCAATCAGTCTCTCCTGTCCCACTGTGCTCCTCAAGTGGTTTTTAATGAGTTTTAACTTGGAGAATGAGCACTCACAGGTTGCAACGGTGACGGGAAGAGTCAAAAATAAAAGGCGGGCAGTGCAAACGTCACTGAATGTAGTAGTTACTGCCGGGCGGGTTGACAAGGACGGTTGGTGGCGAGTTTTACCCAAAATATACTTGGAGACAATATCGGCGATCAACTTGTAAATTTACGCGTCAAGTTAAATGTGAGAGTGAAAATAAATTTTAATTTTACACCTACTACATCACGAAAGTCAGTCGGTCTTGTAAAGTTTTTAGCAACTACGACTCAACCTGACTGGGGCAACCTATATAAGCCCTATATGAATGTGCATAACATTTGATACTAAACAGGCTGCACCCATATTCTGGGCTCTTCTGGGCACTAATCATGGGATAGCTCGCCTCCTCCAGCTTCCCTGAGCCGTGCTAGAGGCCGGCTTCCTCAAGTCCCGCCTCCTGTCCGGGCCCCCATGGGCCTGGGGCGCGCCGCCCTCCCAGTGCCCCCTGAAGCTCCGCCCCTGGACTGGACGATACCGATGTGATTCCAGATTGGCGTCACATGTGGATTCAAGCAGCACAGGCTGAGTTCTGGGTCGGAACTGGACCGCAGTGTGGTGATCAGTGTACTAGATCATGTCAGATTGAGACTAAAATTCAGCCCAATAAACTCACCTGTTATTTTGCCTTTTGTGTTTTGTCCATGAAGTGCTGTAAACACGTGGAACATGGAAAGGAACATATACTGTGAGACACTCCGCCTATGATTCTATACAGTATAAGGGAGCTCAAACATCATTTCTGGTTTCTACATCCGACCTCCTGTTTGTCTGACAGATGTCAAGCCAGTGAGGACAAAACACACCGTCTGTGTTTCAGGGAGCGCTCGCGAGGACGCTCACGATATTTTTTTTTAAGGTCAGCTGACGGAGGGGCCTTGAAAATCAATGTGCGGCGGTTAAATTTCCCCCGGGTGGTGCAGAGAGTGCGCTGCTCATCAAGTAACTAACAGCCACAGAGCCCAGATGAATAACACAGAATCACTTTGAGAAAATGAGAGCTCCCCCAACCGTGCACAACACGGACCAGTAATGGCTGCACGGAGGGAAAGTCTGCAGCGCTCCATCTCCGGCCTGCAGGGCTCCCAACAGTGAGAGAGAAGGGGGGTGCGGTGTGAGTCAAGTGAAGGTCAGAGGAGTGAGGTACAGATTCAGCAGCCGCGACATGTTTCTGCACAAAAGGTGGCACTCAGCGCTGATGATTGTTTAAACCTTCAACAGTTGATCTTCAATTAACTACTTCGTATCTCTCTCTGTGGTCTCTCGTAGCCTCTTCAGACAGTGTCCTCTCGCTCATTCTCTCTCTCTGATTGACTCTCCCTCTCGCTCTCCCTCCCTTCCTTCCTGCCTGGTCCTGTCCTGTCCGGCCGGTACTGGATAAATGAAAGCCCATCAAGAAGATATCAAGATAAACATAAAAGTAGTCTCAGGTTGACAAGAAAATAAGAGTCATCCATCAAAGGGCTCGGCTACTTACACAACATGTCAGAGAAGCCCTCGGGTTCTCAGCACGCCGCCTGGCTCTCTTAAATTCAGGACACTGAACCGGATCGCCACATCAGGCATCTGTGCAATGAGCCCTGGAGACAGGAGGGGGGGGAAAAAAAGTCTGAGATGTTTGTTTTTTTTTAGCCTCGCTGACCAGTTTGTGGTCCTGGAGAGTGTCGCGCCCTTATTGGGAGCCAGAAGAAAAGGTCTTCATCTTCATATCGCACCTTTGGAATCTGCATCATCCCTCTTTCTGCAGGTTTCCCCCTGACACATCTGACGTCAGACACTCAGCGCTCCTATGAATCCGGCAGTCTAATGTTCCATTTCGCCTGCGCGAGTGAATTAGAATGGGTTAGCCACATCATTTTTTGTCACTTCCTTTGTTGCAGATAAGCAAGTGTTTATACAGTTTTGTCCTCCCCGCTAATGTATACCACCATCCGGATAAATGCCACTTGAATGAAGCCCCGTCCGCATCTTAATCTCATTTTACGCCAGGTCATGAATCATCCCAATGCGGTTCACGCTGTCACCGCACCGGTCACTGGTAGCATCCAGTGGTGCTGGACATGAAAAGGAAGACAATTTTACGAATCAATTTAAGGGCAATGACACCAATCAATTTAGAAGGGTAATGATCCAGTTTATTAGGTTTGGCTACCTGTGAGTTCAGTGTGAAATGAGGGGGTCATTAGAGAAGGACGGCTTTGCTCCCCGAGCATCTCCGAGTCACACTTACTTATCTTTTTCCTTTGAGTCGATACTTCATTATGAGAAAGTGTTAATACGGGCGCTGTGGACAAGATCAGCATGTAGCTTCAGTAACCAGCAATCAACTTCATTGCTCCTGATTAAACTGGATATCAGACGGGGCAGGTGAAGTGCATCGCAGTGGCTGTTGCTGCCCCACTGTGCAAAATAATTTTTCCCACACACTGTCAGCAGTCCCCGCAAAACAAATTACATCTGGCTGTGAATTAAAAATATCTGCAAATGAATCATTTTGTGTCTGGGTTTAAAAAAAAAAAAGAGAGAGAGAGAGAGAGAGAGAAAATTCTTCAACTAAGTTTGTGTACCGAGCACATTTGCTGTGTTGCATTCTATTTGAATATATTACACAATATTAATGACATAGAATCAATTGTTATGAAATATAAAACTGCACATTTACTGATATTCAAACTACTCAGAGCATGATGAAGCATATGAGTGGTGACAAAATCAAAGTGTCTGATCTCTCATACAGGAAGCTAGACTGAGGGTCTACCGACATGAAAAATGAGAGCTTCCTCATCTTTCTCCGCTACCTTTTCAAGCCTGCGGACAAAGTTGTTTAACACTGCTGGACTTTATTTTTCTTTGTGAAGGAGTTGGATCGGATCATCTGCGACAGTCCAAAGGATTTGACTTGTGCGTTCTCAAGCGCCTGCGTTTACTTGGACAAGATTTCTTCAATCTGATTGATCTGTCACTGTTAAACACAAGGGACCCAAATGCAACAAAGGGCAGAAAACACTACAGGAAGAAAACCAAGAAACAAAAGCAAACAATGCACAAGTCAGCGTGAGGAATCAGGAAACAAAAGCCCCGAAACGCAAGACAGGAAGATGTTCCTACTTTTGTGAAAAGAGCGGGAAAATAGACGAAGGGAGGATAACAAGACGCATGAGGACAGAACTTCAAAATAAAACAGGAAGCAGCTGAACCACAAACTTAACCCACGACAGAACATGGTAAGTTCTATCAGCCACGTAGCAGTTTTGTTTTGCTCCCACCATGTGTCTGCACCTCCTGCTGTCCATCCAATAGTTGTTGACTTTTCACTCTGAGCAAAGTGCTGGACTGACCGCGAACGAACACTGCGGTCTCAAGAGCACTGCTGTTAGTGTGAAAGGCAGCCTTTTGTGTTTCATTAATATGGAATCAGATCTAGTCATAATTATTGATTTAATGTCCTACAGCGCCTCAGGTATTTATTTCTTTTTCTATCTATTTTGTCCAGAATTGGGAGTCATTAATTTAGTCATTATTTCTGCACAGTCAGTTTGCTAATGAACCTCCATAGCAGTGCCAGGGGTGGTTGCTTGGTAATTCCAGACAGATTTGTAAGTCTTAATGTCTCCTGTTTTAAAATGGAGATATATGCAAGTGTGCACAGTCTGAGGCAATATTAGGTAGGTATGTACATTTGTAACCAGAGAAGTGACTCAGAAGATAACAAGCGATGTAAAAGTAAAGGCTCTGTTTTTAAAGTTTATTTAACCCTTGTATAGTATTCGGGTCAGATTGACCCATTTCAAATTTTGTTCTGGAACTCAGTGGCCTTAGCTAATTTTCTGTGATAAACATGTACAAACAAAAAAAAATTAATATTGAGCACACATGCTACTATACCCCACACATTTACATCCCTCACCTGGTCTTCGGGTCAGTTTGACCCACATACACAGAAACACCCCCCAAGCCCATACACATATACAAACACAAACAAAAAACAAAACAAATTAATTTAGATATCAATTCAGAGTATTCTGATTCTAAAAGTGAATGTGAAGATGGCCTTCACTCGGAATATGCACTACAATCGGCCACTGGAGCAGCCCAAGAGTCAGCAAGGACAAAAAAACAATCCCACTCGCACTGTTAATTGTGTTATAGTAGAGACTGATTGTGGAGGCTAATGTTGGAAATGCAGCATAGCAAACATTAACCTTGCTAAGGCTCGCTAGCTTATTTTAAATGTAGCTAACATTTGCCAATATTGCTAATGCTAACATTGCCATTGCTAGCTTATGTTAGAACAGCCATTTTACCTTTTTTACCCCACAAAGAAGCAACTTCAAAGACTGTTGATTGCTGATGGAACACAGACACCTATGTGATACCAACACTGTTATACTATCAGCTCACAGACCATCCATCCATTGTCTGTAGCCGCTTTATCCCTTTTATGGGGTCATGGGGGTTTTTGCTGGAGCCAGTCTCAGCTGTCTCTGGGCGAGGGCAGGGTACTCCCTGGACAAGTCGCCAGCTCATCGCAGGGCCCTTACTGATGGCAGAGGCGGCCATGCAAGGTGCCAACCGCACATCAGGAGCAATTACCTGCTCTACCCGCTGAGCCACAGCCACCCCAGCTCACAAACCAAATCATAATAATGTTTTTAAGGAAAAGACATATTTTTATTCTGCATCTTTCTACAATTACAAAAAATATTACATATAAAATGTTATCAATGTGACCTTTACTTAGTTTACCAATGAGCAGTTCATTTGACAACAATTTATCGTATTGTCTTAAATGATCACGTTTTTGTCGTAAAATCTTCGTCTACAGTTGTTAGTCAATGTAGTGTAGTAAAGAATACAAAAACATGTTCTGCAATGTAGTTGAGTAAACTTATAAAAAAAAATACTAGAAAAACTAAAGTAGGCCACTACCTGAAAAACAAAAGGCAAGCATGATTAACAAAGCTGAAATCCAAAAAGTAGGAACCAAGGCAGGAAAAAGACTGGACAGAGAGTAGAGGGTTAAACGTGACGAATGAGGACATAACCTACAAAATAAAACAGGAAGAGAAAATGAAAGGAAAAACCTGAATAAATATGACAAAATAATGCACAAATGCAGATGAAGGAAAAACACATACTTACAAACAAAGGGGTTAATTAACTATCAAAACACAGGTGTTCACAGAAAACAGGCGGGAAAACGACAAAGATAGGAAGTGGAAGGTAAAACGTGACAAATGACGACATCACCTACTAAATAAAACAGAAAATAACCCAAAGGAAGCACAAAACCATGACTTAAGTACTTAAGCACAGTAAATGCACTAAGTTACATTCCGCAATAAAACTAAATATATGACAGTTTAAAGGAAAATCTCGCCCATAAGAAAACACAACAAAATAACAACTGCAAATGCTTCCATACAGGGCATAAAGGGTCAATGAATGTTTTGACGAGTATGAAAATGATGTGAGCAACATGCTCTGCAGCGTGGGGCTGGATCATCAAAACCCCAAATGAGGTGATATATTGAGAGGAATGAGTTTTGTCCGTGCATGAATTGACCCTTCCCTTAGATGTCTGAGCTGCATTATTGATATTATTATCATTTACCCACAGGAGGTGATTTGAGGGGAGAGGAAATGCGATGGGGCTCCACCTATCGCCCCAAATCTATGGCCCTGACCGAGACTCTGAACCCTCAGTAGAGTAACTGTCCTGAGCATTGATAAATCCATGGAGCTGTACCTGGTGCTGGTAAGTGATCTAATGTTCTCTAAACTGTGTATTATAAAGACCCAATTCCTTCCTCAATATATTGTGGGCTATAAACTCTACAGTGTAGAATCACCTTCATGATCACAGTGGGAAGCAGCCATGTGTAGTTGCAGAGGAGTGAGATGATCACAGACACGCTGCTGCCTAAAATATTTCTGTGATCACTCAGTAGCATTAAAAATTTACAAATCACCCAATGTTTACCCCTTTTAGTAAAAGTGTTTATGTTTCAACTGCATCTCAATGAGTCTCGAGTTAACTGCAGAGTCTTCCTCTTCCTCCGGGACTGTGGTTCTGCGAGCCACTAACCAGAACACAGTGCACCCAGGAGGGAGATGAGACCTGCAGCATGTCAATAACATTTAATGAAAGCCCTAATATTGATAGTGACGCTCAGAGCTTGGTTTTTCACTCTGAGTGTGCACAGGCAACAGCAGGCTTGAGGCTCGGGTAAGAATTACCGTTGGAGCAAAAAATTGCAGGAGGCTCAGGAACAAAAAAAAGTGGAGCCCAGTTAAAGGGCCAGTTGTAGCACCTGAACCTCTCCAAATGTTTTTAGTTTCCTGGAAAATGGTTGGAATGACTCATTAGGTCTAAGCACAAGCAAACATTATGTCAGCATTGAAAGTAACGTCCCAGAGCAAACCCCTCGCGTGGTATTTTTCCCTCTGTAGCTCTGAAATACGTTTCTATCTCTCTCTGGGGCAAATGTAAGAAGTTGTGAGGAGTGAAAAGTTTCTGAGAAAGTGCAACAAAAGGCGGCTTCTCTAATTGGTCTCCTTAAGGTGGCAGATCCTATGACAGACAGGTCAGGATAATGAGCCCAAATAAAAAGAAGAGACAGAGCGAGGCTACTCGCATCGTGACTCTTTGGCAGCGGACAAAAGACTTCTGCCACGGGCGGAAAAGGGATCTTGGCAGAGGCACACGGTCACCTTTTAACCCCCTATCTGCTCTACCCTCAACTGTACAGCTTGCCTCTCATCTCACCCATTCAAACGAAATTAAAGTTATGTTAGATAGCATCTAGATCCGTCACACATGGCGTCATAACACAACCTGAGCCCTGATGATAATGAAATTGCCTTTCGGCTGACACCAAGCGGCAGTCCTGCCATCAGTCATGTGAAGATAACCTGATTGGTTGCCATGTTTGCCGGCATGTCACACGCAGGGCTGGGGAAAAAAAGCCTTCGCCAGCTGAGTGCGTGCTTTGAGTGTAGCTCGGCTCACTTTAGCCTGGTAATCCTAAAACCACATCGAGGGCCTACAGCAGCATTCATCACTGCCAGGTTGTAGGCCGCAACCCATTAGTTAGGATCCGTTCACCCGTCCACTCCAATACTCACCAGCGGGAACAACACAAGCAGCAGATTATAGTCCAACTGCCGTGCCGGAGGGTACATGGCCTGTAAACAACGCTATAAAAAAGGGGCAGAGGGGACAGCTCTGGTCAAAAAGAGAAGTTTGTAAGTCCTCATCACAATAGAAACTACTTACATTGTTGCAGCACCAGCGCTCGCATCACTTGATCACATCCTGCCAGGAGGAACAATTGATTATTGGGCGAGCCATATACTCATGTGTAATTAAATATCCAACATAATTAGCTAAGAATATACGGGCCAATTAATCAACTCTTCCCTTATTTGTCCGTTTGCCACATAAGAGATTTGGCATATGCTCATTCAGGTTTGCCTCTCTAAGCCTTTTTCTGTCTGTTTTGCTGTCGACGCGAAAAATCCGAGCACGGTTAAGAATGAGAACAAATGGCTTCTATTAGCTGTTGTGATTTGAGGTTATACATCAAAAAAGCGGGAAAAAAGCCTGGCACTATGAATGAGGAGGGGGTCAAAGGTGGTATTGTGTAAGCGAAGCGATCGTTAAATGAGGTGGAAGCCGCACTTCTTTTTTCTCCTCGGCTGTGCGAGCAGTGATCCGAGTGCAGCCCAGAAACGGAGGAGCGGGGAGGGAATAAACCTGCAGCACCCTCTTTTCTTCTCTTCTTGCCCGTAATTAATTATCTTTACTAAATTGGGTGGAAAAGGCTGCTGGAGGACTGAAACTGAGGGGTGGGATCCCCTCGTCTGTCTGCGCGAGGAAATCTTGATGTCTGTCAACTCTAACTGTGCCTATTAAAACAAACCAAAGCAATTACGGTGAGTGAAATGATTCCGACATTAAAAACTAATTTGCAGCCTTTTTAATGTGTGTGTGTGTGTGTGTGTGTGTGTGTGTGTGTGTGTGTGTGTGTGTGTGTGTGTGTGTGT
>CAEMYA010000024.1:5303838-5340624 GCA_903131615.1 Diplodus sargus
AAACCTGCAGCCACACTGTTCACACTTGTTTGGTTCACCAATAACACAGCCCTGATACTACCTCCAGAAGTGGATCAGCGCCGGGACAAAATTTCACCCTTCGCCGCCTAGGAGAGATTCACACTGAGATGGAGGAGGGGAATTGGTGTGCTAAAGCCACCCAAAAGCCAGTGTGAATGGGGCTATTGAAACAATGTTGATTCATTGTCGGGCATTTTAACATTGAAATCATCATCATCTATACTACACTGATTCCACAACAGTTTTTCAAACGTTGAAATGTTAACTGTGATTAAACATTGCATCAACATAGATTTTTCAACCTCAACCAAAAATAACCAATCTGACCAAAATTCAACATTGAATTAATATCTTTTGCTATCTGGGTAGCTAGCCCCAAGTTCCCAAATTGATTTGAAAAGATGTTATTTAGACACTCAATAATACTGTAGAGAAAATTGATAGTGTAATCCATAGAGACATCAGAACATATTAAAAGTAAAACAACAGGTATGGTAACCGATCAGCTTCCATTAGACAACAGCTACTGTTAGCATTCGGCTACATACTAGCTAATGTTACTGTTTGATACGATACTGTTCAGATGCGACACCATTAAGATTCAGAAATATCAACACACATCTCCGAGAACTTTTTCCATCCCTCGAAGCGAAACACACAAAAAGTAATGTTAGCAAGGAAGTCATTGAATGCTAATATCAGCTAACGAGTTATCAAATATGTTGTTTTACCTTGAAATATGGCCGAACGTGCATCCAGATTTTCACTTTCTATCATGTTTTTAGTTGTCAATCAAGTGTGAAGCTTTAAAATAACAATTTGTCAGGTGGCCTTCGTCTGTACAGCTTGCAACATGGAACACGGCAGCATTACCAAGCATTCAGGTTTCCCATCCTGAGCAAATGAACACTGTGTCCATATGGTCAATAAATACACTCAGGACACGGAGCTATTACTACTGGACACGGCCCTCGCGATTGATCCCAAGTAATTCCTATGAAACCTGCTCAGTGGCACATGACGCCAAAACAATTGACTCCAGGCCGGGGCTCTTATGCATAGCTTCCACATTGTGCGACCCATAAGCTACACTAGAGACAGAGTCGGCTAACTTTGAACAGTTTTAACAGTTTAATGACCGCCAAACTGGAATGTTAATAAAGTAATTAAATCGTGCGACTTTCCAAATGTTATTGGACCGAATGCCTCAAATTATGAGAGTGAAACAAATAATTTACATTCATTTAACAGACCCTTCTTTCACAAATTCTAGCTAATGGGACACAGTATTTTTCAGCCACAGTACATCACGTGACGATGTAATTACGAGGTTTGGCCACCACGAAAACTGACTCCACAGCCTGATGCTCCTCCCGGGGCCTTGACTCAGGACCACAGGATCTATTAAGAGAGCAGGTTAAGACCACTCTTTTCTTCTGCCAGTTTGTCTCAATGGTCACTTGTGGTATTGCTGCTGGAAAGGAAAAAACTGGGACAAAAGACCTGTTTCTTATAGATCACCTTTATAACAGCTTGTCAGCAAAAGTGTTGACTGAAACTGTGAACAAGGTCAATTTTATTCATCGTACTATGCACTTAAACACCTATAAACATAATGGATCCATGGGTATGTCTACACTGGTGGCTAATTTGAGTAAATGTGAAGTAGAATAAGCCAGATAGTGCTGTAAGTGACATTACCAGGTCAGTTGTATGATGTTTTAGCATTTTCCAGTACCCTCGAACTGACGCTTGTGGCCACAGTGCTCCCAGTTCACCCTTGAAAGTCAAAGAGGGCCCACTGGTGAGGCAGCGAACTCTTGGCCGCCAAACCACTTAATTACACTTCTCCCAAAGTAGAACCTTCCTTCGTCACACTAAGCAACTTGGAGGCCCACGAGCAATACGTCAGTGCTGTAACTATTTGAAATGATAACAGTTTGTGCCTCGCAATTATCCGCAAGCTAATTGGCCATTGTTCTCGCAAGGCTAATTTGTCCGGTCTAATGCTGCTCCAAGCTGTCTGAGGATTTCCCAGTTATTTATTGTTATTAAGCATTAACATTTATAGTCCAGCTGTAGGGTATGATGTCGTGGCATTTTCAGTTTCATTAATGTACCCCTGCTGCGGATTGTCAGCTCGGGGGTTTTTTAAATGACTGAAACACATTTTCTTGCTCTAGGTTGGGATGACTTTATTGGTCCTCCTTGGGTATTGGTTGGGACTAACTATGCAATCAATGGTTTGATCCCTGTAGGTAGTTGATTAGTTTGCAAGATTACAGTGATGTTGCAATAAAGGAAGTGTACAGAGTTCATGTGGGAATATACAGTCCAGACAGCCTGTGCAGAAGACAGTCCAGGTAGGAGCAAGAGAAAGTGTTTCGTTGTTGTTGAGCAATTATTAAAAACAAACCACGTATGACCTTCTTATAAAATAAGTCCTTTGAAAGGTCAGGAAAATGCCACATATCTTGCCTATAATCAATCACACAAACTATGCTGTGCGTGTGTTCAAAGCCTCCTGTTGTTAAGACGGACCACCCCGCAACCAGTATTACTCCTCGACTAAATCGCTGTCTAACATATATATGCTCTCATGTGTATGCACTATACTATTTAAAGGTGAAATAGGACAGCATTCTCCAAACTGGCTCTTCTGTCAGTGTTGGACTATCGATGGATAAGAAAATATGCAAATGTCAATACAAAGGCGGGCAATACTAGCTCGCGGGAAATCAGGTAAATCTTTGAAAACTCGACTCTTTCCTTCCTTCCCCAGATTTATGCATCAGATAGATGATGAAAGAGGAAAATGTCCTGCTAACACAAGTGAAAATGTGTTGTTCAGACAGAAGTAGAATCCCCTCTGAAAAAAATAAGTTGAAATGAGCTCCAATGAAATCTAACTATAAAGCCAGGACTCTCTGTCTGTCCATCTGTGATTCGCATATCTCCAGAACCACTAATCTGATCTACTTCACACTTGGCAGGTTTTTTGCTGAGAATGCATTGAGGTGCGGTGTTGAAGTAGGTGCAATCTGGACACATGACACGATCGATATTAGTACCTTTTAAACACCACTCTCAACAGCTATCACGTCATCTTGTGGGGAAGCAGACATAAACACTTTCTGTACTAACCAGTTGCAGTGAAAAAAAAACAAAAACAAAGCAGAAGATGAAGATGAAAAGAGTCTGAAAGAGTGAAGAGACGGTCAGCACAGGTTTTCTATTCTTCAGTGAAAACTGGAGGTGGGATTTTGAGCTTTTGCCAACAGTAGTATGTAAGCTAACATTAGTTTTAAGGGCTAGAATGCTTATGTTACTCTGCAGCAACGTCAGCTGCTCGACCACACTTGACTCCCTAGCGAAGCTGTGAGGAGACCGACATGTGTAACTGGTCAGAAACATTCTCAACACCCCTAAATGAAATGCTCTCTTCCAAACCCACATGCCTAACACAAGTCAAGCTTATACACCTACATTACACTGACAGTAGACAGAATTTTAATATTTACAACATAACTTAATAAACTAGCTGTTCTATTAGGAAAATAAGGTCCCCAGATTACTGATTGAAGCTAGAAAGTTGTAAGAAAGAAAGAAATCCTGTGTGGGAGTGTCTTTACAGAGTCGTTAAGGACACCAATGAACTCTGAGTTTTAGAGTTGTTAGGGCCACTTATAGTTTATGAAATTGTGTTGTCCTTTAAGGTAAGTGTGTTTATCCAGTTTACCTATTCATAAAAAAGAAGAAAGTTTGTTTATTTAGTTTGTTTAGGCATAACAGAAATCAGTCAAGGATGATAAAATGGAATATAATTTCGTCCTGTTCCTATTAAGACAATTAAGATAATGGAGAGAGTCTATTCTTGACACATACATGCATCCCTCTCAGTCAGAACCTCTGCTTCAGTTACTTCATTAATGGTCATAATCTGTATGTTTTGATGGGCTGCCTGTCATAAGTTTAAACAGTGGATCCACCGCTGTGAATTAGGTGGCAATAGCTGTGATTCAGATCCACTGCTCCCTCCGGGGAGTACCTGGCTTCCCAGCTTCACTGTTCAGATCTTTCTAGTTTCATACAAATATAATCTCTTCCCTTCCACTGTAACATCTTTATAGATTCATGTGAACACCCAAATTACATGTGAAATCGACAATATTGCAATACAGGCAAGCCTTGATCTTTCTTTTCATGTATTTTTATCTCCTAATGTAAAAACCTTTGCAATTCTGAGGCTGCCCTCAGGCCCAATACAGAGGGAGCGTCTGATAAATGTCTAAATAGTTCCATGTTCTTCTTTTCCTCACACAGTTTAAGCACTAATTTCCTCTCTGGAACCAGGCCAGACAGTTATTTGCTCTCAGATGTGTTTGACTCACACTTGGATCAAAGAAGCCCAGGTGGAGGTTGATTTCCGTGGAGCTTCATCTGTAGGTCTGACCACTGACTAACAGCACTCCCCTGTGGTGACTTTGTATTGTTACAGTCACTAACACACATAATGAGACTGGCGGGACTGATATCCTGCCAAGCTGTACCTTTCTATATATGCCTATGTTTTATTTATATATGCATTATGGTAAATGTATAAATAAGCAGGTTTGTATTAGATCATATTTTTCTGACTGACAGGTAAAGAAATCCACTTCTACTCTAAATTGTGCACCATCTCTGCTTTCTGGCAGATCTAACTCATTATCCTGAGATGTCTTTGCCAAAAACGATTTTGCCTCTGTTGTTTCTGAAAAACAGCATTTTCTGAGAATGGTTACACAACGGAATCAATCTATGCAATCGTGGTTTGGGGCCAAAAGTCATCAACTCTCAGAAATAACTGGACATTTTTATACATTCTGTGTGCAAGTCATTTAGATAGACAGATTTCAGTCCCCAGGCTCTCAAAGGTAGATGAGTCTGGGAAATAAATGAAAGCAAATAAAAGATGCATGCAGACAGTTGGAGAAAGGCAATTCCAACTGCGAGTGCAATCATTGTAATACTTGTGCTCTACAGCCACGGAGAGGATGAGTTGTGATTTGAATAGTTTATGAGTCAGTGTTTCCACTGCTAAATGGTGAATCTCTCACCCTACAGCAGAGATCACACAGTGCATTACAAAAATGACTTGGATTATGTTGTGAAATGTGTGCTCACATGACAATGTATGGTATTGTTGACATGTGTTACTATTGCGTTACCCCTTTCTTGATACTTTCGTGGCACAATGCCTCCTGCTTCAAATAAGGTTTGTGAGCCAACAGTATGAACAAGTCAGTATAACGTGCTATCTGTGTTTTGTCAGCATCCAGAGTTTCGGTAGTTGCCAGTCTGTTGAAAAAAACGTGAACAATGGTTGTGCTACATTATGTGCCCAGCATACTACCTCACATTGGCTAGCTAGCATTAGCCATAATAACCTGCCAGCATAAAAAACGTTAATGTTAGCTAGCTAGCATTGGCAACGTTAACGTTAATTAGCATCAGCAATGTAAACTTAAACTTGCTAGTGTTAGCGATATTTATGTTAGATGGCAGTAGCAAAGTTAACTTCAGCTTACTAGCGTTAGCAACATTAGGTACTGTCACAAAGTAGCAACCACTTGAGTTGGCAGATGGTTTTACATCTGTTGATCATGAATGCAATGGAAGAGGAGATGGAATGAATGTTATCAGTAAAAGATTTGAGTAGTTGCTTTCAGGTCATGTGTGAAAAAACGTGCATGTAGGCCTATCAGCTGCTTCCCTTTGCCAATCAGAGAACGGACTGTGACAGATTTAAACGTCAAAATATTCCATGTAGATTTTTTTATGAGAATTAGATCTTCACGATTTTCTCAGTTACCTCATGATTGATTTTACATCAAGGACTGCGGATGGTTTCATGTAGGTTCCTGAGTGCCTTGCCTCTCTCTTCACTTCCCCTATAGAGCCAACAGTCTCAAAAACTTCTTAACACATTGTAAGGCATGTAAACACATTTTATAATGGTTTTTTTCATTGTATATGTGTGTATACGACGTATAGCTCACAAACATGTTTGCATTAAGAGTGGCAACCCCCAACCGCGACCATCAATCCACAAGTTTTAACATACTCTGGTCATACTCAAGGTACAATAGCCTAGTGACACACGTTCCACTCTCAACTCACATGTCTCAATGACAGTCTAAACGATGTGAGCTTTAAAGGGCACTGGCCATCAGGTCTCTCATTCATCAAAAAGTTTCACAAAGTCAACCCAGGCGTACCCCCCTTCGAGGTTGAGTTCAGTTTGAGGGGAGATCGGTCACTTTAATGTAGCCCCCTCTGGCAGGGACGATGGGAGAGAGGAGTGGTAGGGAGTCAGTGATGTCAGGGGGAGTAAATGGTCAGCGGAAGGGTGAGCAAGATGACAAGGACGAAGGGAAAAAGGGGGATTAGAAAAGCAAGGAGAGATGAGTGAGACGCAGAGAAAAGCCAGGAGGTTGAGATAGAAGAGTGGTGAATCGAGAAACAGGCTAATGGCCAAGCCCACAGCCGGCTCACTCTGGATCAAAAGGACCCATAAATAAACATGTGACAGTGATAAATATAGTGTGGCCGCTCATCAGCGCAGTTACCCATGCCCCCCCAAGGACACTGATGGCGTAAGGGGTCATAGGACACAGGGACTGACCAGTGTCTCACTCGGCCTGACTGATGAGCGGCTGATCAACGTCCAGTGTGAAAGGAGACATTACACAAATTTCCAAATAGGACAAGCTTAACACAGTGGGTAAGAGCGGATGACCAAGACCTTCGACCTGCACTACATGGCGCGAGCGCCGAGGAATCGAAGGCTGGAGCGATGGGATCCATCAATCAACGGGTGTGGAGACATATTGGCTGTTATATAAGGTGTCAGTGATCAGGCCGATCAGGGTTTAAGAAATGATGAAGTGGAATGTTTCTGAGAGGCCTCGTGGGCAACAAGGGCAATATCTCGCAGCACCTGTGACAGGATTTGAAATTCCTGCTGACTACGGAAAAATAGTTCACCCTGTTAATATGGAGCGATGAAACAGGTCAGGAGGAGTTCACTCAGACAAAAGTGAAAATAAGAAGTGAAATGGTAAAGCACTTGAACACACACACCGCTTTACATTGTGGTAGTTTTTAATGGCTTTTGCAGCAACATTAGGTCCCAATTTATAATAACCATCATTAATAAATACTTGATGTGCAGTTAATCAAACTATAGTTAATGTATGAACTATTAAACTAGGAGTTTAATGAGAGTATACCTGAGAGTGTACTTCATAAAACAGGGGCTAGAAGTAAATGCCAGTACAGCCCACAGTATATTTGCAGTCAGTGGCAGACTCTGGATGTTTGAGGGGCAAGTGGGCACAGAGAAAGGGCACTGGAAGGGCTTCTCGCCACATTGTGTGCACTGGAGGGGCACCTTTAGATGGCACTTTATCGTGTTTTGTTCCGCTGGATGTAGACTTCAGAGGGTACTGTAATATGTTTTTTACGATGGAAGGGCACTCTAGAGGGCACTTTATCACTTTTTGCTCACTGGAGGGGCACTTTAGAGGGCACTTCATCATGTTTTATTTACCATGGGGGCACCCATAGGGCGCACTTTCACATGGGGGTGCCAGGGAGATTGATTAGTGGTTGCAGTGGAAAAATGGGTGGGTGCAAACCAGTATAGAAGCGAGGTTAACTTTCCTTCTGCATTAACAATGATGTTCTGCAAAGCCCGAGATTCATTATCAGCTGAGATTTAAGAGGTAAGTATGAATACACTTGACTTAATATAAATCAGTGAGATTCTACAAACAGTGTGATACTGTTGTAAATAGTAAAAAAAGACAGATATGACGCAAACAGGATAGAAACAACTATCTTAATCCGTGTCAGTCTTTGGCACTCTCCCAGCACATCATCATTCTGTGCGGCCTTCTGATAGAGATAAATAAACGAGATAAGTAAAGTCTTCATTATCTCAGGTCAGAACAATCCAACGAGTAATGGGTCCCTTCTGTGTCGTCGATCACATAACGAAACAAAGAGATTTGAGTTGCGTTTACTGCTCAGCTAATGATGAGAGAGCGGAAAGTGTTGCAGATCGGTTTATAATGAGAGCTGCTCGCTGCTCGCTGCTCCGTGCCCCCTGATAATACTGCATATGAGGACAAATGAAGCAGCAGCAGTAGACTATTTGGTGATCTCTGCCTACATAGCTGCTGATGCATCAACTAGAGAAAAGTCTCAGATGCTGTACTGTGATTAAATGATAATAAATGAAGTGAAGGGCAAAGTTTAAATACACCTTACAGCAGAGATGAATTGGCTCCAGCTCTCAGAAGGGGGCTGATGCTGACCGGAGCAGAAGTGTAGAAATGTGTGCGTTTGTTGGACATGGAGCCCAAAACTTTCCCCACAGCGAAGCAACAAAGTAGGAACAAGAAAAAACAAGAATATTCTAAGGGACGCTGACACGTTGCTCGTGCTCATTCTTGCAATTCACTGAAACTGAAAAGAAGAAGAAAAAAAAAGAGATCACACATGTCAACATGAGACGCAAATTAAATATTTTCAGCACATCAACCACTCGAGCTGGTCGACCTTAAAACAAGAATTCTCAAGTGCAGCATTTCATTTACTTGATGTTTTAAAAAAAAAAGAAAAAAAAAACTCTTCTTCAGCTCAGCGGTGTGCATGCTTTTAAGTTGAAAGATGTGATTGAATTTATATGCAAATAGAAAAGTAATATTGACATAAAAGCATATCTGCAGTCTGTGTAAGTCATTAAATGAAATGTACGAAAGGGTTCAAAGGACCAGTTCACTGAAATTACCTAAACTTTTTTCTCAGTTACCCCGTGTCCTTGAGCCATGCAGGGGGGGGCAGTCAGCGTTGTAGGCGGCACAGTGGGGCTATCATCACCATCACAGGAAAGGTTCTCCCGAAAATGAAACTTCATTTGTAATCTTTTCAACCCCATGCCGATGGACAGTTGGCTGACATTTCTTAGACTTCAAAACATTTCTGGAATGTAAAACAACAACAAAAAAAGACTCCATACAGCTAGTCGGGCTTGATTAGAGTCTCTGGAAGTCCCGAGATCTCGAATTGGTTTGAAAAAACTTTAATTACACATTTTTTAAGCAGATATCTTCACTGCACCCGTCTAAATTTGTGCATGTCATCATGCAACTGCATGCAAGGGTGTAAATATTCTCTTTTGTCTTGGGGCTTTCAGGCACTTGGATTACACCGCACAAACCGTATGAACCATCTATTTGTTTTTCTGTCATTACAATACAAGTCCCCATCTGCTTCAGTTGTTTAAGGGGAATGCTGCAACACTGTTTTGCCGTGACGCTCCAGAAATGTTTAATGGACTACTAAACTTCACCTGAGTCTTCATCGGCATTGGGGTCCAGCAGACGACCACTGAAATCTGCGCTACTACTCAGTCACATCAACGCCCTGAGCTTCTTTCTCTGTTCTCGGCCATTTAAAACTTCCAAAGCTAACTAGCGCGCTGACTGTGTTCTGTGAGTTAGCAACAGAAAGTTAGAAACAAACTCAATGTATCACAAAAACTGTGTGTTATGCAACAACCTGCACTGGAAAAAGTCACGGTGAATTAATGGTGATGTGCACGAAGCATAATGACATTAACGTCCACAGAGGCGTCCTCTCCATCACCAGTAGAAATGAAAACATCGCGTCCGTGCAGATGGATAAGGAGACCATAATGTTACTCAAATGAATACATGAGACAAACATAAATGTATGACATATCTTCCATCATGGAAAATCAGAACCATGAGCTGTTTATCTCAATGAACCACATCTTAATATTTACATAACAGCAGTGGTAGAAATATGTCATTCAATTTTCTAGCGCTTGTGCTACATTTGTTTGGCGATCTGCTCATTAAGTTGTCACACACGGCTGTTTTTAATGGTGCAGTTTTCTGTTTTAGTTTTGATTTGAGTTTTACTTGAAGTGGACTCTCCGTCCCTTCAGAGGTCTGCACTGTCAGAGCAGCTAGCTGTTGGTCAGTGGTGCAATTGCCTTTCACTCACAGTGGCAACCATCAAACATAACCAAATTGAATTAGATTCAAACAATTTGCACGGATCGCTCTAGAATCACTGATTACGGTGCAAGTAATTGATTCTGCCCCCCCCAAAAAAAGTCAATGCCAGTGCGAGCAAACCTTAAAGCTATCTAAGAGAGCCTTTTAAGCCTTAAAAAATTCAGTATCTGCAACGCTGCAATCACCATCACTATTTAATGTTTTGCTTTACCCCTTTTTCCCAAGTTTAACCAGAAGATCCTTTGACTTACTCGTTGGAAAATGAGCTGCAGCTTTAAAGCCTTTAGCCTATGCTTTGCTGTAGTGGTTTGGATACGACTCTTCTGCAGCAGTTCAGCGAAGTGTGTGTGAGCAGGTGTACGTTCAGGCGTGACAGAGCAGAGGGCTCACAGGCTCACTGCGGAGCTGTGTGAGCAGGAAAAGCTGCTGATGCGTTCAAACTAAAAGGCCAAGTTCAATGTCACCCTATACGCCACTCTGCTGAAGTATTATGACATTACGAACTCGCTGTTTACAACAGGTTTTATCATACTCTTGTCCTGTCAATCAGCAGCTGCTTTATTAACATACATCATCTGTGTGCCTGTGTGCCTGTGTGTGTGTGTGTGTGTGTATTGCCTCGAGGGCTGGCTCAGAATCATAAGACGGTCCAGGTCCGTCCTGATCTTATCCGGCCGTCTGCTTTTGTTTAAGCTACATTTTAAATCCGACATGTACAGTAATGGGTTTTTCATCTGATAGAGCAGAAAAGCACACATAAGCAGAAACTGATCCAAGGTAAGATTGCTCACTGTCACCATCTTGTGGCCAGAAATCAAACCGTACTCGCTCCAACACTCTCATAGACTCAGTATTAAAGGCGCACTACGTAGTTTTGGTCTTCATTGAATTACATTTTTTATACCTAAACAAACTAAATTAACAAACTGCCTTTCATAGCTGAATAAACAAACTGACCTTAAAGGTGCACTCATACTGATTTACTTTGTCTATATTTGGCGGACCCTGCCACATTTCTAGCTTCAAACAGTGCTCTGGGGACTTTATTTTTCTCTGAGAACAGCTTGTTTATTCAGTGATGGTAATGATAAATGTTTCTGAGTTTGTATTATTTCAATATTGTAGATATTATTTCATTAAAAAAAAGAAAACTATAGTGTCTCCTCAACTTTTTAAAGTTTGAATTGTTTTGGTTATTTCGCATCTTTCACATCAAGGTCATTCTGATTGTTAGCCTACAGTTTCGACATCAGGAAACAACGCTGCCCTACAACACCAAAATGAAGTAAGCCTGACAACATATTTAGTCAATATGTAGTTAGTTAATCTGACCCACTGACATTTATTTTCACAGAAAACGGAAACATGTTTGAAGATGCAATTTGTAAGGCTTCTTACTCCACACGGCTAGAGGGCAGCATATCACCAACTGTAGCTGTTGTTAGCCAGTTAGCTCAGATAACCATGCAGCTAGAGTGCCTTAACTCTTAAGGCACTTTTCATGCAGCTAGCAGTCCGCTGATGACACTTACTATTGGACTATCACTTCTTCATGATTTCCATGCCGGTCTATGCTGGTAGATCAATTGATAAATACATACATTTTGGTGAATTAATGTTTTCTTATCCCACAAAAATAAGGCAGAAACTAAGTCCAGCCATACAAAATAAGAACAGCTAAACTAGTCCTGCTAAAAAGCTAGCTAGTCAAACATTAGCTTAGTAGGATCGTAACTGCCTGCCAGATCATCTTTTGATCCCAGCTGAAATTCACATTTTGGTTTAGTAGACTTTTACTTTTAAACGCCGCCTGTTTAGACATACGCCCATTCATGCGTTTCTGCTGTTTGGATCGTAAGCTGCTCCAAAGTACCGCGGCCCTCTGAGACACCTTTACCTGACGTGTTATTGATTAAGTGCAGTCTGATCCCATTGCACACATCATTTCCCAAAGCTGTCACCCTAACCCTCCTCCAGCTGCATAATTATCCACTTTTAATTTAACAAAATGACAAAATGCATAATTCATCAGGACATTTACTCAAGGTATACAGCGTGCACACTTAATCAAAGTCTCCAACAGCTGAGCAGTAAGTAAAAGTCAACCAGTAGTGTGGTATAATATTTTATTCTCATATTTTATGGAATACAAAGCCCCCAACCCCACCGCCCCCCCTCCCCGAAAAAAGTGTGCACATCAGATGTGGTGGAAACTATTCAAGGGCGAGGAAAAGAACAGCCGAGAGACAAAGGAAGTTGCTTTAAGTGTGTAGAAGTGTACGACTGCAGTTTAATGTGATGTTCATATAAAAAGTATACCCTCTCGTCATGAACAAACCTTTACAAAAAAAAAAAAAAGTAGCCAAATATGGCTGGAGTCAGTTTTGATAAGAGGGCCTTAACAGCTGAAAAAAGAAAAAAAATGGTGAGATTGAATGTGGGGTTTCCTTTTTGAAAAAATAAATCGTCTTTCCATTGATCTTTTCTGTTATGACTACAAGGACGTAATCAATCAAGTATGACAATAATTTAGCTTGGTGACTGTAAATTTAGTCACTTTTTATTTTTATCTATTGCTAAGCTGCACAAAAGGAATGAAATATTCCCCCAAAGAGACTTGGGAGAGAAACAAAATGTCGACAATCATACCAAAAAGAAAAAGACAAACAGCAGAAGGAATAAGAAAACGGCCAGCAAGGCTACAAATTAATATAACCTCATATGTACTAGCAGCCAACCTAGGTCCAATAATGTAGGCTTTTTTTTTTTCTTTTTTTTTTCAAATGGCTTTGAAACGTCTGGAGTGTTTTTGACATAACTAGCCATAATTTCCTAGTGAATTTGAACCGGAACGCAGATTTCCCCTCAACTGGGACGAAACAAGTGAAGCACATAAAAGTATTTTCTGGCTGAAGGTCTTCGCTAATCTCATGACATGTAAAACCAACCAGCTCGAAGACACACTGGGATGGCGAAAACCACTGACAAGTATAGTGAATAGAAAATAACATTAGTAACATCACTGCCATTGAATCCATACATTTCAATGCATGACAAAGTCCGTTTTCAGAAGCCCGCGGAGCGAATGAGTTCGTCCGAGCCCTCCTCAGAGCTGCGTCACACCAATTATCATGAGATGGTTTTGTTTTAGTTGATTTTTCCCAGGAATGAATTGTAATCTTTTCCTGACCACTACACATCAAAAACACACCGGAAAACAAGTTAACCCAACACAATACACACAATCCAAGGTTCACAGTCCGAAAAAAGGTGCTGTTTGAAAAGAGCCTCAGTTCCTCTATGTCCACTAGTTTAAGTGTCCGAGCCGGTGAACCGTCAGTTTCACCTTTCGGCGCGAGAAATTTGTGTGGCGGACGCTGGAAAAACAGATTTCTTGAAAAAGGGAAAAGAAAAAAAGACATGTTCAGGATGATGGAGCTTCACCTCGTCAGCCGCCGTCCTCCTTTGTCTTCTAACAGCTTGTCTCACTTGTTTTACTAGGGAGAATAAACAGGATGTGGCAGCTCGCTGTCCATGTCTATTCCTCTTTAATAATTATTTGAATCCATCCCTCCCAGTCCTTTCTTCTCTGCTCGGCTCCTCACACCATGTACGAGTTCTGGTTCTTCAGCTTGTCCAGCTCTTTGCTCTGCTGCCTCAGGAACAGGATTCTGCGATTGAAGAAGAAAAGAAATGGGGCATATGAATGTGTGCTGTGAATGTCGTCATTGGTTAGTGTGGGTTTCAGTGTGAATGTAATATTCGCCGCACCTCTGCTCTCTCAGTGTGGCCTGAATTTCACACACTCTGACCAGGGAGCGCAGGTTTTTCATCTCCGTGCAGAGCTCGGACATGTACAAGCTGCCCATGTTGTGGATGTCCTCACGCAACCGAGCCGCCTGACGGAAAGTGACAAATGATTTCTGTCAAGTCACAGCTGCACATTTGCATACCCAACATTCAAAGTACTGTGTGTAAAACTAAGAACAACATTGGCTTCCTGATTCTGAATTTAAAAAGGTGTATGGTGCACATTTGTATCTTTATAAAAAACAAACAAAATCAGATGAAAATAATCCCTCTCAATCACACTTGTGACTGACTAGAAGTATCTGCAGTGTATTTATCTTCTTATTTTTTTAGCTGGTTGGGTACTTTCCTCATGGTCATCAATTTTGGAGAAAGATAGTTGATTGTTAAACCTTATTTACAAATGCTCTGGGTTTTTGGCTTGGCAACCCCATCATTTATACTTAACAACCAGGGAATGAGACTCATCAACTGTCTTTCTCCAAAATAGCATATTGCAACTTTTAAATGGTGCATTTACAAACAGCCACTGACAAATCCAGCAAAGTGTGCCTTCAAAGAAACCTCAAAGTAGAGCTGACAGTAGAAATTTCACAGAAAGAACAACTTACTTTGTATATCTAAAACTTTCAATACCAACTAGTGGCCTTCTCTTGCAGAAGGAGTTCCTATCATGGTTCATTTCAACCTGAACAACCAAGTAGTTTGTTTCTTGTGACGAAAGTCTTTTGTCAAAGACTGGCAGCCTCATGAATGACTAAACCCACAAACACTCTCAGATTCTGCAGCTCCACAATGATGCTAAAGACACGCGGTAAGCTACTCGCATGTAACATCACTGTTTGATGGCAGTACCTGTTTCTCAGTGTTCTCTGAAGGCCATCCTTGGATATGTCTGATGAGGTTCTCATCAAAATGAGCTGCCAGGGTGGGGGTGAAGGAGCCGGGGTTGTCGGCCTGGGTTTGGCTGGTGCTGCTGGAGGGGACGTGGGGCAAGGCAGCACCCGATATGTTTGATCCCGCGCACAGAATCTCCTGGCTGGTGGAGCAAGACAACTGATTTACTGTCTGCGGACAGTGAAAATGAAATCCAACTACATTTTGATGTTTAGTCACAGTTACTGTGAATGATCCTGTTTTAAGCATTTATTATCTCAGGATAATGTTACTTCAGGCACTGAACTTAACATGATGAGTTCAAGTAAGGCCCTGTGATTGTACGTGAAGACACCACACTTGCAGTCAAGGGAACTTCATAGTTAGAAGAGGCAAGACCTGGATGGGCATTTATTTGAAACAAAACAGTGTGTTGAAGTGATTTCTGACGGTGTCTACCTTCTCTGCTGGAGGATTCTGGGGTCCTCTGGACGCTTCTCTGCGCTCTGAGACAGGGGGACTGGTCCTTGTTTACCTGAAGACATACTGCCCTGAAGAGGGGAGAGCAGACGGCAAGAGTGGAATGAAAACAAAGACAATAAAGAACGGGTGAGTAACAAGCAAGAGGAGACCCTTATAATTCATCAAATTGTATTTTCCTTTGTTACTTTGTGTTGTTTGTGCGACTCACCCTTGTTTGTGAGGATGTGATGCTGCCAGGGTGCAGGCCCAGGAGAGACTTCTGGTTGCTCTGTGGTGTGCCGTTCCGTGGCGAGACGTATGGTCGCGGTGATGATGCATCCGACGTCAGAGAGACGGGCGACTGACTGGAGTGCTGAGCTGAAACAGGAAGGCAGAGTGAGTACGGAGGAAACGAGGATCCCTACAATGCAATATCTAGAAATATATCTGCACAGGCACTACCAGTCCCCAAAGCCTGTGGTTATTGCCTTGATTGTAGTGGAGACTGGTGCATACTAATAGGCAGCAAACAAATTATACAGAGGCAGTTATGGAATAGGGCTTTCAGGACTCAGGAAGTATCAACTCTTGTTCCAGCGGAGGAAAATTAATGGGATAGGTATGAGAAGGTATTCGCATAAAATGCTGAATTTCTTTGACTGAAGGTCATCTGCTACACATTGGGCCTTACGCTGCATAAAAAAAAAAAGATTTATAGGGACAGGGCGAAGAGCATTTTTTACAGAAACAGGAAATGAGTTTGTGGAGCAGATGGTAAGAAACAGCGAGGAGGCCGTACCTTGGTTGGAGTGCTGAGCAGCTGAGAGCAGAGCAGTGACGTTGAAAGCAGGTCCAGCAGTGAGGAGCTTATGAAGCACAGACCGCAAGGAAGCTTGGGTGACAGCAGCTGCCAAGACTGGAGGGAGGAAAGGGGAAAAGTACACACACACACACACACACACACACAGGTGAGTGAGCAAGGACACACAACAAGTGAGTGCACCAACACGCATGGTTAAGTCAGAAAACACACACAGTTAAGATAAGAAACAAATCAGTGGAAAGATTCATCTTTTCACCAGCCGCAGGAGGCGGTTCATTTCAATGTCATTTCACCAGCAAACAGCTGGAGGAACTTAATCAACAAGCACACAGGTTGTCAGGTTAACACAGGATAGCAAGAAATTCATTGTAAGTGTCAAGCCAATGCTCAGGATAGAAAACAGCAGGGTCACCCAGTCACCCGTGAATAACACAATCAAAACACACACTGATAAGTGGTGGAAAGATATTGGCATATTGTTGCCGTACGAGCAGGGACCGTAGTAGAACACAAGCTAACATCTTGGTCCGGATATGAGACAAACTCCCTTTTATAAGCTTTTGTTTTTATAAAAAAGACTTGAACACTTTCACAGGAGTCCTAAGAAACGTTCCTTCATGTAGTATTAATCTGAAGAGAAAAGCCCTCATCCCTGACGCATTTTCTGTCACATACTGACACATTCTCCTGTCAGCAGTCAGAATTATTTTCTCCAGTAGCAGTTAGCATTTGTCTTGCTGAGCTCCTTGTCATCTGTGGCAGAGGTAATTCTTCACTGCTCCTCAGACACATCAATTCAGTCCACCTCCGCACAAAAGATATCACATGTCACGTAAGTTAGACTGGGCTTATGAAACAATTTTAGGCCTGAGGGCTGACACTAAATAAACTATGAACAGAATTGAAAACACTTGCTAGCTTAGCAGTAATAAGGCTGCAAAGGTGAGTGTCGTCTTTTCCTGGTTTTAAAGGCTGCAATACAGTAAAGTCAGTGTTTCACACAAACTAACTAGACTGCAGCCCGCCAAAGTCTTATTTTCCACGCCATAGTCTCATAATAATCCCAGAAATATTTTTGCACTTCTAGTAAATGTATTAAAGATCTCTCTCTCTCACACACTCACACACCCCCCTTGTGGTCTCAAATAGCAGTAACATTAAGTTGATGTGCTAGTTTGTAGTCCATTTCTCTCTATTCATTAGTAATAATCAAGTATTGCACAGTCTTAGCATTTTTGAAGTGCTTTTCAGGAGATTTCAAAACACTGAATATACATCCTGTGATATAGCCTAAAAATATTGCTATACATCTCTAAGGCTATTTCACCCAGCTGGAATGTTGAGAAAACATAACTGTGTAGACGGTTAATATAACAGTAACAATAAATCTTTTTGATTCAGGCAAATAAGGTTTTTAGTGGACACTTGATGGCCCCAATGTGCAGTAGAGCTCCTAACTAGCAGCAATAAAGCAATGCAGTAGCCATTCATGTCATTAATGTGTGGAAGTGGAAGAAGCATCGTGTGTCGTTTCCTTACCCTCATTGAGCTTCGCCATGTCCATACTGCCGTTGTTCATCTGCAGAGTAGCCTGCAGCGCCGGGAGGAGCTGATGCAGCAGAGCCGGGTCCTGCAGCAGCGCTGGTGAAGGAGACTGGACTGACTGGGGCACCTGCCCCGAGGAGGAGGAGGAAGAGGTGGAGGAGGACATGGTGGAGGGGGTGGAACCTAAAGCCCCAGCAGCAGAGTTCAGGCTCTGAGAAGAGGAGGAAGAGGAGGAATGGCCGGAGTTGGATGCTGTGGACTGGTCCCCTGATGTGGTCTCTGTGAAGAAGAACAAGACATTACTAAACACAATATATTATCATTTCTCTAAGCAACTGTGAGCAGCAGACGGATGTAACAAAGTACAATAAAAACCTGTCTCTGTATCTCAGATGTATCCAAAAAAAGAATCAACAGGAGCTAGACCCTATGTTTCAGAGGGTCGAAAAAAGGTGTGTACAGGTATCAAACACTCAAATTTGATGCTTTTAAAGAACTTTAAACAAAACGTAATGACTAATTGTAGGTATAAAGGTAAGTAGTGTGGTCCCATGCAGAGGCAGATTTTATGTAGGAATATAATGATACTAGAGTTAGGTTCAGTTCATCTATATTTTGCCAACATGTAGTTGCAAGTATAAAGTATGAAGACAGTATTTGTTCCAGTCCATTTAAAGATTTTGGGCATCACAAATGTGGACTCTAATGCAGAGGTGCTTGACTCAATTTGACACGAAGAAAGTAAAAGACAGATCAATTAAATCAGATCAAATTAAGACCACACAATTGTAAACTGAAGAGTATTTAATGACTTATGGCTAAATATTAGAAAATATACAAATGACAAAAAGAGCTGCAGACACCCTGCTTGTACCACATTGCTTATAATCTTAATCAAGCCACACTTACTCATTGTGGCTTTGTCCTGCAAGGCCTCTTGTCTGTAGTCCATGTCCCTGGGGAAACTGTTCGCTGCCATCTTGACTGAGTCTTTCTGTCGTTGTTCCCTGAAGCAAAATAAGCAGAAAGCAATGTTGACTACGTGCAGGATGCATGCTGCAGATAGACTCTGGACCCTAAGCCAAAAATATTCTGTTAAGACCAGTGCACCGTGTGATCTTTCAATGTTTGACTCTGCATGAAATTGAGAATCTCGAATACTATTTCAGGTTAAAAATTGAATAGTGTTTCATGGTTCATATTTAGCATTTGGGTGAGCTTGCCTCTCCAACAGGTCCTTGGGTTTCTCCCACTGGGAGACCTCAGTTCTACAGTTATAGTAGTACTTCTTCCCAGAGGAGCTGATGTGTTCTGTCCAGTCATCTGCTGGGTCCTGGTGCAGAGAGAGGGAAGACAAGAGGTGTTAGAAAAGGAAATTATGACAAGTTGAAGAGTACCACTAAGAAAGATGTCAGATGCCTGACAAAACTTAAAATTTCATATTATATGGACGTGATGTATGTCAGCTACAACACGTGTAAAAATCTGAAACACTGCAGCACAGTTTGAGAACAAGTCAGCAGCAGTGTTTGGGAAAGATCTGCATGTCAATGGGCTTCAAAAAGGATTCTTAAATGAAACAATACGTCAACATACACATAAGTCTATGCTCCTTAAGTGGGTAAGCATCCCTCTCTTATCCAGCCATAATGGCTGAGGGCTTTTCAGTGTGGGTGGGAACTGGTTTGTTTATTATTAATGATCATGTATATCCTGACAATTCCAGGAAGAGAACGTACTTCACCTCATCCATATTTCTGCAATATAAATGGCAATATGAATGATTTGGTTAACCCTGTAGAGAGGAGTGCATTTTAGCAAAAAAACAAAGTAGATTGCTTAGTTTGCTTAGTATTCAGATGCATGTTATTGATAACAGCAAACAACAAATTCCCATGAATTCAACACTTATATCCGGCTAAATTATGTAATATCAAAAAGACTTCTCTTGTAGATTAGTCATGGAAAATGAGAACTGTGGAAGTTAACCTTTTGTATCAAGCAGCAGAGAAATTGAAGCATGACGTGTTTGAGTTCATTATCGTACTTGACAGTGAACGTCCCGTGAAGTGATTACTTGACGTGCACACATTGCAGTGGCGATGCTGAAACAATATACTGTGCAGCTCTAATAACACCAGTGTTTCACTACAATTTCAATTATTTTATCTATAAAATCTGTCAAACACAAGACAAAAAAGTTAACATCCACTGAAGGGCAGTATTTTTCCAGTGTGTGCTCTCTCTCTGTATGAGAACTCATGTCATTATCATTATTAATAGCCATTATTAAAAGTAAACTATGGAGAAACATAGGGCAGGTATTATCAGCGCTATGGAAACACAAATGAGCCTCAGCAGCTTAGTGAGGCAGCTGTCACACAAAGTAAAGGAAGGCAGTGTGTCCTTGTTGTCGCGGTTGAATAATGTTATATACTGTCTGATCTGATGCCCGGGTCCTGAGAACAACATACTGTAGTGAGGAGGTGAGTGGGAGCTTTGAGCCAGTAAACAAAATGAGATACCAAGTTATTTTTGGACAGGTGAAATACACAAAGCTTTCAAGCTTTAAATAGGAAAAAGACTCCCGCACAGTGCCCAGTTCACTTGCAATTAAGTTTAATGACAGCAACATTTCCGTTGTCATTAAACTTAATTGCAAGTGAACTGGACAGTGTGCGGGAGCCTTTTTCCTGATTTTGTCAGCATCAGTCTTCTACCATGCACCTGTGGATCTTAAGGTGTGCAAACGCTGCACTCTGAAACACTAAATAGGAACAGTTGTCGACTTCTTGTTTACAAAAAATTGACAGCTATCTATGCAGCAGCTAATGGCTAATATTTTCCACTGTTCTCTCTTACGATGAATGAAGATGAACAAATGTCGGAAACCCTCTATTTTAGCTACACATTTGTCATTTGCTTGCAGATTTCATGCCGAGTGCTACACATACAGTACTCTCCATTGTCAAGTTGAATAAAAATGATCATAACAGCGTACATCAACACCATCAGTTTAACAATAGCATGTTAAATCTTGATGATCTGTATTCATAATGCTCTTAAACCAGTGTGTCATTTCAAATATTGAGCTCAGTCCAACCAGTGAGATATCATAACAAGATGATTAAATCTTGTTAAGAAGGGAGTCTACAATCTATTCGGACCATCTACTCTCTACAGGCAAACTTGTTATTCAAATATGAGGTTTCAACCATGCAAAAATGCCTGCACACGGAGACAAGAGAGATGTCTCCATATAATGTCCAGCATACCATGTTCCAAAGTACCATGACGGCAATTTCTACAGGAAATGGTGAGGGTATATAATCAGATATGCTGGACAATGTCTTACCCTGTCTGCAGGCTTGCTCTGAGTCGCATGTGAGTCGGAGCCATGGTGGGAGCTGTTGTTCTGAGTGTTCTCCTGAGGAGAGCCGCTGGTCCCTGCAACACAGCCATTTATCAAGTCACAGAAAAGACAATTCTCTGCAGAGGACTGAATCCTCTTTGTAAGTGTTCTAACTTTGCATTATTGACATATGAGCAATAATTACTATATTATGATTTGTTGGAAGTGATTGATGGCAGTGAGATGACAAAGGAATCTAAAGCTTCACTTTTATTCAGCAGAAGACTTTGTCTGTCATTTAAGAAAATTATTAACAGTCAACTGAGGCTGAGAGTCAAGAGCATGTGATGGTTTTCTGAAACAAGACCCAGAAGATGTGTCGTCCTTGTAACAACAATGTTGGACAAAATTTTAAATTGCATGCAGGTATAAAACCACCAGATCAGCCCTTACCATTTTTTCCTCTAACTGTGTGAGAGGTCTTTGCCTTGCCATGTCCTGGGCCGTCTCCGTGTCTGCTGACGGGACTTTCGTCGGAGCGCCGCAGCATCTTGTACGGGGGCGTGGGGTCTGATGAGCCATCACGCACCTTGTCGTAACGGTGAAGGCTGCTCGACTGGCTCTTTGGCTGAGATTTATGGGTCTAGATTGAATAAAGCAAGGCAGAAGGACTTGTAGGGGTGTGCTCAAGCTTACCCTAATTTTCTTCACATTATTCATACCAGTATTAGCTTTTCTGGAAAACACACTGGATGAAGCGGACTTCATTGAGGAAGTGCTAGAGACTGATTACAGTGACAACAGAATTGATCGTCTCGAAAATAAACTGCAACTCAGTGTGGGAGTGGTTTAATGTAATATTATTGAGCTCATGGAACTAGATGTGGTCATAAAATGTTGCTTCCTGAACAAACACATTTGTACTGCAGAAATGGTATGTCATCTCCTGCCTCAGACACTGGATTCTTTATACAAGGATTTAAAAAAAAACATTTTTTGCGGCCAGTGGTAACTTAAATTCAAAAGTTTAAAAGTTGTACAATATCATAACATAATAAGGACAGGATCACCAAAACTAGCTCACCATTATGTAGAGTATGTATATATGTATGATTGAATACATATCATCTGTGCAGGACGTGAATGTCTGCAGTAAATGTTAACATTTGAGTGCACAGATTAGCTTTGCCTTCTTATGGCTCATTAAAGTGTACAAATGTATCTTAGTTTGACAAGCCTGATGCTACATCACGATAAACTGCATCCAAAGGCAAAACTTACCAAGCTTTGAATACACTAACTGCAACAGTGTGTCCTATGGAAGGTTGAGCCACATAGAGTAATGGAAATAACACCTTTAACAGTCGTTAAGCTGTTCGACAGGTTTTTACAGGGACTATATTATTGGGAATTTAACTGAAGTTGGGTTGGTCACACCTGCCTCACACCATAGATGTGAGAATCCAGCTATTTCTGAAAACAGTTGGTGCAATCAACAATGTATTAAAATTTCAGAAGTTTATTATTATTATTTTTAATTACACTATTAGCTGGATCAGTTGTGAGTAATGACAGATGACCGTTAGCAAATTGACAACATCATACCTGATAGGATTGTGAATCCCTTCTGTCGTTGCACCTGTGGAGACAGACGGGACAAAAAGTGTTAGAGGATGGTAATGTAACACTTACGTAGGTTTTCTAACCGTAGCAACACACTTTCTGTAACATATTTCGCTAATTAGCGGCCGTTAGCCAAGTTAGCTAGCTAGATTTGTCACCTTAGCAACAGCTGTCTGCTCTTTATGTCACTGGTAGAAAATAACCGAATACGTTAAAAATGTATACATGTCCACAATGTGCCATACATACGCATGGTTAACTATTAACGTGTTATTTCATTAACGTTACGTTAACGTCAGTCGGCTAGCTACAGGAAATAACCAGAACCCGTAGCTAACAGCAGGGAAACTGCTAGCTAGCCGCTAGCACTGGTAGCTAACAGATACACGCAAACATAAATAAGACGCCTACAAATTAAAAAGCGCAAAGCTTTCAAAATGTTGACGTTGGTGCCCGATTTACCCATCGCTGACTCTTGCTGGTTTCCTTGCATACATCACCATCAAGGCCGTGGTGATGTATGTATGTGTGTGAGGGGGAACCGTGGCCTCCTGTCTGACTGCTCTCACAGTTCTCTTTTCTTCAGCTTCCTGATATCTAGACTCCGTCTATCCTGCCAAACAGATACCTACAAGCCGCGCGCCGGGCACCAGCACTGCATAGCGGGTGGTCTTTATTAAAAACCACCCTCAGTGCATCATATGGTATGTAGTTTCGGTATGCGTTTGGCTCGGCCGATGTAGCTCAGCGAAAAGCAGCAGAGTCAGGAGGAAACGGAGAAGACGGACTTCTCGGTAATGTTTAGCTAGGAGGCGAGTTTCCGGTTTTGCCTTTCAAGATAAGAGTAACTGCTAAACCCCAAATTCGCGAAGAAAAGGCTACAGTGGGGCAAACAGGAAAAAAAGCCTTAGATCAACTAGTTGAAACTCGTGACAGTGATGACTACTGTGTCTTGAAAGCACATACACATAACTGTGTCAGTTAGGCTCGTGAATTCGAGAGTGGAGCTTTTTTCCCCCCCTCTCCTTTATTGAATATCAGATGTTTACACGGCTTCATAATGATGAATAACACTATACCTACACATTGGATAAGAACGAAAACATAACATAGCAGATATGAACTGCCAAGCATAGCAAACTACAGTCACGTTATTCCCACTTCGCTACGAAACGTCTTTTGCACTCAATCAGTATATGGCAATTTTGCTAATACTTCACGTTATAACCAGTTATTCTTTTATATTATATAATCAAAAACGGTATGCTTATCCTGAACTTATATTTTGCATACTTTTCCTCATTTTTTGTCAATATATAGAAAACAAATGACTGCACGACAATTATTTGTTTCTCACAGTGGCGGATTTGAAGTTTGTGCTGTTATTTCGAAGTAAGTAGCTCCATTTCCGGTATTAGCCTAGCTGTCTCTGGATAACGTGACGCAGCTGAAACACGGCTCGGTGCTGAGGGCTCCTCCTCTCGGTCCACATCCCGTTGGCTGGACGCTTTATGGGTCACACCCACAGTCTGTCCGCTGCTCTGCTCCGTCGTCTCCAGGCATAAATGGTCGGAGGCGAACATTCAGTAATGTCTTTTCTACTTACTGGGTATGTGTAGTGTGCGGATACTGAGGCAACACCAGAGACACGCCTAATTGTCTGGTCAGTGTTCAAACGAGCAACAGATGGAGCTTTGTTTCTGCATTTATTCCATCACATTATGAAATATGCCCTGTGCAGTTTAATATAATCGAATATCGTGTGTGTGTGTGTGTGTGTGTGTGTGTGTGTGTGTGTCTTGGTCCCTAAATGGAAAGGCTCCGTTATCTTACCCACCACAGAGGTCAGAGGTCAGAGTGATACTGAACAGCTCTTGGACAGGACCACGACCCTCATAGAAAGCAGTGAACAGGTGTAGCTGCATCACCCCCAAATTTCACCTGCTGCGATTGTTGAGGTCTTCTTATTAACACATATCTTCCAATCAAATTAAATCAACTTTATTTATATAGCACCTTTCATACATAAAAATGCAACCCAAAGTGCTTTACATTAAAAGAAAAGAAAATGAAACAAACCCCCTTAACATCCCCACTCCCCGCACCCTCATTCATGTAACACAGACACACACACACACACACAGACACACACGTACACCCCCCCCACACACACACACACACACACACACACACACAAGATAAAGTGGAATATGGCTGAGCACTGATAGACCAAGTGAGGAAACACCATCTTATGGGAGCCATCCCCACCGAGAGCCGTCCAAGCCTACGATTACAGGGGACGCCGCAACAGAGACCACCCTGACCCAGACAGATAGGGGCCCATACCATGGCCATAAAGCCCTGGAGCAGGACCCCCCAACTGTCGAGGCCCGGCCAACCCCCAGGACGGCACCCCCGCAGGCAGGCCAGACAGAGCTCCCGGAGTGGAGGGCCCCCATGAGGAGAACACTGGAGCTGGAAACTAAGAAACAACAAATGAAATAGGTACTAAAAGAAATGAAAAACCTCCTAAAACAACATAAATGAATATTCATAAAAATTACTAAGAGCAAAACATAACTTTTAAGCACTAAACCCGTAACTGCAGCATTGAAAATAAATAAATAAGTAAGTAACTGAATAATAAAACCTATTAGAGAAAATTAAAGGACAAAGAAAAGTGACAGGACAGCATAAATGAGTAATACTAAATGAGTAAAAGGTGACTCAGTTAAAGGTTTGACAACCTCTAGGTATTTTATCACCCAAAAATAAATAAAACGGAACTGAAAAGGATGCATCTGCTGACCTCAGCTTTAGTTAAAATGGCGACAGTCGTCTGTGGGAAGTGATCTGGTGCAGGCTGACATTACTCCCGTTGCTCTTTGATTGCTGCATTGATTGCCCACTGGCTTGATTTAGGTCAGACCTGACACATATCGACTCAATAAGAGACAGTCTCTTGTGCAATCCAGCCAGTCAAACACGATAGAGCCTCTCTCGACAAGTGGACGTTCAAATGCAGCTCATGCTCATCAGACATTAAGCGATATGGTTTGCCTGAACCGGGCCTAATGGACTGGACGGTCTGTGGTGAGTGCATTTTAAGGTTTGCTTGTTTGTTTGAACTGAAGATGGATTTCCTCTGCTTAGAATGTGTTTGACATAAACTTGCGTGTTACACTTCTGATCTGTACCCCAGAGTATTATTTTGACAATAATTTCATTTATTATCCCTGTGGCTTTGACATTTTGCATTGAAATGAATAATGTTTTATTTTAATTTTTTTTTATCATCACCACCGTTTTAGGCCCACAGTGATTCTTAGATTCTCCCACAGTAAAAACACGTCGCCTACACACACAGAATTGTGTCGGTTCTATGAGCTAATATCATTGTGTTTTACGCTCAAGCCAGAGGGTTTATTGTTGTATGTGGCTGAGGATTTAAGAAGGTTTAACTCACACCGAAATGGATGCAAAATAGATTTGAAACTGTTGTGTTTTCTTATTTTTATTCTTATTTTTTACTTTTATACTAGGCTAGGCTATATGTTTTATTTATAATCAAAGGAGACCACTTTTTATTTTGTACATGCACCAAAACATGGCGGCATCCTTGAAATGGAAATGCAAAGTTCAAGTACCTTATAAGCATAAGTAGCCCTCTGCAGAGCTGCAACATCATGTGAAAACATCAATGAACTATTGATGTTTATAATTATAATTATAGTATAAATCATAATTCAGGCCTGTTGATAATCCTGACGGGCTAATTTAGACTTTTTATGCTGTGTTACTTTCATTATTTGACACAAATATGTTAAGCTGCTTCAGACAGATTTTGTTTTTTTTGCCGATTGACGCAGGCAAAAATGGCTCTTTTGCTAGTAGAGGTTTCTGACCCCCTGACCTGTTGGAAGAGTCTATTACCTTAATGTTGAAATATTGCATATCAGCATTAGGGGGCAGTAATATCTCATAAGAAGCATCTTTTACAAACCATGTGAGCAACAAATACATTTCCTCTCCTGCTCTAGTCATTTCTCTTTCTCTGTCTTGGCTGATAAAACCAAAGAAACACTGAAGCAGATAACTCACTTTGAATATATGAAGGGTTTTTAATATTTGTTGACATTTTCTTTCCATTTCTCAGAGTGAGGAGGATGCTGAGCAGAACAGAACACAGAGGTATGTCCAAAGTCCCTTTCCACCTCCACTGTCCGGGCCTAATAGATAATGTACTCACAGAACCGGAAAATAAAAGCAATGATGCCAATAACAGTTACTCTTTTAAAGGCTGAACCCATGGGAGGCTTTTCATCACACCTTCCAGTTAACCTTTGACCTCTCTTCTTGGGCTCTCGACCTCACCTCATAACCTCCAAAACAGGCACTGTAAATGAGTAACAGGCTCAGGTGGAGTACTTATTGATGTGTGTGTATGTGCTGGCATGTCCTCCTCCTCCTCCTCCTCCTCCTCCTCTTCCTTCAGGCGTCTGCAGGCTGCTATCATCAGTGATGTCTGGAACGGAGTCTCATACAGACAGAGAGGAGGACTACAGGTTCCTCCACAGCATGTTGATGGAGAAGAAGCTCCACCTGCTCTTTAAGGTGAAGACACATCCAAGCTTGTTTGCTCCCACAAATTTCAGTCACAGCGTCTGTTTTTTTAAAACAGCACTATTGTCTGCAGGTTGGAAGCGTTACAGAAATAAAAGTACAGACGTATTATCAGCAAAATGTACATAAATGATCCACAGTAACCACAAAATACCATGATTTTTTTATATAGTAAGACAGGAAGAAGGGCTTCTTACTATTTTAGAATTACTCAGCGCTACTCAGAAGAAGTAGAAATACCGTAGTGTAGAAATACTCTGAATAAAGTAATGTTTTTCAAATGTTCAAAAGTATTATTAGCGTCAAAATATACTTAAAGTTAATACAATTGCTCAATATGCAGACAGGCTTATGTCAGAATAATATTATTCTGATATTATTGTATTATTGCATTATAATCATTAATACATTGAAGAGGCAATATGAAGCTTTGGAGATGAAATACAAACTCAAGATTCTTATACTTACAATATTAATGAGGTAGTAAGACACTCTTAGGAAATCTTATTTTTTTCCGTAACTGAATATACAAACTGTTCTCAGGGGAAAATAACGTCAGAAAATAACACTGTTTGAAGCTCCAAAGGTGGCAGGGTCTGCCACATGTAAACAAAGTTAAACAGTATAAATTGTGTTGTCCTTTAATGTCAGTTTGTTTAAACAGTTTATTCAGTCATGAAAACAGAGAGTTTGTTTATTTAGTGTGTGTCGGCATAAAAAGTCTGAATGGAAGTCATTCTCCTCCCCAGAACTACACAGTGACCCTTTAATCACTTGCAGTATGTAAGATTTTTAATTGAAGAAATTGAAACGTTAACTCAAATGATCCACAAAGAGTGAAGAAATAACAGTACTGATGTTATGTTAGACATGCCTCTTATTGTGTTGCAGTGATATCTGCTGAAGTTAGCATGCTAACCAGCTAGCCCCGCCCTGTCCTGCTCCAAAGCTCCCTGTGCTAGCAGTGTGAACTCCAGCACTCCCCACTGCTCCGAGCTCCGCTAGTGCTCAATGAGCTTACCAAACTAACTAGCCAACAGCAGCTAAAGCTAGTCTGCAGTTAGCAGTTATTCTGGTAACATAGGCTCCGATTGTTTTGAGTATAATTCAGCAGGTGGCCGACTCTTACATGTTGCACCTTCATCAAATTTATAGAGTTTATCTTCTGGTTAGCTTGTGAATTTCCCCTCAGGCGTCGATGAAGTTATATCTTAATCAATAAACCTCAAACTATATCTGCAAATTAACTAGTAACTAAAGTATACAAATACATGTAGTAGAGTGTAAAGTAAAATATGGCTCTAAATTGTAGAGGAATAGAGGTATAAAGTAGCATTAAATGGAAATATTCAAAAAAGTACCTCAAATTTGTAAAGAGAAGTATTACCTAAATAAACAAAATAAAATAGTATGGAATTATGTTCACCTTTTAGGACAGTTTGCTTTTATCAGTTTATTTAGTCATGAAGGTCAGTATAGATATGTCTCTTCTCTGAAAATGTCTTCTACAAAACTGCATACTGCACCTTTAACTATATTTAAATTATCTAAAAAATTAATGTAATTAGTAGCCTAGTAGAATCGTAGTAGCAGCTTTGGACTAAGTACTTCACATTTGTAGTAGAAGTTTCAGAGAGTGCCTTTTCTACTGCCGAGAAAACCTTTATTGTGATACTTTCCTAACAGATCCATGAGCGTCTGAAGCGGTTTGAGAAGCGAAGCCCCATCCCCGTCCAAGAGCACGCAGCAAGTCTGGCCTCAGACGTAAGCGACTGCCTCCAAACATCTTTTGCAGATAGACACGCTGCCGAGGATGACAGCTCGACGGCAGAGGGAACGGGGAAGATTTTTCATCGTTCAAACTGTTTCCTCTGATATCCAGACGACTTTCCTGTCACACAGAAGCACGAGTGGAACGCGCATTCCTCCCCATGTGTACTGAATTATGAAATGTTATCTCAAAAGTCTGTCACCTCGGAGATTATTGCCTGAAAGGCTGTGTTTGACAGCAGATATCATTCTGTAACTGCGTGCCAGGAGTTAGGTCACCGAGGACAGTGCCGAGCAAAAGGCTGCTAAAATCATTTTGTGTGTAGTCTAACGTTTCAGGTTGGAGGAATATAATTAATTTCAGATTTAAGATGAAGTGACAGAGAGCACTCCCACTACTGCTGCGACTGAAAACAGCACGACCGGTCCCTATTCCCCTTCATATTTCACTTTCCAATCCTCTTCATTTCTGTCAGCAACTCATCATTCTTATGTTTCCATTTCATCCCACTATCTTCTTTGAACCATTTTGGTCGCGTTCCACCATCATTTCCTCATTTTTCCCCTCTTGTTTCTGGACAAAGTGTTAAACAAGGATGTTCTTTTGACGCTTTTCCCTTATGCTGTGCTTCCATCTTTTCTTCTCTCCATCCCCAAACCACCCTCTCCTTCCATTATTGCTATTCTTCCCCTTTGCTATATTCTTTCCCCTTTGTCTCCGTTTGCTTTCCTTTATCTTCTCTCTAATGCAAACCCTACGTAATGTAACTCCCGCCATGTTTCCATACTGTCTATCTACCCCTATCCTCTCCCCCTCATCCCTCACCCCTCTCCGTCTCCTTCCCTTCACTCCCTTAGCCTCAGATTTGGTTCGACAGCCACTCTCTGCCTGGCTTAAATCATCAGGACCTACTGGAAGGGCCAAACCATAGGTCTGTTTCCCCTCAGAGAGGCTTCTGTTTGCTCACAGTGGAAACTAATGACCTTCATGCATTGTGTCTCTGGAGTGTGCCTCGACATCTTGAAGCAGTAGAAGTCATTACAGTAATATGCTTGACAAGACGGGCGACTGCACACAGTCACCGTCCTCCGCCTCCTCACTTGCCGCTGACAGCCGAGGCTGCTCTGTTTTAGCTGTCGCCACAGCTGTCGTGTAGCCTTGAACATTCGGGAGCTTTTTTCCGACAATGGCTAGAAGACACAAAACCGAAACAGGAACGGGGACAAACAGTCAAAGCGAAGAAGAGAAAAGCAAAGTCCCAGTGAGGTGAACGGGGCAGTATGACAGTGTAGAAGGACAGAGCTGATGATGTGTCACTGCACATGAAGTTTCATTTGACAGAACCTCTTTGCCTCTCTGCACGTTTCTCTGTCTCTCTTGGCTAGCACGATGTAGACTACAGCAAACCTCATTTAGGCCGTGATATAAATGTATACCTCTAATTATAAAAAAACATATCCTGCCTCTCCTCTTTTCCTCTGCTTCCAGTTGGCGGAGGAGCTGATACACCAAGGCTGGAGCGATGAAGTCAAAGAACTGGTTGCCCTCTTTTCCCAACCCCACTTTAAGGTGAAGCCTATTTCCTTCCTGGTGGTGTGCTCCTTTAGCATCAAACCTGTGTGTGTCTGTCCAAAACTCCCTCAGCCCTGTCCTTTGTCCAGTCAAATAACATCATGTCCACCACAGGAGCATGCTCTCAAAAGATCTAGTTTTGGGACAAGAACAATAAATATGAAGCCACAGCCAGCAGCTAGTTAGCTGTGCTTAGCTTAGCTTAGCACAAACATTACCTTTACATTACATTTTTTACCAATCAACTCTCCAATTGCATGTAGTGTGACAAAGTGTATATCCACTTTTTGAATTGCACTTCCTTTTTCTTCCAATGTTAACTCAACAGTACACATCTGTAGTTGGATCAGTGCTCTTATTCGTAACTTACTCCCTTTATTCCGTTCACATATGTTATTAATAATTACCAGTTTGTTTTAGTGTAGCATTTTACATCATCAAAATAATCACAGTGTTTTTAGCTAGTGAGTTTAGCATGTCAGTTTGCCTAGCTGACAGGCTATCAAGAAGATCTATAGTTACTGCTTTTTCACCCATAACTTCATTAAAATAATTTTTTTGTATATATTGTTTTTAAAATGTTTGATCCTTTTGTTAGATAGATAACTGTTAGCAATGTTAGCTAGCCTCACGCGAACGTTAGGCCACTACAGCTCGTTCATACACTCAGTGCTTGGATGAGCTGCCAAAAATGACATACACCGTCTTGTGCAAGCAAAAAGTGAAGCTCTGACCTCGTTGCTAAATAAGGAATTTATATCACATATCAGAGAGGAGAGAACTATTATGTGTACATGCAGACATTTTTATGATACCAGCTAGGCTAGCTGACAGGCTAACCTTGCTAGTTAAAAACACTCCTGTGATTATCTACATGATGGAAAATGTTAAAAACTCTTTAAACAAAAACAAACACTAAATTGTCAACAATATGTAATGTATGTAAAGAAATCTGTATTTTTTCAATTCCTTGCTGAGAGCTAGACAAGAAGTGTCTCCTCCCAAGCTTGTAAATTTGAAATTACAACCAGAACCGTTAATTTTGCGTGACATTCAGGATAGGGGGAACAGCTAGCTTTGCCCTGTCCAAAAGCAGAAAAAGAGCTTTGGGGCTTATGAAACACACACATTACTTTTTGTATGAATTAAGGGTTTATAAATATATCCATAGAGAGAATTTTGTTTAAAACAACACTAATAAACTAACCTTAATTATCAACAGAAAGTAAGCAAATACCAGTTCTGACATTTTGTCAAAGATGTTTATTGTATTGCAGCAATATCTATTAAAGTTAACATGCTAACCAGCTGGCCTCGGTCCACCCTGTCTCGTAATGCCACTTTGTATCTCTAGAGGTGATAGCTGCTACTTGAAACCACTTCGGGCAACTAGCTGTACAGAGCTGAACTAACTAGTAAGCTGCAGCTAGCTCATTGGGGTTTAGAGGTGCTGTATGGCGGATTGTATCATGTTGGACCGAGCCAGGCTAATGTTTCCCCTTTTCCAACCTTTATTCTATGCTTATTAAGCTAACTGGCAGCTAGCTTCCAAAAAACAGACAACAACAGTGATATCACCCTTCTCTTCTTTTCTCACTTTGAGTTGGGTTCACTGTGTTTACAGGCATGTTGAACGATTCCCTCACATGGCTTCTTAACCTCTGTAATTTTATCCCAAATTGTGCCAGAGTTCAGTTTTTTATCACTGAAGCATGTCCTATAATTGCTATTCACACGGGCCATTTATGGAGCAAAAATGTGATTCACTCTGAAGATGTTGTTTTGCTTCCTTCAACTTTAATGCCCCGATGAATCACTAGAAATAAAAGAAATCTAACCGCGAATGGTGAGGTTCAGTCATTTCTCTTGACATGGTGAACACTGGAACTGTAATCTGACAAACTAATTCACCGTGCACTCACGCTTCATCTGAGCCATTCTGATGCCGTTCACGAGGCTGAACACACACATCAAACGGCCTGTAGTATTTTGTTTCCTACATTCAGCTCTCATTTGGGTCGCACAAATTGACAAATTAATCCGACTGTAAATTTTATTTAAATTGATTTCACCTCATCATCGTTCTGCCCGCTGAGAGGTGCTGACATCCATTAAACACACTGGCATTGAAGCTAATCTACTCCCTAGTTATGTTTATTAGTGTTCGCTCATGCGGAGGCCCAGACTACTCAAATGCATGTTTCCTTATTTTAGATGTGCTGACAGTCATATTTCAGACACACACACACACACACACACACACACACACACACACTCACAGAGAGCGTATGGTTTTCCAGTGAGCTGCAGAAGTCGTGGCTTTTCTTAATGAGGAGCTGAAGCCAGCCGCGAACTAACAGGTTTGTTTAAACAGTCTTAATGACCTGTTTGTTCTTGGCCTCGTCGCTCGCGCTCACACATACTTATGAGAAACTCCAGGTTTAATATTCTGTAAATGAATGTTTGTTTTTTGAAAACCTGTCTCTGAAAGTGGCCAGAGACACATTGCTCACGCGCTGGCAGCTTCTGAGCAGAGCGACTGTCGACGGACACGGGGATAACAAGTAGACTAACTGACAGATGGATTGGCTGATTGTTAAAATTGAGTTGATGAGCAGATGTTTCCCCCCCTCTTCTCTTTCTTTCTTATTACAGTAAATTCACTTTTCGGGGGGGGAATTGTACTCAGAGTGAGAGATTAACGTTTATCCAGAATATTGTTTTTCTGCAAACAAACCTGTTTTTGCACTGCCAAAGCTAACAAAGAATGAACTTAAACGAACTGTCTGGGCATTGATAGTGAGTCATATATCAATTCACAGTCCTGCATTGGAAAAGGAGTCTTGTCGTGTTTGAGCAGAGCCAGCACAACTGCAGGCGGAGGCACTGTAAGAAGTGTGGGGGGCTGATTTCAGGTGGCCCACAGCCTGGCAGCGTATTCCAAATTAAATCAAATTTGTCATGTTGGCATGGGCAAAGGTGAAGGTTTGCCACCGAGAAGAAAGGGCTGTGTTTGGATTGAGCTGCTGCAGTGAGTAGAGAAACGACTGCCGGACTTGTTTGAATTTAACCCAGTCACCTTTAATCAGTCAACAGGGATTGGATGCATTTGTTTTTTGAGTGACTTTTAACCTTACCGATTACATTTAACCATCTTTAGCCTGGCCAGTTGACCTAAAAGTTTGTTTTGAACCTGCTCTGGTAAAACTGGTGACATTCGTACTTCGGTTCGTTCACAACGCCAAACTCGACAGCAGCCCGACAGCCAACACCCCGATTTCCATTTTGTTTGGAGTGTTCTGCTGGCCGCTGACAGTTTCCATATAAAGTGAGTTGCTTTAGAGAATACTATCCCCAGCATCACATCTGTTCACAGGATCTAGAATTTAAAGTGACTTATGGGAATGCAGATCAACACCTTCACTGTATTTGTGTTTCCTTCACAGAGTCTGCTGTCCGTCCACGACACTGTTGCTCGGAGAGACTTCGAGCCCACTCTGCCACCGATACCTGACAATGTGCTGGACGAGGACGAGGATTCGGTCAAAATTGTCAGTCTGGTCAAAACCAATGAGCCCCTGGTCAGTACACATGTCTTCATGTTTCAAAGGTCGAGGCTATAAGTGTTGTGGAGACAACAACAACAGAAACAATACTTGATGTATAAGCTTTGGTACATTCGGTAGGCCTATTCTGTCTTTGAACAGAGGCAGATTTCCTCCTTTCTCCAAATTATTATTTAATTATTATTATGCTCAGCTAAGATAACCACCTGAGCAGCATATTCATGGTTTTTTACAAACATGTGAGTGGCATCTATCAATTTCATCTAACATTTGCGAAATAGCAAATATGCATATTTTCCAGTGGAATCATATGTGTAACCTCTCAGGTAGAAAAATGTCAAGTAGTAAATACTGAAAAAGTTCATTTCTATTGTTGTCACAGCTCTTGCAGCAAAAGTTCAGTTAACCCTCATCATCAGAAAAAAGTATTTTCCATCTTCTGTATGTGAATTCTCAAAAAGCTTCTAAAAATAGGTACAACTGTACTTGACTACATGTCAGCCTGTGTCTGATTTGCTCTACGTGGCCTCATAATGCACACAAAACAAACACAAATGCTTGTGTTTAAGTTAAGACAACCATGTAACAGGGAAAATGGACTTAAACAAGTGTAATTTGTCCATCCAAAAAAACATCTGACACACACAGGCAGTTCAAAGCAATAGACATACCCCGGGGACTCAGCTGAAGTTTTCTGTAATGACTGAATTTATGTCATGTTGTCAAACAGCGTGACTGCTGCAGCCCTGTATGCCAGGGTGTAGCAGGCCCGCGGGCTCTGGAGTGACAGGAAACAGAAGTAGAGGTTCCTGCAGCAGCCTGGATCACCTTTGGGTCTGGCCTGCTGCTCAACCAGGAATTTACCTCGTCAATTCTTCCACATCTTTGTTGCCATATATCTGCTGTGAAGCACAACATGGCTTCAGCATTGTTTGGTGTATTTGGTGTGTTCGTGCATATTACGCATGCGTGTGCGCTGCAAAACCTGAGTTCTTTGGAGCAGCATTTAGATGGATCGGGGTGATTTCTCTTCTGTTTCTGATGGAAATCAAGCACCGTTTCAAAGTCTTTAATCATAGCTCATTTTCAGCAGCCGTATTCCAAGCCATTGTCACTTATTTCTGTAAATTTCCTGGATCAAGTGAAACTGGACTGAAAACTAGTCAAAGTACAAAGAGCGCAAACTTGCTCGCCAAATGCTGCAAAATCCTCTAAATTTGTTATTTTGATAATAAAAGGTTCTGATTTTTTTTTTATTTTTATCTGCATCTGGATCAAAATGTAAAACTCAAAGAGTGATGGACAGTTGTGGGGAATATCTGCCAGATCTCTTTTCATTCAAGTGGCTCCAGTGGTTCATTAAAATACATCAGAAATGTTAAAAAATGCCCTCAAGCACAAAGTTAGAAATTCCTCTAAAAAAAAGTCCTGGACCCACATCAGAGGCTGAGCGTTTGTTTCTTCGCCGTTAGTCTTACTTTCCACCAAATTTCACTGAAATCTGTCAACAGGTTTTGGAGATATCCTGCTAACTGAGAGACAAACAGGCAGCAGCCAAAAACACAACCCCTGTGGCGGAGATGGGTTGAATTTGTTTTAAGAAAAATGTGTTTTTAGGGGTAAACGTGATAATAATTGACTTAATGATGGCCTTTTTTTGTCAGTGTATGAAACGCTGGTGCGTCAGGGGTTGAGCTCTCGGGGGGGAAATGTGCAGAGGACCAATAATAAAGAACACACTTTTGTATTGATCCCAAAACTAGATTGGAAGGGGACTGACCTCTTTCTGACACAGTCTCTTTGATCGATCCAGCATGTTCCCGTTTTTCCAGACAACGGGGTTACACCCGAGCGCGAGCTGATTGTAGTCAACTACATAAGATGCTCTTTCCATTGCGATTTGCTCCACATCAACAACATCTGTTGAAAATAATGCTGATTTGGGTAACCTTTTCCAGCGCTTTGTGTGTTACATGAAGGCAGCCGGCTAAATGGTCCCGTCTTGATACAAATAGCCTTCAGTGGAATGAAGAAGCTTGTCTGCGCTGTAATCAAATCAACATGTTGTTTTCACTGTCCATGCTTGACCTCTTTGCCTCTGCACATCATCCTTCTTTTTTTTTTTTCACTAATCACTGTCTTCAAGGGGGCAACAATTAAGAAAGACAAATCCACCGGGGCTATTGTCGTGGCGAGGATCATGAGAGGAGGCGCAGCTGATAAAAGTGGTAAGCTTGTGATGAACCTTATTTGTGTCCGTTCTGTATTTTCCTGTACCTTTACATGAGAGTGTAGTGACAATGTCATGGTGTATAGTAATTGTACATGGCATAGAGAGGAGCATGTGGTACAAATTTCCATATGTATTTCCAACATTTTGAAGGCCTGATCCATGAAGGAGATGAGCTGAAAGAGGTGAACGGAATCTCACTGGAGCACAGGAAGCCAAAGGAAATCCTTCCTCTCCTGGTTAGTCTCACCTGTGCTGTTCGGTCACATTGTTTTCTTCAGCGTTGTAAAAGATAAGGCTGGCTGTTTTATATTTTTCCGTATTTTTCTTTTGCTCAAAGCATCAGTCAGTCTGTCAATACCTTTCAATTTCTCCAGCGAGTCTGTGGCTCTCAGCTCCAACCCCCCCCCCTTTTTTT
>CAEMYA010000024.1:5354351-5370936 GCA_903131615.1 Diplodus sargus
CTCGGAGAAGCTGTGGCCACTTGGATAGCTGGATATGAACTTTTAAGGAGAACATTTAAAAAAAAAAAAAAGAAAAACAACTTCTTGATTATCTGTAGGCTATGAAGTTAGAATTGTTGTCATAGTTTGGATATTTCTTCGATTTGTAAACAACCCCTGTGACTGCAGCAGCTTTCCATCATGTCCCTCAGCGTGTCTCTCATTAGGCAAACAGAATCCTTCCCTCCCTCCCTCTCTCTCCCTCCGTCTGTCTCAGAGCCAGCTTTTCTGCTGGCATTTGGCTGAAATAACGTCGGCTCGCAGGACGGACGAGGAGGAGAAGAAGAAGAAGAAGAAGAAGAGGGGGAAAAAAAAGGAAATTCTCCAGAGCTTGTGGCCGAGTGTAATCCCTCCCTGCCAAGTCGCAAACATCAGCATGTAATTATTCTGACAGCTGCTGCACTTCAATTAACTGTAATGCACACCAGAGAAATATTATTAGTAGCAGTCAGGGAGACACTTTGCCAACAACATGCTCTACAAAATCGGGACACAAACAAGATGACAGTCAATTAGACCGTCGATGAAGGACAAGGAAAACCTGTTGTACACATGCAAGTACCAGAATTATGTACCTATTCAAGATGAGAACTACCAGTATGCGTGTTTCAGTGAAGAATGTTGACTTTAGAAACTTAGTTGTCAGTATTTATAAGACTTATTTTCAAGATATAATTTTTTAGTGACCTGAATCAATGGTCTAAAGTTTGCCTTCGAATTTGTTTTAAGGAATGCAAATCACCATTACTTGAAAGACAGTCTAAACTGCTGAGATGGGTTGCTTTCGACCGTGCATTCAAGCCCGCAAGGATTGACAGGAGGTTTAAACATTGGTATAGCAGGGGGATCACTTCTTCATGCTCAATTTCATCAAAGGGAGAATTTAATAGTCTTCAGAAAATTTCTGAAACATATGGGTTAGAAAAATTGGATTTCTTTAAGCATCTTCAAATCAGGTCCTATTTTAATGATGAGACCAACTTAATTGACATATTTACTGACATGTCCAAAAATAAGGCCAATAAGAAACTTGTTTCAAAACTGTACTCGATCTAATAAGAAACACTCAATAGATAAGGTTAGATTAAAATGGGAGAAAGAATCTGGACCTGTCATTACAGAAGAAGAGTGGTCTGCTCTGTGCAGTCAACTTCCACTAGTTCTGGTCTTTGGAGAGATTTCTGCTGGCAGAATCTGGTTGATATTTCATAACTCCAAAGTTACAATGTGTGCAGACAGGGGAGACAGTCAGGGGTTTATGTTGGAGGAACTGTGGAGAACAGATAGCAGACCATTTTCATATATTTTGGTGCTGCCCAGCTATTCAGCCATACTGGCAAGAGATTATACAGATAATACAAAATATCTTTGGTGATGACATTTACTGCTCTTTTTCTACAATCTGTTTGGGCAACATTGCACCCCATTTACAGGTGCGAGACAAACATCTTTTAAAAATATTATTAGCAGCCAGCAAGAAAGCTGTAACCGATAATGGTTGCAGGCCACTCCAAGAGAGACAGACTGGAGTGATATTGTGACTAATATTCAAAATATGGAAAGGATGGATACGTATTTGCAATACTGGGAAATATGGATTGTGTTTGTGACCACAAGTTTGAACTGTTTGAACTGACTTGTATCTCCATCAGTATAATGTCTGTATGAATGTGTAGGTGACCAACTGTTCTTTCTGTATGTTGCATATGTTCTTTATATAAAAATAAAGTACTATATATATATATATATATATATATATATAATTTTTTTGTTTTATACATATACACATATATAATTTCTGAATTAAAATGTCTGCAAAAAACAAGGCCTTTATAATATATTTTGTTGAGAAGCACATAGAATTGGTCACCTTGAATTTGCCACAAAGGAACAGCATATCACCAGAACAACTGCTAACTGCTCCTAACTGTATTATTTCTACAGGTAACTACTGTTTGCGCATTAGCCCAGTTAGACATGCCACTATCAGGTACAGTAAGCGTTGGTGTTAGCAATGCTAGCGCAGGAGCTTTGGTCTGCTTGGAGAAGGAGGCAGGGGGCTCGCTGCTAACTTCTACCTAACATCAGTGCTCTCATTTCTTTAATATTTATTTTTTAATGTTTTGAACTAAAAGTGTTGCGTAATGTTCATTTAACCTGAATGTTTCCGGCAAAGTTGAAACCCAGAGAAAAATCTGTAATTCTATTCAAGGTCAAACTTGAACACATTGGATCCACTGACCAAGGCGGCTGTTCGACAACTCCCACGATCCCACGCTGATTCACAGCATCATCAAAGTCCATCTTTTGTTTTCACTGCTTTGATTGGGCAGCAGAAATTACATGCGCATTTAACACCCTATGCCCAGAATTAACTCCATTATGGGCCATTAATTGTGAAGATGTCTGACCAGGTAAGACAATTAAAAATAATTGGCGGAGACTCACCTTTACCATCTCACTCCATTAACAAATACTCAAATTTGAGTGTCACAGCCGTCGGGTGCACACTCTACTGTTCTCCTTTGCTCAGGCCGCTTAATCTACTTCTTTTTAATGGCTGCATTCCTCTACATTCATGGTGTTTCCTTCCTCTTCTTGGACGCTGTGCTCAATTGGGTGTGAAGGAGCGTTAATGTGTCTATCATGTCGTGTTTGGGAGGAAGAGGGAGCTGCATGATGTGGGGAGACGGTAATGGCTTTCATGGGACCCGGGCCTTCGCAGACGTACGGAGCAAAAATAGTTACGACCGCACATAAAAGCTTACTGTAAAAGCACGGTGAGGCTTTACATGGTGGATTAGGCTGCAGGGATAAAGAGCATGGCATTTATTTGACTTTGGCAGGCCCGGTGTTTGTCAGGCTCAGAGAAGGCACTAACACAAATGGACGAGTGGCGATGCACTCGTCGGCGTGTTTACATGTCTCCCAATCACCAAAACACACAGACTGTCAGGACAACAGTCGCACTTCTGCCAGGGCTCAGCAAAAAGCGTGGCAGTATAATTTCATCACACCACTGAGAATCTGCAGGCACCCTCTGAGATCATAACGATGCCATTTAAGACACCGGAGCGGTCCAATGAAAACCCACCGTTTTATGTTCGCAGCAGCGCCCACTTCAAACATTACACAGAAGTATGATGTCAATTGGTCGCGGATAATTTGGCTCAATCATGTTAACCGTCTATTGGAAGTACGTGAAAATAAATACGACTGGTGTTAAACAATATCTTCATCCTTGCATGAGATGTCCGTAACTTTTAAACAACCAACACGGCACAGCACGTGCTGAAAGGACGTGGGGGTGGATTTTGACAACCTAAAGCAGGAAATGGCAAGGGTTTTTGGTTTGTTGACTGTGAATTCCTATTTTCTGATTGCTGGAAAAACATTAAAGTCAGACCATGCAACTTTTGAAAGAAGAAATAACAATATTCCTCTTTCAAATATATAGAATTAATAAGCAATAACACTTAATTGCTGACTTCAACACATTTGAGGGTTTTGTAGCTACAGCTTTGCTTGGTCTGGTTACAACCAAAAGGTTTTGTTTGCTGATGTAAGTGTACTATGTAAGATTTTGTTTAATTTACACTTATACTTATGCTAACAAATATCTTCCAGAGTAATCGCTAACTGCTGCTAGCTGTAAACTAGTTAGCTCAGCTAACCGTACAGCGAGCAGTCTAATCAACTATTGATATTTGATCACCTTGTAAAGTGAATACAGTGAACTGCAGCACAGTCGGATTAACAACACAGCTAATCTGCCGACTGCTAACAGAATGAACATACCCCAGTCTGACAGATTAACAGGTTCCTTTCAATCCAATGAAGCTTTATTGACAACAACAGGACAGACAGAGTCGACTGATGAATAAATAGTCACGTCATCAGGTGAGTCGGAGTCAGCTGTCGGAGCAGTGCTGGTGATGTCAGCAGTGACATCAGAGGGCAGCCGACTTTAGCAGCTCCCTATTTTCACTTCCAGCTAACATGGTGCAACATTACCATTCATGAGGGGCTGTGTTTCATACCACCTAGTAAATGTACAGTTATTCTTTTAGCTCTGTTTTTGTCAACTCCTGCACCAAATAGCTGGTTCCTTCATTACTTAATGTTGTACTAGCTGGTTGCTAGCTTTGTTAGTTAGCTGTGTGTTGTTAGGCAGTATACAGAAAGTTCTTACCAAGCCCCCAGGAAGAGCGCTCGGCTATGAAGCCAAGGTTTGTAGTGGCCAAACAGTGTCGTTGTATGTCTATTCAAGTTAGCTGGGTGCTAAACCAAAGGTTAGCTGGCTTGGTCTGCAGAAGTCTCCAGTGCCACACAACGCAGCGATCCTGGTAATGTTAAAGCCAGGGGGTCGAGCTTTTTTGGCTTCATGTGCCGCATAGCAGCTTTCACAGGAATGAGCGGGGCTTCACCTCTGAAGCTGTAGCTATAGTGAACCAAAATAAGTTCTGTTCTAGGCCATAAAACCAAAACAATGAGCTGAAAGACAATAAAATGCTTCCTGGAGCTGATGGGAGATTTTTGGATAATTCTCTCAAGTTGCCGCGATTTGATGCATTGCTTATTATGAAAATATTGATTAGTGCAGCTCTGAAATAACTGTGTTCCACAAAAGTCTTGACACCGACAGTGACAGTAACCTAACAGCACAAAGACATTTGACAAGTATTATCGATAATCTTCCATTTGAATCTACTAAATAGCCAAAGAACTAACACTTCTTCGGGATATTTGAGTGCACAATAAAGTTCTCCAGCGACTTTGCCAAATGCCTGGCCCCTTGGACAGGCCTGCAGTTTGTGAACCTGCGAGACACACACACACACACACAAACACCAACACACACACGAGCGCCAAACTATCCAAACAAAAAAGAGATATATGTCCTTCCACTGTGTTTTTTACAGGTCTCCTGGCTGCCGAACGTGGGTGTGTTCCCGGCTAATATCAACAGTCAAGTCGGTGAACACATCACAGAGGGACAGGAGTCAATGGTGTGTGATAGCATGTAGCATTCTCCGACCACGGCCGAGGAATGTGAGCGAGGAATTTACGGCACCTAACGGGGATGCTTCTGGTCCATGTGTTTTTCAGCTCTGAAACCGTCGAAACTCCACCTCCCCACTGATGCTGCTGAATTATGAGCGGGGATGAGAGTTATGGAGTCCTCTAATATGTTAAACGGTTAAACAAGTGCTGCCGTAGCTTTCGGAGGGTTCGTCAGTTGCCACATTTTTATCACGTTTGCTTAAAGATGATTAAGTTATGGATGCGCATGGCAAAGTCATCGCTGTAGATCCAAACAGTCTTACGTAAGAGTGTTTGGATGTCAAGAGGAAAAACATACATGGTTGACAACTACAGCCGAACCACAGAGGCTTCGAATACTGGGCCCGGTGCCCGCATGTTCTAATATAGTCACACGAATGACGCTGCTGAGCTTCAGTCAGACCCAGTTTTTATAATTGCTCATGCACCGTGTTGGAGACAAACAGACAAATCTGAGCATAACGCTTGGATTCACCGAACAAGGACTGTAAGAGATGCACAATTCTGACACTCAGACGCACACGCTCACACACTTCCTGACTCAAGCAAACTGTCAACGACATGTGCGACGCTGGTTGGGGATTATATAGGCGAGGATCAGTTTCGTTTTTCCAGTGTTTGTGTTGAATACGTTATGAGCCAATTTGTACTGAAACCCATTTCAGCTCAGCAGGATTCGCCGCCCTAACACGAGGCACAGTTTGGCGGTTTCGATGGTTATTAGCGACCGTGTAATTACACCCATAAATTTCCAGAATCCCCTCTTAAAACATGTATTATTTGCTGACCCGGTTTTTGGTAAAACCACGAGGGATTCGCATGCCTCATGTAGAAAATATGATAGCGCGTGGAACTGCTTAGCACAGGCTGCAGTCGCAGCAGACGGAATCTCGCTAGTAAATCCGATGACCACATTTGCTGATATTCTTACATGTGCAATATTTTTTCATGCAGTCTGCCGAGGTGCTACTGGGGCTGCTGCTCTGCAAGCTTCTTTTTTTTTCTTCCTCACACAGCTCTCCGGAGCAGCAATTGGACGGCTGGAGAGCCAATGGGCAGCCGAGCAGCAGGTTATTTGAACTCTCCTCACATAGCCTCGACTAAACCAGACAACATCCCCTGACTTTTCAAACATTATCCTCTCAGAAGACTCTGTCATCAACAAGTGTGCTCAGTCACCGCTGTGGAGAGAGAGCAAGGGAAACTTTTTAACCCCTTTTTTCTTTCCTACATTTCCTTCACATCAAGTATATCCAGGATGGGAACCTGCCACTTCTATTTACATCTGGAAGTCTGCTGATGCACCTGTTGATTGAGGGAAAGCGCTCAGTGTTTAACCATGAACAAAGTTGCCGTGGTGAAGTCTGACACGCTGCTTCGTCTGGAGGACAGCAGGAGAGCGGAGACGGAGCGGAGCAGATTGGACTGCGTGGGCTTACCTCAGAGCAGTTTAACAGACGGCGAGAACACAGACCTGCTGCGATGCCAGGACGCCAGCGAAAGCAGTTCTCCTATCAAGTACAGAAGATACGGGTACGCCCTTGAGTTGGAAAAATTACTTTTAATGGCATGATGAGCAGTTAAACAGGAGGTTGTGGGTTTTTTTTTATTAGGGTTGAAGTGTGTATTTGAGAGAATAAATTCAAACTTCTTTTGATATTTTGATATTTACAGTGTGAATGAGGTGATAATACAAACTCAAGAAATGTGATTATTTTTTTCAATAATTGAATAAACAGACTTTTCTCAGAGGAAAACAAGGTCCCATGAACACTGTTTGAAGCTGTAAAGGTGGCAGGGTCTACCACATATAAACAAAGTAAAACAGTATGAACTTCTGTTGTCCGCTCAGCTCAGTTTGTTTATTCAGTTTATCGTGAAAACGGGGTTCTTTTTATTTACTTTTTTTAGGTGTAAAACATCAGTCAAAGAAGATCTTTCTCTTCTGATAAGAATTTCTTCCCCAGAACTACAAAGGGCTTTTTTAATGTAGTTATTCTTAGAAAGCGCTATTTGAGAGTCCATTAAAACTGACGATACTTATCCCACCTGACATTTTCTCATGCTGAAATGTTTTTTGTTCAGCCTTTAGATGCATGATTGAACAGTTTTTTGTAACTCTTAACACAGTAACACATTACTGTTACAGAGTGTATTTTAGTTGCTCTCTGTGAATCTGCCTTCTGCTTCCTTCAGGTCTCGTCTGGGTGGGGTCAAAGTTCGCCACAAGAGACAGGTGCTGCAGGACATGGCCCGACCGCTCAAACATTGGCTGTACAAACACCGGGACAACCCCTACCCCACCAAGACCGAGAAGGTCCTGCTGGCCCTGGGCTCACATATGACTCTAGTGCAGGTGAGAGATGAACCTCGAAATGTGTAAAACGAAGGGTGTGTGTTAAAATGAAGCAGATGCGGTCCTATAACAAGGTTCACGTGTGCAGGTCTCGAATTGGTTTGCGAACGCCCGGCGGAGGCTGAAGAACACCGTGAGACAGCCAGACCTGAGCTGGGCGCTGAGGATCAAACTGTACAATAAATACATCCAGGGAAATGCTGAGCGACTGAGCGTGTGCAGTGACGACACAGACTCAGACGGTATGGGCTTCAGTCTATACCTTTATTTCTCTCATTATAGATGTGGGTAAAAATACTTAATTAAAGGTGCACTATGTAGTTTGGGGGAAGAAATGTCAATCTTCATTGACTGATTATTATTCTTTATATACCTAAACAAACTAAATAAACAAACTTGTATAAACACAATTTATACTGTTTGACTTTGTTTATATGTGGCGGACCCTGCCACCTTTTCTGGCTTCAAACAGTATTCTTGGGACCTGATTTTCCTCTGAGAACAGCTTGTTTATTTAGCTATGAATAAACAAGTAAATAATACTGTAAATATATCAAATTTCTGAGTTTGAATTTCTTCTCCAAAACTCCAAAATGCCCCTTTAAGATCTAAAAACTGCAGTACTTATCATGGTTAAGTTATGTAACATCTTATATATTCGATCGCTGAATCGTTCCAGTCAGTTCGAAATGGAACAAGTCTAAGTTTTGTTTCCTTTCCTGCAGATGAAGAGTGTCCCTTACAAACACCCATCAGCCAATCAGATTTTGGCAGGTCATCTTCTCACAAGAGTGTGCTCCAGAAACAAGGCAGCGTCCTCGCCATGGCGGACTCGGCCAACAGTGACGACAGCGCGTCGCCTCCGTCCAAGTACAAGAGCAGCCTACTGAATCGTTATCTGAATGACACCCTGCGGCACATGATGGCGGCGAAGGCCGATGGCGTTACATCGGCCCGCAAGAGGAGGAGCCACTCCGAGTCATTCAGCTCCAACGAATGTGATCGAGATGTCGTCTCCCCGGCGTCATCCTACGAAACCGAGGCCAACTTTGTCTACCACATGGGTGAGGCATGTCAGTTTCTGTCCAAAATAGGTTTGACCACCAAAACACCAAAATATGGGTGAAGTGAACCACTGAGAGCATGTTATAGTGCAAACACGGCATGAAGTTATGACAAGTTGAGCTATCAAAACAACATAGAGGGTAGACTGGGAGGAAAAGAGATGCTAGCACCCCCTGTCCACAGAAATCATTAAAGCATCTTCCTTGTTAATTGCAGATTTATGTTGAATGCGAGGTAAAATGACACTTTAACTAGCCTGCTTCCCCTCCGTTCAGTTTTAACACACCGCAGTGCACAGTAAAATAAGAACAGACTGAACAGAAACTTCCACATGGCTCCTCAGAGCTCCCTGACATTAATAAATCTCTGGCATTCCACTGAAAGTCAGAAGCTCAGCGAGATTCAATTATAAAGTTACAGCGAAACTGGGAGGGAGTTTGACACCTGGGTGCCCTCTCAGACCTATAGGGAGCACAGCGCACTGACAACCCTCAAATCCGCTACGGTGCGGGAGCCAAAGCCTTTACAAACATCACTAATAAAGACTCATGCAGACGCTGAAATCCCTCATTTTAAAATTGGATGGAGCTCGTGCTGGCTGCCGCTGCACACCGCAAATATCATTTCCATATACTAGAATGTGCCATTTGTTCCGCTTCAGCTTCTTGCCATGGTGGAAATGTCCAGTCCAGTCTCAAGGACAATTACAGAACGTCTGAGACTTTATTCTTCCCAGGGTGAGAAGTGGGAACCTCAGCCAAATGTACAAAATGGAGCAGTCCGTCAGCGAAGCACCGAAGACGTCTCGCAGAGTGGCTGTCAGAGCTGCCACTCAGCAAGTGAGACAACGCAGAGCCAGATCGCTAATATCCATTTGGCTCTCCCCGTCAGTGCTAAGGGTGCAGCTTTGCTTCCTCGACCCGTGTGCTTTGGCGGGCTGCTGCTCTCAAGTGTTACTTTCCGACTCAAAATCAATCTAAATTTACATTATATCATAAGAGCTGTGAAAAGATTTCTGTAACAGTTTATGCTTTTTAGCATTTTTCCTTTAATCAAACAAGGCATGCTTTAAGTTCCTTTTTTATTATCTTGGCCCCACTCCCCTGGCAAACAGTGAATTCTTGTCCCAGTCTAAAGGTTACTGAATGGATTTTATCATAGTCTGTGACAGGACTCAAGCTTTATCCAGGAAACTCCGCAAATTTGCCCTACAGATTGGTAATATAACAATAATTAACACAATTCGGAATGTTCACTTGCTTGCGCCGATAAAGCGATTTGTTAACCAATGCAATGGTTTAGCTACACTGTCCTGCTTAAAGGTGTATTACATAAGAATTGGCCACCTCTTGAATTCACACGGCAAACAAATATGGAACAACATATGACAAGAGTAACTGCTAAGTGACACTAATTGTACTTGCCAGTTGCTAGTTAGCTCAGCTAGCCACGCTAACAGCAGCCTGGACTGGGAGCTTTAAGTGGTATGAGAAAGGCAGGACTAGCTGGGTTACATGCTAACTTCAGGAGTGATCTCTGCACCACTTTTTTCATTAAATTCTGTTGATATTTAAGTTATTTTTCTTTTTTTTTTCATCTAAATTTCTTACACATTGCACCTTTAAACTATTCAGAAACTACGATGCAATTGTACAAACATTTTACTGAGCATTTAAATACAGTAAGCAATGGCAATACAGTTATTTCCACTTACCTTAGAGAGTTAGATGAGGAGATAGATTCCACTCTCGTACCTGTGCGCTAAACATGAAGCTACAGCTAGCAGCCGGTTGCGTAAGCTTAGCATTTAGACTGGAAACAGAAGTATACAGCTAGCTTGCCTCTGCCCAACGGTAACAACACCCACCATCTGGCTTTTATCTTCAGTGGGAAATAGTACAATTGGCATTCATTCCTGCGTGTATAACGTCTGCCTCGATGGGCGGTGATGGAAACATGACAACCTGCCACGCTAATGTCCGCAATGCAGTGACGAGCATCGAAGATCAAGACGTTGGCGCTTAAATCGTCTTCCACCCGTGTTCATTCAAGCAGCGCTCAACCATTGTTCATCCACGTTGAGTGTGAAAGCCAAACTCAAGTAAAAGATATTTTAAAAAAGTGGCCACCGTAACATTTTTATTGACCTGCGTGCTGCTAGCTAGCCTGTTGCTGTATGTTTTCCGACATGTTCACAACGTCAAATGTAACACAACAACAACAGAAGGCATACACATACCTGCTAATTGGGGTTTGTTTAATTTTTTCAACAATTGAAAACCTAAATATGACAAATTGTATCATGGCAGACTATTTCCAAGCTACGGGCACCAACTTGTTTATATATGAGTTTATACATGTTTTTTGTTAACTGTGGACAGAGCCAGGCTAGCGGCTTCCCCCTGTTTCCAGTCTTTATGCTATGCTAATTTAAGATAACAGTCTGCTGGCTGTGGCTTGACGTAAAGTCTACATGCGGGTGATATCAATCTTCTCGGGGCCAGACAGCAAATAAGCGTATTTCTCAAAACGTTGAAATATATTCCAAAACATATTATTAGTCTCTCGTCAAATCATATTTCTTTTGGAGTATTTGGGGGTTCTTGATGTCATCGCACACTGTGTGAGCAGCGCCGCTGAAATGTTTGTGCAAACCTTTAATGCATCCCTGCTGGTCACATTAAGGGTGTTTGCAACCCAGTACGGCTAGTCTGTGGAGGTGAAGTGGAAAGTCAAGCTGCCAAATTCATGACAGGCACTAACACCATTAACACGTTTATACTCCGCCCAGGAGACGACTAAAACAGTCACTAAACCTCAAGTGATGGACTAATAAGTGATGCCCACGACATGGTGTCTTATAACGACGCTTTAAACATATCAGCCTGAATCCCACAGGCAGTAAAAGTCTAATGGAATAGTTAGTGTATGTTAGTGATGTTGCTATTTACCGTCGGCCCGCAGAACTATGAGGATGGCGACACCATGTAATATGGTACTCGCATCAACTTCTGTGTTTCCCTTAAGAAGGCTGGAGAGCCGTAAATGTGACCGGCATCGTGCTTTATTGGACGCAGAGCGCCGAAAAACATATCTGGACAAACGCCTCGCTGTGTTTTCCACCCATTTCGTTTCAAATAAAAACACGCATGCTGAGAGGGGAGTCTCTCTTGTTCGCAAGTGCACATCCGCATTGAGGAAGTAAGGTGTGACTTTGTTTTCTTAGTACACAGTTGTTTTCCAGCGTGGCTCCTAATGGCACACCTGTGAGATGACTGCGACTGGGTTAGCTGACCGTGGGTCGTCTGACTATGCGGGAGAACATCCAAGACTTAAATCAACTCATAGAGACGTTATGTCACTGTGAGGCAATTAGGCCTCATAATTTATGGGGAAGAAAGCTAAATACCGTGCATAGCATACACAAGATTGTGGAAATGTCCCCACAAATTTGAATACGCTTTCTTGCGGATGATTGCCAGATGGTGTTAGCTTAGCTTAGCACAAAGAGAGGAAGTAGGGGTACTCAGCCACTTATTGTCGCTCTGGACAAAAGCGTCTGCTAAATGCCCTAAATGTCAACATAAATGGAAGAAATAGATTTCCTGTTTAGTAAGAGGTGTTGGCAGCTGTTTCCGCAGTGTTTATGCTAAGCTAAGCTAACCGGCTGCTTGATGTAGCTTAATATTTTCTGTAGCGCAGTGATGGTTCCCATTCATCCCTCAGCAAGAAAGTTAATATGCCTATTTCCCCAAATATTGAACTATTCCTCATCTGTTAATAAATAATGTCCGATTTTTGGGACTTTAACGATGCCAGCGTTATTGCACCACTGCAGCACAATGTTATAGTAAAAAAAAAAGAAAAACAGTCGGCAGCTTCGATACTTCTGTAAACTCGTGTTGTAACTGATCTCTGCTGTAAATTTGAGAATCACCAGAAGTAAAACGTTGTTTTTTTTTTCTCTTGCTAATAAATACAACAGAGGCACTGTAGTTCTTTCTTGGCAAAGCATGTAAGGGCTAAAGAGAGAAATGCTCAGGGACGTTCAGTAGCAAAAAAGCATAAAACAGCAAAATGATTTACTATCAATAAGTAGTTGCTCTTGGCCGTAGCCTGGCTGAAGAAATCAGAGACGGGGATGTTTCGGGCTGTTAGCATTGAAAGACTGTGTTTCACAGTGGGCCTCTAATTTCCCCGTCTATTGCTCTCTGAAGAAAAATGTCGACCAGTCTCTATCTGCTCCAATGAACAAAGGCAATATTCCAAAACTAAAATGGAAAATATGTTCTACATATCATGCACGCTTATGCACAGACCGCACTCTGAAAGTGCACAAGCAATATAACATTTCTCCAAAGTCCTATTTATCCTGCTCATGCCTCTGAAAAAGACAGAGACACTGAAGTTTAAATTCAGGACTTTGTGGAATAAAGACAGGTCCTTGCTTAGATTTGTTTGGGGTTCTCAGGCATTCACTCATCAGACACTCCCCTGTCTGTTGGTAAAATGTAATTAAGTGCTCAGGCCTTTTGTCAAAAAAGATAGGTGTGCAGGGACAGCTTTTGGAAAAGTGATGACACACAGTGGACCGATTCTACAGGTGCTAACAGCAGGGGCACCCCTGGAATCTTTTCGTGCCGAGGGCCAGAAGGTGCCACTGACAGTCTTGGGGTGGCCACCAGAGAGGAAATTACATTTACAGATGGTAAAAATGGTTGGCTAGCAATGCATTTCTTATTTTCATATTTATTCACTATTAAAAATATTACCATTGTTACTGGTATTGTGTGTTATGCATGTGCAACTCACCAGGGGAAGGGCAGGGTAGTCGCAATTATAAAAGCGGGGCGCGGCCTCCCCTGGCCCCCCTTAGGGATGCACCTGGCTAGCAGAGCTGGAAATGTGAAAACACAGCGTCAGTCCTCGTGACACGACGCAGATATCAGATTTTTTTTTTTTTTGGTTCCCCTTTCAAAAGCTTTAAGAGGAACTCTGCATTGCATTTGTCTTGGCCAGAGTAGCAGAGCACAGGCGGACATGTGCACTTCACTGAGTCAAAGCTGTTTGGCACTGTAAAACACATCTAGAAAGACGAATAGTGACTGAAAAATGAACTAATATTCAGAGACGCACGCACTTGAATTTTGTAGCACCCTGACAAGCACAAACAAACTAAATCACCTATACTCAAACACTCATACTAAAAACTCTTGTGCATTTATACCAACTATCACTAACATGTGGCCATGAAGCCTAATCTGCTATTGACTGTTAAGTAACCGATTCATGTCATGTTTAGGTGACCCCTTTTTTCTTATCTCTTGCAGATACAATGGACTATACTTCAACTAAATGTGATAGGTATGTTGAATTATTCATTTCTCCATCTGCAATCAGATCAGCTGACTGCACTTTTCAACTTTCATCAGTCTGAAAAGTAATCCTCTTTATGTTCTCCCTTGACGGCTGTTCTTGAAGTTGGACCGCCACATTTAATTCATCCATATTATTCAGGTTTCTATCGAGGGGAGATATCCAAGCAAATGAATCGTTTGGATTTATTTTCCAGGTTAATCAAAGAAAGATGTGAAACGAAATCCAGTAATTGACGTCAAAAACAGATGTTTTTCTTTAATATATTCACAGGGACCAGCAGCAGGGCCGAGGCCAGCCGAGACGAGTCGATCAAGGCTGGAGGGAGATCCACGCCGCTGTGGCTCTGACCAACTTGGCCCAGGGACAGAGCTGCCTGTCAGACCAGAGCAGCGTAATCGTGCCCAGCGCTGCCACAGGGCAAAGCTGCGCCCGAGAGCCCTACTCAATTACGAGGACCACTATCATAGACAGGATGTGTGTCACGGGACCCACCGCTGCTCTGAGACAGAGCTGCACCGCGGGGCCCACTCTCACCAGCCGCATCATCCAGAAGTCCTCTCATATCGCTGAGGTCCAGACTGTTAACGTGGCCCTGGCAAACACCGTGTAGGCATTTAATATGAGCATCTGGTCCAGGCACATGGTTCCATATGGGAATACCAGATGCTTAAGTGCCTTGCATTATATGTACAGCCTCTGTTATTTTGTAATGCTGATAAATTTTGACATTTTCAATCATTTTTACATCGTAAAATGGAAAAACTGATCTAACGCAATTGAGTATTTTCTACTGTTTTTGCCATGTTTTTCTAATGTCTTCCTATTGCCATCTGTTGCAGTAAGTTATATTAACTTCATGAGACTGGATTATCATCCAATGCTAAAGTTTGACAGCAGCTATTTGAATAAACCCAATGTGAAATGTTTCGACCAGTCGTTTGCTTTAAATCACTGCTTTGCAGTGGCTGGAAATGCATAGCTATGTTTGACTGAACTGTACTTAGTGGTACTTTTCATGTGTGCAATTGTGGGTCTCGCAGTTTCGTTATATCCTTTCAAATTGCTTTTTAAATGGTTGTAATATGGGCAGAAGGGTGGCATCCTGGACCGAGCAGCGAGACAGCTCTTCGAGCAGAGTAGACTGCGGTCGATGTTCCTCTGAAACGCATCGATCAAGGATTCGCCGTGATAGCTGGACATGAGCAGTTTGGGATATTTAGTGCGGTACGTGTCAATAAATCAGCTTAAGTCCATGGAATAATATGTACAAGGCTAAAACTCACAGGGGACAAGTTCATAGTATAAGAGCTGACCGTGAGTATCTGAAAGGAGTGACTCGTAGTGATGGAGGAACAGAGAATTATCACCCCATTCGGCTTTTTAACTGATTTGCTTTGGTTTTTCAGGCCACAACTTTACCGTTTTGATTTACTCCAAAAACTTACATAGCATCATTATGAGCTAAAACAGGCGACTTTAAAGGTGCAATATGGCCAAAATAGTAGTTATAAATTTTAAGTTCACCTTATCTGACATTATCAACAGAACTGACAGTTTTGAAGGTTGGTCAAAGGCGTCAACGTACTCTATTGCAAAGATGTCTACTGAGGTAAGCATGCTAACCAGCTAGCACTGGCACATCCAGTTTCTTCAGTTAGGGTAAGAGCTTCAAGCTGTTCTAGCTGTTCTAACCTGCAGGCTAATTGAGCTGACTAACTAGCTATTGGCAGGTAGTAGCTACAGTGTTGGACAGCTGTTGGCAACTCTGGTGATAGGATGCCCTCTATTTGTTCACAGGTAGGTGGCTTTATGTTACACGCTAAATTGTTGTGAGAGAAACGGTCTGAACACTTAATGGGCTAATTTTTTCAGCACCAAACTGCAACAAAGTCAGTACCTTGTAAAAACAGAGCATTCAGACCTTAAAGAAAAGTAAACATTGCACTAATTGAGTTAGGTCACCATGAATATGACTACGACACAGTTACTTGTTTCACCATCAAAGCTATGCAGAAGACCCGGGTAATTTAACATCCAGGTGGTCAAACTGTTTTGCTTTCGTGCACCACTGAGCAGCTTCCATTGAAATGAACGTGGCTCCACGTCCAACGCTATTTTCGGTTTTACTTCATTAAATCCATAGCACACAGGCTACAGCTAGCCAACATGTTCCTGTATCAACTTAAAAAGTGACCAGCGTTGTTTACAGCTTGTTTTGGCTGCCACCAAATGGCCAAAAGGTCCATTAATTCAGAAATGGCAATGTATTGTAATGAAGGACTAAGTCGCTCACAAACACATTGAGATCACTGAGCAGAATCTTGTTTTTTTTCTATATTCTCCTCAGCGGCAAACATATTTACAATAAACACCACTGTCATCTGTTTTTGATGTTAAATGAGATCTCAGGAATTTCATGACCTCAGTATGGGGTCAGCTACCAAAAACTTATGTTAGTGGAAATGCAGAGAACACGATAAGCCTCGAGGGAATGTCTGGTTCTCTGCCACTCTGGGGAGAGAGACTTGTGGGGAGCATCTTGTTCCATCTGGGGACATCCTAACACCAAACATAAGCTTGTAATCACAATCTGTCCTCCGGGACCATTCTGCTAGACATGATTAACAGGATTTTTCCACTCATGTCCCAGTTCTGGTCTGTGTTTTTTTTTTTTTATTATTA
>CAEMYA010000024.1:5371001-5394415 GCA_903131615.1 Diplodus sargus
AACTAAATGGCAGCTCAAAAAAAAAAAAATGGTACTTAAAAAATGATTAGACCCGTGCGACGGCATCTCGAGGTTGTGGTTTATTTCAGTTTGAAACAATACAAACGTTACTGGACCATAACCCAAGCAAATGCCATTCAATGTTAAGGCAGATATCATGTTAACATATTGCTCAGTATGATTTAAATAGGTGCACTGCAAAGGCAACAGGGGAAAGTACAGGGGAGGGAAGGGTCATTATGATTCTAAACAAGAAAAAAACAACTCAAAACAAATAAGCGACAATACATCAGACAGGTCTTAGGAATGATCTCATACCGTCATGTGTGAGAAATGCCTTCGATAAGTCAGTGGGACGTTATAGAGACCACAACTTCACACAGGAACTGCTAAATAAATGGGGAGAAAATAAGCTTACGGGGTCAAGCTGAGACTAAATTACATTTTGCCAGAACTATTCAAGTTTCTAAAAGAGTATATTTTATTGTAAGAGCTGTAAATACTGTAAACCTTAGACGTGTAGCGGTGGGAGTTATGGTCCAGGTCAGACATGCGAGGAAAAAGACAGGTTTGGTTGAAGAAAATCAAAAAAAACGAAAAGATGATTACTTGTCCTGGATTTTTACATAGAACGAGGAAAAAGAATTTTTAAAAAAAACGAGGACATCCGTTTATTTGAGCGCTTCTGTACACATGAAGAATTTGACGGAAATCCCCATCAAACAAATAATTGGTTAGGCTAACAGTAAAGATGAGCTCAGTAACTGGGAAAAGTGTGATTGTGAAATGTCTTATTTGACATTCACAGTGTTCTGGTGCATGTTAACGTTAACGCTAACATAACAAGTCTCCTCCACCACTGCCCTCCATCCAATTCACGTGTTATGCCCGAAAAAAAAGCTTTCAAATACACATGAAGTGGAACATTTTGTACTTTAACTCCGCAGCTACATATAAGCCAACATGTACAGGGAACTAGGTTTTTTTTTGCATTGATTATAATAATTCACTGGGAGTAAAATTTGACAAGCTCTGTACTGTAATCTACAAATTGGTTCATGTTATAGGCACTACGCTATCAACCTGATGCCTTAATGCACAACAGAATCACTGTTGCCAACAGGATAAATTCAGACCAGACATGTACTCCTACGACGCACACTCTGCATGGTTATGTCAATTTAAAACGCTATACTTCCTTATAGGCAAGAGGCTTTTTTTTTTTTCAAGTTCCTTTCATTCATGTTTTAAAAAGAAAGAGGTGACAGGTGATGGTTGAAAAGGAAGTGTGCAAACAGCAAAGTCCTCTCGACCAACAGAACTTCTCCAACTATTTTTTTTTTTTTTTAAAGTTCCACCTCTCCGTCTCCCACTTTTTTTCTCTTTTCCTCTCCGTTTCTGGTCCGTAGTCGTTCCTTTCAGGATGGTGCCTTTTTTTTTGGGTTCTGTCCAGTTTTCAGGGTATGGAACAGTATCCTCCGCATGCCCTGCCGCCGCCCTGCTCCTGCTCCCCCAGACGCAGCTTCTGACCCTGGTTTTCACTCTCCCAAAGCCCCGGCGTCTGCAGGATCTTCTCCACAAGCTCCTCGAAGGCACACTGTACGCCATCTTTGGTCTTCGCACTGGCCTCTGTACAAAGGAAAAAGGGTTACCAAGATTTATGAGATTAAGAAAAAAACTGCAGAGCGCTCGCAAAGGAACCTGCACGTCAGCTTTTAAATCCAAAACAGAGCAGAACGTCTTTCTTTTTATACTACAATCAAACTCATGACAGAGATTTAAAAATATGTGTTGACAAACATGAAGATAAAGTATGAAATGACTTCATTTCGGAAGCAGCAGATGTCCAGCGGGATGAAGACATCCTCGCAGCGGATTCAATCTACGACATCTTCTTGCCCAGCCCTCTTCAAAACCCCTTAATTTAGCCGTTCTAAAATGGAAACTCCACAGAAACGTTAACCTAATTTCCCAGATTGGAGATGAGAATCAGGAACACGTGTAGACATGGATCCAATAAAATGAAAGCCCGCTAGATTTTAATCATAATGCAGTTCTTCTGGAGTGGCCGCATCTTTCAGTTAAGCTCTGACAGCAGAGACTCAAAAATGCAACAAGCCCAAACTAAACGCACGACTCTCCGAGTGATGTCTCGACTCGTTTCCAACTGCGCAATTACAGTTCTGACTTTAGAGCACAGCGCGGTACGTTTTAAAGGCTGTAAGTTACATTTCATGGCTGTATTAGTTTAAACGACCATGTCTGACCACGTCTGATCTGACTGTCACATGGAGACTTACCAATAAAAAGCATAGAGTGTTTCCGAGCAAATTTCAGCCCCTCATTTCTGTCCACCTCCTGGTCATCCTAAAAAAAAAAAATGGGCATCCGAATGTTATTTGATCTATACTGAATACATGCTGTTTGATCATCATGTAAAACACAAGTCTAACAACACCATATGCTGGTGAGTTTTGTAAATCACTTTTTAGCATTTCTGTTACTGCATTATTTAAATTTTTTTGATTTCAATTATGTTGGAGGTACAATATGAATATATGGCATATGCAATGTTCACATTAAAAAAGTGGCTACATGTCGTTTTTGGAGAAGAAATTCAAACTCAGAATTTGAATATTTGCAATATCAATGAGTTGATAATAAAAACCATAACTATGATTTTATATACGTTAATCAACAAGCTATTCTCAGAGGAAAATAAAGTCCCCAGCACACTGTTTGAAGCTAGAAAGGTGGCAGGGTCCGCCAGACATAAACAAAGTAAAACAGCATGAACTGTGTCCTTTAAGGTCAGTTTGTTTATTCAGTCATGAAAAAACAAGAGGGTTGGTTTGGGCATAAAAATATGTATACATATTATCTATGAAGCTCTTTCTCTTCTGATTAAAATCTCTTCCCCAAAACATAGTGCTCCTTTAAAGACATTACTGAGTCTTTATACTTAATATCCTGAACATTAATGACTAAAATTCTTGTCATTCTATCTGTCAAACTGGCACAGGCTGCACACTCCTCACCATATCAATTTTGTTCCCAACGAGCATTTTTACGATGTCATTGCGTGTCGTGTAGGTTTCCAGTTCATTCAGCCAGTTTTCAAGCTTGGTAAAAGTGTCACGCTTTGTGACATCATACACTGTCAAAACATGCAAGCAGAAAAGACGAGTTATAGGGCTGAACTGATTTAAGTACAATAACCTTACAAGCAAGAGGTGACAAACAGTTGCTGTGTCTCAATTCAGGGTCTGCATCCTTCAAAGGACCCGGCCTTGGCGGTCTTTGAAGGCGTGTCTTTCGGAGAGACCTTGTAAACCGTGTCAACCATTGTTAAATGGGACGGTCCAGCCTTTGGAGCATTTCCTGGTTGCGTCACCAGACGTTTTACCCTTACGTCACTATTTCTGCCGCCCAGGCCTGCGAAAGTAACGATCTACGCCACGCAATGTCGCCATTTTCTCTCTTTCTTTCGTCTTTTTCGGGCGCGCAAAGAATCTTGGGATATGTGAGGCCAAGAAGGCTAGTTGTGGTGCATCCTCCAAAAAAAGCAAAAAAAAGGACGCATTTGTGGGCTGCATTTGGAGGAGCCTTCGAATTGGGACAGCCTTCGTGCGGCGTTATGACGTAATTGGCCTTCAAATGCGGCCTCCGAAGGTTGCAGGCTGAATCGAGACACAGCAAGAATGTCCTTGACCCTGGGAGGATCATGTGGAAATAAAGTGGAGAGGCAATAATGTCTCTAGATCCAGTACTAAACGTGTTGTGCAGCTTTTTAAGCATCAGTGTTTACCAAGTATGACTCCTTGTGCACCACGGTAGTAGCTGGGTGTCAGGGTGCGAAACCTTTCCTGTCCAGCTGTGTCCTGCAAAAGTAAAGACATCAGAGATCAATAGCAGATAAAGACTCCATGATACCAAACTTTTAAGTCCAACTATAAGCCCTTACTAAGCCTCACATCTCATTTACAGCTGACGCTACCCACATCTGGAGGAAGTCTAGTCTGCATTGTGTTCAGATCTTAGGTAGGTGTAAATGCATTTATACGCAACACATCAGGCAGCATTAGCTGCCCGTGGGCAAGCCATCAAACGCCTAACTGCTTATTGTGCTTCATACAACACCGCCCCCTCACTCCCCCACTCTGACACCTCTTCAGTAATGTGTGCCAGTCCCATATAGGTCCCATTTGTGTATGTGTGTGTGTTTTTGGCCTGTGTATGTTAGTATGTAAAAGAAATAACAACAGAGTGAAAAAACTACATTTCTCCATAAAGGATTAATTAGGTACTTCTTCTTACTCAACCTCTACATAAAAATGCTAGACGTTTCTTTCTAGCTAAAATAAAGTAAGGCTTGTTTTTACAAATTTAGAGAGTGAGCAAGCAAGAAAGCTGAGAGAGACAAGGCTCCAATGACTCAGATTACTGAAGATGTAAGAATCTGTTGAATTTAATTTATACAACGAATACGGGCAGCACCACCAAAGTCGCTGCAAACTGCTGCTTACTGTACTCTGTTTATCTTTCCACTACTGCAGCTACTGTTACCTTGTTAGCTCAGTTAGCCGCGCGGCTTACTGGACTATTGGGGTAGTGTGGGTGTTTACAACATTAGCACAAAGAGGTTTACAGGCCTGGCATGCTAACTTCAGTAGATATTTCTACTGAATAGACACATGGATAAGTTTCCCCTAACTCCATAACTAACTAAACTCCAGGTGTCAATGCAAAGGAAAGATTGGATCTTTTATTAGCCAGACGAAAGGTGTAAATACAGTGAGACAGACAGGATCCTATGAAACTGGCCATTACCAGAGGAGTCCTTACAGACTACATCCTTCATACTGTTCTAATATTTTTTTTTAAAAGATGACAAGTGAAGTCATTATAACAATCTATTTTTCATCCAGTTGTATACAAGTGATGTTTATGATCTGATTGACTTGTTTTCATCCAATTAGACAAAACAATATTGTAACATACATACAACTATTTCATTTCAAAATAAACCGTCTTGAAGTACAGGCATTATGAGCCTTGTTTACCTCAGGCCATGTGACTTCACACATAATAAAGGCCATGGTAGTGTTTAGGGCTCAGGTTTGTGGCCTCCATGTGTATGTTGTGTTCATAGGACATTAGGACCGGCCCACTTTATGCCTCGTGAATGGAGGCTTAACCTGTTCTTCAGATTCTTTCAGTGATTCTGGCTGTGCAATGTCGCCATCTTGTGGGGAAAACACCGGAGTTCATCATGTTATTCCTGACAACACAAACAAACTGTAGACAATGCCTGAAGTACTTCAGCCTTACCCATATGGCCAGTTTTGCTCTGTTCCCATCGATTGCGAGCGTCTTTACTTTGAAATCCACACCTGCTCAATCATGATGATGAGGAAGGAGAGACAGAGAAACGGCTTTGAGCGATACATTACAAACACCTTCCATTTATCAGTGAATGTGTATTAATAGATGTGTGTATAACCTATTGTTGCCGGCTGCTCTGGATCAAAGGTATCATCTGTGAACCTCAGGAGGAGACTGCAGGGAAAGAGAGATAGCATGGAAATGAGCAGGGCAGACAGGACAAAGGGCTTTTGTGAGTTGACTAAAGGCTCCATCAGCCTCTACCTCTGTAAGTAACTAGGAAACTAACACAACTGTAAAGTTTCAATGTTGACTGTCTGAAGATGAGCAACATCATCTCTAATCAGCAAAAAACACACAAGGAAAAGTTTTATAGCTTTATCTGTGAAGGTGACGTCATGTGTCACCTAATCGTCAGCTTGTGAGCAGTGAGTATTAGGCCTGAACTGAAAGTAAAGGGGACAACAACATTCCCGGCTAGATGTTTCAACAGCTGCTGAGAAGCGGCTAATGAACTTACATAACAAGAATATCAACACTCACAACAGGCTAGCTAAATGCTCGCTACAAACAGGGACGAACCTGGACTTCCCGACTCCACTTTCGCCAATTATCAACAGCTTCAGAGTCGTCAGCACGTCGTCGTCCATGTTTCCGTAGGAGTTAGTTTGCCTTCCACTTGGCGACGGTGTTATTCTTAAATTTCACTTGTTTTTAGGGCAGCAGGCGGCTGGCAGCTCCGGTGACAGCCTGCTGTTTACGCAACTTCCGGCAAACCGGCGACGCGTGACGTCATGGGGTGGACGACGCTACATGTCACGGGTTGGAAAATAAAATAAAAAATAATAATCAAATTTAAATGAATAAATGAAGTGAAATCAATCTAAATAACATAAAGTTCAATGAAAGTATGCAAATTTAAAAAAGTGAATTAAAATTGAAGGCAATAACATTAGTATGTTACCAGTAGGCTGTGTTACTACAGGAATATTACATCTATTCCAATAGAATGGGTTTTGTACCTGTCATTTTTCTGTATCTATTTTTATTTTTTGTAACATCTAATTAAACGAATTGAAAAAAAAGACAAATAAGATTCAGATTTTAGATTTTAGAGATTATTTATTTATTTTTGAATTTCTTTTGTCAGTATTTTCACATTCTAGCCTCTTCATTTTATAACAAATATATTTTTCATTATTAATATCTTTTTGTCTTTGCCTATGTATATTACACCACAACACACCAAACTACCTGTGAAAACTAACCTGGCAATAAAGTAAGTTCTTGTGCTCATGTTGGCCAGTTTACCCTGGAGCAGAAATAAAGGGTCTACAAGTCTACAATAGAGAATTATTGTCAGTTGACTGAATAGTCTTAAGATCCACATTATAATGCTTCCTTGTTCTGAGTCCTGGCTGCATTTACCAGTCCTCAAGAGCCCCAAATTGTAAGGTTACCTCAACCATGAGAAGGGATCACCTGGGGGTTAAGCGGTTTTGAACCAGTGACAGTAAGTATTGAAACAGAACCAGTGAGCCGTATTACGCCTCCTGTTTCCTCAATAGACTCTTTGACTGAGTCTTTCTTCATACCTCATCTGCCACCCTGTTATTATGCAAATCTTACCTCGTGAAGGAGCTGAAAAGAGTCTGCAACACAATAAATACAGCTGGTTGGGAGTACTCACAGCTCTTTTTAGTTATACTGCAGTTTGTGAGAAAAGGTGCAGCTCTTTCTTACCCCCATAAATTAGTTTTTTATTCTCAGTGCCGACCACGATGGCCAGATTCCACACGGACTGCATAGAGAGACCCCTACGTATCTGTTTTGAGCTGCTGGGTCATTTTATTGGATCTCATCCCTGGTTGTTCTGTATCACCCCCCTTATCCTCTCAGCCTGTCTGGGGAGCGGATTTTATCTCCTAAAGGACAGAATGTCAAACAACATCGAAGAGCAGTTCACACCTGCCGACGGACGAGCCAAGTTGGAGAGGAAATACATCCAGGAAACTTTTTCAGGAAATGATTCCATGTTTTCACCTTTAAGACTGAGCACGGATGGAAACTATGCGACTCTCGTAGCCACAAGTGACAGGAACATTCTGACTGTGGAGGCACTTCAGGACATCCTCCACTTGGACTCTAGAGTTAGGAGTATGGTCGTGCAGTTTGACAACCAGGAATTTGAATACGTGGATGTTTGTGCAGAGGTGACGGGATCCTGCACCTCTAATGACATTTTAGATATCATTCAGTACAATGCCAACAATCTCGAAACAGCCAATTTGACATTTCCGTGGTATTACTCTGATTTTAGGAACTTTGCTTTATATCTAAGTCTGGGGAGTGTGGCGTTAAGCAAGGAGAGCTCAGTTGTTGAAAGTGCCAAAGCCATACAGCTCCATTACTATTTAGATGAAGAGAATAAAACCAAAACTGACCTCTGGTTGGAAAGCTTCATTCATTTGGTCTCAAACGCATCATCTGCTTCCATTCAGGTGAGCAGGATCACAGTATACTGTTTTAAATGGGCGATATGTCAGAAGTGTAAAGGAATGTGTAAAATGTGTAAAATAGCAGTTTTGTCATTATGATGTCTATGTATTGTGTTCGCTGTGATAGCTGAAGTTAGCATGCTAACCAACTAGCTTGCTGGTACAAAGCCCTCGTGTTAGCAGTTTCAACACTGGCCGCTACAGCTAGCAACAGTTAGCTGTTACTCTGGTGATGTGCTACCACCCGTTTGTTTTAAGCATGAATTTGACATGTGGCCAATTCTTACATATTGCACCTTTTTACTGATCAGCTTTTCACTCATTAAGAAGCTTCTGATCATCTTTCCAGGTGTCATACTCCACCTCCACATCGATGCAGTGGGAATTTGAAAAATCTCCAGCTTCGGTCGTCTATTTGTTCTCCATCACCTACACCATCGCCATCACATTTTCCATCATATCATGTTGGAGGTTTGTATAACATCCGCAAGAAAAAAATGTTATGCAATGGATTTTGGATGCACGGCTCTGTCTGATCACTGATTTTCTTTCAGGTTGGATAATGTGAGGACGAAGGCGTGGGTGGCAGCCTGTGGAGTGCTCTCCACAGGTCTAGCAGTGTTGAGCGGGTTCGGTGTGCTGTTGTTGCTGGATCAACCTTTTGTTATGACAGTTGCCTCCTGTCCTTTCATGATCTTAGGTAAGTCCTGTCCAACATCCAGATCCATGAGATCCCAATGTACTCAAAAAGTACATTAAACATTCGCTGTGTTAACCAAACAACTTTTTGAGAGATTAACAACACCTACTGTCACACATATTTGTTATGTCATATGTTTTAGTTTAAGCATTTTTAGACCAGATGTACATGTTTCATAATCTCAATACACACAGTTGATGAACATTGTACATTTCTTTTTATGTCACATACTGCACCCTTTGATGGACTAAACAATCAGGACAGATACTAATATTCAGATTGTTTACTTAAAGGTGCAGTGTGTAAGAATTTTAGTGAAAACAAGTTATAAAATGGAGAGTGATTAAATAACAGTTTTGTTGCAGAGATATCAGAGATATAAAGTTAACAGCGGTTAGCACCTACTCTTGTGGTCTTTACGTAGTTCTCTGCCCTGATTGGATGGAGTGGGCAGGGATACCACAAAAACAGAGCGTTCAGACTGAGAATGAATGGAGATGCTGTGGCAATGGACAGTATGAGAAATCTATATTTTATTTAACATCAAGGCCTGTAATAAACATTTGATAGACGCACAAAATAAAAGAATGAACATGAAGTTGAACATAATATTGGACCTTTAAAATCTCCCTCTCCTCTGACTTTGAATGAATCCAAAGGTATTGGACTGGATGACATGTTCATCATGATCTCTTGCTGGCAGAGGACCCGTGTTCTGGACAGCGTCCCCGACCGGCTGGCTGACACCTACAGGGACGCTGCCGTCTCCATCTCCATCACCACCCTGACCGATGCCCTCGCTCTCTTCCTGGGCTACAACTCGCCCTTTGGTTCGGTCCGGTCCTTCTGCCTGTATGCTGGGATTTCTGTTTGCTTCTGCTATCTGTACAGCATCACTTTCCTGGGGGCGTGCATGGCTTTGAACGGACAGAGGGAAGCGGAGAACAAGCACTGGTTCAGCTGTGCCAAAATCCCAGAGGACCTACCGCCCAGTAACTCTAGAGCTTCCAGCATCTGCTGCGTTGGAGGGAGTTACGATCGAATGACTGAAAAGGAGGAAACTGAGCTCATGAGTCATATTTTTGAGCGGTTCTACGGACCATTTCTGACCCAAAAATTGGTAAAAGCATGTGTGTTTGTCATTTACGCATGCTATCTGGCTGTTAGCATCTACGGCTGCTTAATCTTAAAAGAAGGACTTGACATCAAGAATCTGGCTTTGGATGACTCCTACATCATCAGCTACTACAACGATCAGAGAAAGCACTTCTCCGAATACAGCTGCAACGTGATGGTTGCGGTGAAGCAGCCCTTGCTCTACTGGGATGAGGTTGAACGGAGGCATCTGCATTCGTGCATTTCAAAGTTTGAAAGTTTGAACTTTGTCAACAGCACCTTTGCTTGGTTTCTTTCCTTCCAGCGGTACGCAATTGCGACCAATCTAAACACAAGTTCTCGGGAGGCTTTCCAAACGCATCTGCGCCCTTTCTTAGAGCTCAACCCCACGTTCAAGCAAGACATAAACATGACCACAGACGGTGAGATTCAAGCCTCTCGCTTTTTCATTCAGACGCTCAATAGAACCACGGTGGAGAACATGATGACCACACTCAGGAAAACGGCAGAGGATTGTCCAGTAGTGCTCCTGGTGTTCCACCCTGCTTTCATCTACTTCGACCAGTATACCGTCATCATGGACAACACCGTTCAGACCATCCTGGTGGCTGTGGCTGTGATGCTTGTCGTCTCACTCCTCCTGATACCCAGTCCTCTTTGTTCTCTGTGGGTGGCTTTTGCAATTTGTTCAGTCATTGTTGGCGTGGCAGGCTTCATGGCGCTGTGGGGTGTAAACCTGGACTCCATTTCCATGATCAACCTGGTCATGTGCATCGGGTTTTCGGTCGACTTCTCAGCTCATATTTCTTACTCTTTTGTCTCCAGCCCCAAGGGTGACGTCAACGAGAAGGCCATGGACGCCTTGGCCCGTTTAGGCTACCCGATTCTGCAAGGAGCACTGTCCACTATTTTAGGAGTGATGGTGCTGTCCACCTCTGGGAGTTACATCTTCAGGACGTTCTTTAAGATTGTGTTTCTGGTGATCACGTTTGGGCTGCTCCATGGTTTACTGTTTATTCCAGTGTTTCTGACGCTGTTTGGGGCCTGTGGGAAGTGGTGTAAAGGACCAATGTAGGGACTTAAAATGACATTTTAATTCCTCACTCTTTTTAAGTACAGAAACATAAGCTTTTGTGCACAATTAACAATTTTCTAATGTTTTTGGATGCATTTTCAGACCCTAATCCTAACAATCAACCAACATTATCCCAACACCAACCCTGAACCAACCCTAACCTTAAGTCTAGCCTCGCCTTCGTTGTGGTGTTGTGTTGAAGTGTGTTTTCCCCATCAATATGTGTTTCTCTGAACCTCACCTTGAAACCCCCAAAACTCAGCAGCAGAGAACGGCACCACAGGAAGAAACACAACAAAGGGAACACCCTTTTAACTAAGAGGGGCCTTTCCCATGGCAGCTGTTGACTGACATTTAATGGTTGGTGTCACTAGGACATGTGCTGTGAAATCCTGCTGGGCTGGAGCAGATCATAGACTTGTACAGCCTTTAAATGTTAATATGTTTTTTTTTCTTTCTATTTTATCAAATAGTTTTCATTTCCTTTTTGACCTCAGTTCTTATTTTTTTTAATTTGTTGTACACTACTTCTGTGTCATAATAAGGAACAGAGTGACTGATTCTAAACCTGTTCTGTTTTAATGCATCAGATCTGAAAACCTTGTGCATGTTGTTTCATTTGTATAGATGTGCAGTGACATATTGTTTTGTAAAAATTAGAAAAGAGATCAATAAATCTTCAGGAGACTCCTACTCAGTGACCCCCCCACAACCCAAAAATCAGTTGTTGTTTTTTTAATGTAGGCTTTTTATTTATTTCAGCTGCACAAACACTCATCAACTATTGCTTTCACATTGTCAAGAGATTTCATCAATCAACAGCAGAGAGTCATTCAATGTGCTTACAGCATAAAAGCATTCCTATACATCTATGTACAATGTTCCCACTCCCAATCATATATACAGCTAAACATGGATAAAAGCCTAATAAACAGAAGAAATAGTGTTGAATTGACGCAAAAAAGCAGATAAAGTTCACACTATGAAGTAGAAGGTATGCTGGTAGAAATCTCGAAAGAGCTACACCCTCAATCAAACCAACGTTCCAAAATGCTAAAATATTGGATTACATACACGGTTGCTGCTGCACTGGAATACAGAGACATTCAATATTACAACAGAGGCGCAACTGCAAGTCTACCCACAATCTGTGTTTAACAGCTGTCTTATTCAGAATCAAGGATGTCAATGTACAATTAGACTTGCCACAGTTTAACGTCCTTTGTACACAGAGCAGCGCCTGTGAGCACCGAACACTGGCATCTTTCTTCCTCTGCACTGTGCAAAATGTGTTGAGACAGAAAAGTAAAGAGCACTACATGTGAGTAATCCCTCTGCCTTAAAGCATGAAGGAGACAGCAATAGACAATACCTCACAGACACGGACTTGTTGCTCTAATAATCTGAAGATTGAGAGTCTTTAATCCACTCAAACTGATATTCTGCTGAGAGGTTTTTCACACTTTCAGACATTTTAAACAAAACAGGTGAACGTTGCAGGGTTAAAATCCTAAGCTCTATCACTACATAAGCACAGCTTGTATTTGCGGCGTGCTTTGTGAGGCTGAACGGCGGGTTTTTGATCCATCTGTACACGCAGCGTACATGAAATAAATTACATGAAGAGTGAATAAGTGCTTTTTTTTTTGTACACTTACCCAAAGTGCTGAGACGCTATACACGTCCTACTGTACTTCGAAAGGAAAAGGTTCCCACTCGCAGTACATTCCCCCAAAAAAGGCCACCTTTAAAAATAAGTAACAGGGATGTATGCATCCTGCATCTACCTCTATGCAGGTAGAGCGGGACAAGGGAGGGTCTGTGCATGATCGTCAAAGTATCAGCACCCCGTCATCACAGTTGAAGGAGCCAGATTGAGAAGCACACAAGCTAAAGTAGAGTATACGACCATAAACACTGGAAGACGAGTGACAAATAGGACTTGAGGGTTAAAATCTAGCTGTGATGACACAGTAGCTCTTTGGGATAAAGACACTAGTGTTTTCCACTGACAGAATAGAAATCTGTGAAAACCTGGCTGAGCAGAATGTGACCAAATTTCAACAAAAAAAAGAATCCTTTTCAGATGCCTTTTTCACGTTTGAGGTGTATTATTCAGCATTGTTTCCTCCCACCGTCCGATAACGCGACCTCAGCAACATCCTTATCACGAGGCATTTAATCCTTTAACCATCGTCACATACAATGAACCTTAGAACTCTGGAGCGTCGTGTTTATGTTACATATAACAGAACTACTTATCTGGGAACACTGATGAGATTACACAAAGGTGACAGCATGAAGATACGACACAGTCCCACGTGAGAATTTGTCAGTGCAGGCCGTGAATTCATCCTCTTCTGATCTGCTGCTCGTGAAGTGAGTTCACCCTGAGCTCTTAAAATCTGACCCCTTCCCCAAGCCGCAGCCCCCCCGACTGTTGCCGTCCTCGCTGGTTTCATCTGGTTTCCAGGGTCTTGCCCTCCAGCACCAGCTGGATCTCTTTGGCGTCCAGCGTCTCATACATGAGCAGAGCCTCTGCCAGGTTCTTGTGCTCTTTGGCGCGAGACTTCAGCAGGGCTTTGGCTCGCTCGTAAGACTCCTGGAGACGACAAGAGGAAAGTGGTCAGAAGGAGGTTTTATACAGGGTTTTTTTTTTGTTGTTGTTCAGCTGTCCTAAAGAAGCTGATACAGACCTTCAGTAACACCCTGATTTCATGCTCCACAGCTGCTTGCGTCTCTGGGCTCTGGGCTGTTATGTCGGTATAGGTCATCACACCCAGCTGGGAGATAAGAGGAGGAAATTAATACATGTGTAAAATTATAGCAAAACTGTGGACAAACACTGTGAAAAGGGGGCACTATGCAGTTTTGGAGAAGGAATTCAATGTCAGAATATCAATATTTATCAATGGGGTCCAAAGTAAAACAGTATGAAATTGTGTTGTCCTTTAAGGTTCAGTTTGTTTATTTTTGTTTATTCAGTAATGAAAACAAAGAGATTTTATGTATTTAGGTGTATAAAGAAGTTACCTCACCTTTTCACACATTCCAAATCTGGTCACCATCATCTTGGCAATCCTTGTGGCACTATCAAAGTCGCTTGATGCACCTGGAGAAGAAGAAACATCGCCTTTGTAAAAATTCCAGCATGCCAACCACCTTTCTTTGTGTGAGACAATCAAGATTTTCTACATTCAACCCCTTATACATGTTGAAGCCATTCTTGACCCCGTTGTCTGTTTTAAGGAGTCCGTTCTTACCAGTTGTGATGTACTCATGACCGAATATGATCTCCTCTGCTACCCGGCCGCCCATACTGACGTCCATTTGAGCGAGCAGCTGAGAACGGGTCTCACTCCAACGATCATCATCTGGGAGCATAGACACCTGAGAAAAGACAGCAGAGAGGATTGAGAGGAGGAAGGAGACATGATAAGATGTACAAAACTTTAAAAAATGACAGCTTTGTTTACAAGTTCCATTTTTCCCTTACATGTCCCAGACTGGGGCCTCTGGGCATGATGGTGGCCTTGTTGATCGGCATGGCATCTTTGGTGTAGTAAGCTATGATGGCGTGGCCTGATTCATGGTACGCCGTGATGCGTTTGTTCTTGTTGTCTATTTCTGCACTCCTTCTCTCAGGGCCTTGAGGAACAGAGAGAGGGTGGATGAATTAAATTATTTCATTAACAAAAAGGAGGAATGAAACAAATGAAATTCAAGAAACATGAAGATGGGAGGGATTTTAGTCATAAAAATATGCTAGATAAAAAAAACAAGACCTGGAAAAGGATTCTTAGAAAGATAAAGCATACCATAAAAGCTGCAGGGAAGTAACGGAGTGGTCTTTCTTTGCCATCTAGCTAAACTTTCTCATCACTCACCCATGAGGATTTTGTCTTTAGCGAACTCCAGCTCCTTCATGCTGACCATGTCTTTGCCATCCACTGCTGCCTTCAGGGCCGCCTGGTTCACCAGATTTTCCAGGTCAGCGCCAGAGAAGCCAACCGTGCCCCGGGCAATAATCTTGGCCTCAATAGCTGCAGAGACGACGCGCAACATTAACAGTCAGCCTGGGCCTCAGACTGAGCCACAGTTAAAGCAGCAACGCATCCAAACAACGTTGGGTGTGTCCTACAGTGGCTAGAACAACATATACCACATTCATGTGTTTGAGGAACGATTCTCAGACCTGGATCCACTTTAATCTTCTTCAAATACCAGTTGAGGATCTCTGTGCGTCCTTTCACGTCTGGTTTGGGGACAGTAACCTGCATGTCAAAACGTCCTGGGCGGATCAGGGCGCTGAAACAGAACACCAGTTGTTCAGTTTAATACTGAAAGTGTGTCTCTGCAGTTAAAACCCATTTCATTCCTTCTTTGTTACTGAAAGTGACTCTGAGGTTTGTTGACATTTGCACAGACACGAGACTCGGAGGTAAACATACTTATCCAGAGCCTCCGGGAAGTTGGTTGCTCCGATGATGATCACGCCTTCATTTGGTTTGAACCTACAAATAATATTACAGGGTAAAAGTCAGTGTCTGTGATTCAGTGACTCCTAGTTTTGTAACTCAAATGCTACCGTTTACTGGAATTTATTCATTGAGTGGATTATCTTAAAAACACATCACAATATGGTTATTTCATCTATGGATAGCTTCCTTATTCAATTTACTATATCACAACATATAGTGTTATTGCAGTACATAAGTATACATATCATGATTGAAGATTGTATTCTTTTTTACTATATCCAGGCTTCCCAACAATTTTGAACATTAAATTCAATGACTTTCCAGGTCTAATTCCCTTTGATAAAAAAGGACCCACTGCTGCATATCTTGAGACATGGATCAAGTTGAATAACCGTTATAAACACTAAAACATTTTTCATAATGAGAACAAGTAAATGTTACTAAAGCCCACACACAACCATTAAAAAAAGTTATATACATTAATAAACTATGAGGCTTGAATGTGTAAACAATTGTGCTGTGTTACAGTGGTGGAACTAAACTGTGGGAGACACACGTGTAAAATATATTTACTAATGTTAAAAAAGAAAATATTAAAAGAACATCAATTTCTAAAATTCAAGTAGTTTCAATGACTCATGTCTATTTTCTAAAACCTTTCAAGGTCCTGTGAGAAATGTGCCAAACACAGACCCTTACCACACACACACACACATGCATTGTGAACCCACCAAAATGCCAGAAGGATGTGCCAAATGTGCCCTAACCTGCATTAAATCAACTCCTCACTCATCAGTTTACTCAAAAATGTAAATACACAACAGATAATTTCAAAGATTACCCGTCCATCTCAGCAAGTAGTTGGTTGATAGTCTGTCTGGAGTATGGGTGCATGGGAGACTCGATCCTTTTGCCACCCACACTGTCCAGTTCATCTATGAAGATCACACAGGGAGCGTTGGCTTTGGCCTCCCCTAGAAAAAAGACACAACGTTTAGGAGAGAAACGTTACAAGCTTAGATGGACCCAAGGAAAGAAAAGGCTAAGAAAGGTAACTCTTAATATTGATGTTTTAGTAATAATAATAATAATAATAATAATAATAATAATAATAATAATAATAATAATAATAATATCTTAATAAAATCCCACTGAAAAGGTTCCTGATACGGCTGGCTCCCACTCCAACAAACATCTCGTCGAACTCAGATCCCGAGGCATAGTAGAAAGGAACATCTGCCTCTCCTGCCACAGCTCTGGCCAGCAGAGTCTTTCCGGTTCCTGGAGGGCCAACCAGTAGCACACCTACAGGAAAGAGAGTGTCACAAAAACAGAGCGCTGTAATAATCACATCAGCTTTAAAGTTATCAAAGTGTTCGTGCGGCTCAGAATGCACTGTGAAGCACTGCCCTACCTTTTGGCAACTTTCCACCCAACACTGTGAACTTCTGCGGGTTTTTCAGGAACTCCACCACTTCCATCAGCTCGTTCTTAGCTTCCTCAACCCCTTTGACGTGCTCAAACGTCACGTTTTTCATCTGGACGGGGTCGACTGCAGAGTCCAGGCCTGATGTGGTTCGGAACCGCACTATCAAAAATGGTTAGATTAAAGTTCGAAATCACACTGCATGGCGCGGTTAATGAAACCCCACACACTCACATACACTGCCTGTTACAGAGGATTATTGAGCGGCCACATGTGATGCGTGTTAGTGCTTCAATACAGCAGGTTAGAATGAGTTGTCAGGAAAATGTTCAGTTATATCAGGCTTAGTCTTTTTCTTTTAAGGGTCAATACACATTCAATATGCATTGATTAGTTTAACAGGCAAATGCAGAGCTATATTGTTAACATAAACATTTTTAATACATTAAAATGGAAGCAGATTGGACGTGATCTCATGAATGCCATGAGGTTTAGAAGAGAAAAGGAGCCTTTACCCGATATGAAGGGGGTCTTTGAGATACCATAGAGCCCGACAAGAAGCAGCACCAGCAGGATGAGACGAGTCCTCCTGAGAGAGTCTGAACAGTTGGAACAGAATAGTAGCCGTCAGTACTGTTTAATGCTTCATAATATATTATATTAGAAGGTGTTGTTATTAAATCTTGCCTTGTGTGCGTTGTGTCAAGGCTTGGGCTTTCAGGAAACCTTCAGCGAAGCCCCTCTTGAAAGCATCCTGCTGTCCATCAGGTACGTTCTTTTTCTTCAACAAGCCGTCTAGACTTTCAACTTCAATCCCCCTGTCACGTGTCAGGAAGCCCTGCAGTGTAAGGTAACACTGATCAGCAGGAGAATAACACTTCTAGTACTTTATCTCACCTTTACACTAAAGGCACTCACACTGTGTAGGCCTGAAAACTTAACGTACACCTACCCTGCCGTTATTATTATCAGGAGCTTGAGGCCATTTATGCTATCAGGCATCGGCAAAGGCAGCTGCATAATGGTTACAATTAGCTTACTTAATAAGAAAAAATATACTATCTATTTCAGTCATGAAATTATAGGCCTGAACTGACTCCAACTAGGCAAAATAATAAATACCAACTTTTCCACCATTCTTTCTTGTGCGCAGAGAATCAATAGGAAGAGAGTCTAGTCTGGATTTTTAATTAACCAGACAGCAGAGAAGAAAATGCAGTAATGTGGTGCATTTTCTACTATTTCAATTTCTCTAATTACATACCTTCATAAAAGATGGTGTGAACCCTTCAGATTCCAGCGGGCGGTCGGCGGCTAACTGCATTCGTTTGGCTTTCCTTAAAGTTTTAAAGCCTCTGCTCTGGACCCACACTAGAGATATACAGTAAGCACATGATTAAATCAGATAACAAACCAACCATGTTTCCGAAGGATTTAACTTAACTAGATTAGCATGGACTCGGTAAATATATTAACCAATTTACTAACCAAAATAAGAAAACTAGTTAGCCAGTAGTTGTGCATAATCAAAGTGTTGTCTTAATGGCTAAAATTTTCATTTTGGGCCAATACATATATTTTGTTTTACAGCCTTTATCAGCGGATATTAATGATCACGTGCAGATATTATTGTACATCCCTAATGACATACAAACATCGTTACAGATCAAAATTACAATTTATATGTAAAAATAGGAATTTGGGCATTTTGACAATTAACTGGAACATTTTGTCAGTAATGTTTATCTAAACGGTTTCCAGATAACTTGCACGCCTATTCTAATCATTTATTAGTAAGACCTGAATACAAACCTTTGGATCAGTAAGCAAACTATCACAGCACTTCTAAATGCTTGTAATTCATAGCTACCTGGCCAGTGTTGTAGCTCTATGCCGAGAGCCTGAAGAGGTGAAGGGTGCTGCCTGGAAAACACTGGGGCTATTGCACCAGATGAGAAGCCTGGGAACAGAGGACAACGTATAACTCTGTGATACCTCTAGGATAAAGTGGTAGCAGAGGCCCTATTGCTTGTTAAGACGGCCAGCTAGTAGCTAAGCTGATCAAAAAGATGATACATCCAAGTTTCATCATGAAACTCTGAAATTGTATGCAGCAAAGTAAAAAACTATGTGCATGTTCAAACTCATTGTAAATTAGTAGTGTTAGCATGTTGCATTTAATCATGAGTGACCACAGACAAGGGGGTTCTGATGTTCCAATAATCTTCTAGCAATGTAAAAGATGTTAAAGGTCACAGCCATGTTATGAGCACCAGCCACAGGCACACCTATTTAAGTGGGTCATGGTAAAGCAAAAAAGATGCTCATCCTCACCGTGCTTATTGTAAAAAAACGAAGGCGTGGAAAGATGTGAGGTCCTCCAGGCCGTCTGTCCACCCAATGCAAGTGGCGCCTCCTCTGGACTCAAGCGTGGTAACACGCGGCTCACCAGCTCATCCAGCTGCTGCGCTCCCAGGTCTGATAAGCCAAGCTCACGCAGGGTCCACATGGGCTGCACACACAGACATAAATGACACAGTTTGGGGTATTAGACTTGATTTATATTCCTCACTATCATGTCTTGGAATAGGTTTTTGGTAAACAAAAGGAGAGCAGTGGAAACAACTGTGCAGCATCACATGCTCTCTGGCTTGATGCAGCAATTACAGATTATGTCCAACTTGTGTGTACCTCTGTGCAGTGTCGCTCTGAGTCTGGGGCATGCTCCTTGTGTTTTCTTTGAGTACAGGTGACACTGCTGCTGCCCACTGAGCTCTTCATGGAGTGGAGGACATTGATGAGGTGGCTCAGAGGTACAGTCACCTGTGACCACAGGGGAAGAGACAAAAAAAAATAGTGAATGGCATGTTGTCAACATTACCACTATCGTACATGTTACAATTATCAACAACCTACTTTTTAGTAGTAGTAGTAGTAGTAGCAGCAGGTAGTGCAAAGACAGCCTACATAGGTAGTGCAACAGCTAGCTGGTGTTACAAAGCCAACACGAAAGTAGCTTGTTCTACATTTTAAAAAGAAAGAAGCCATATACCGATGATAAACATTAAGAATCTGTAGAAAAGTTGGTCGAAGTGCGGATTTATTTGAATATTCAAATCATTAGTGTCAAACATGTCGCTCACTGACGCAGTTTCCCAACTGGCAGCTAAGGACACTGAACACATCCGCAGTTAGCTTAAACTTCTCTCAGCGGCCCACACAGTCTTCATTTCAGGTTCATTCCGGTTAAACATAAATGTAATAACACTGACAGAATGTTCACCGATGTGACTGTAATGTAGTGTTTCTTTCATGTCATCAAAACCACAACGAAAGGTCGTAGGAGCAGAAGCTAAGGTTAACTTCGCATGCTAGTAGGAACCTTAAAACCAAAACAACAACAATGCTAATGTTAGCTCGGCCTAACGCTCCTTGCTCTCTTACCTGCGGTTGTACGGTCAAGGAAAACATCTTTTAACCCTCACTGGTCGTTTAAAATGTCCAAGTTACAGCACCGTTCCTGTTTGCTCCGTGTTTCTTTCACTTTATCCCTCTGTGGCAGGCATAGCAAGTCAGACAGCGAATTACAGCGGCAAAGTGACAGCTGAAAACAAACCGGATGTAACCTCTGCAGCGCTGTGACACATTTCTGTGTCCCCGTCGAAATCTCCTTTTAAGCTTTAGTTCCGTTAATCAGCTGAAAAATATTATTCTGCTAATTTACAGTAGTCTCAAATAAGATACACATATATAAATATACTATATAATTACTTACATTTTACAGCCTGTGATTTCTCGTGCTGAAAAAGGAGAAATAACGAAGATAGCAAATAAAATCCCACTTTCCCAGGCAGTGGCAGCTTTTCACGCATTTAAGGATAAATTCACCCAAAATTAAAATTTCAGTCAATATCCAGTCACACTCATTTGAAAGTGAAGGGTGAAGTTTCGTAGTCACAAAACATTTTTGGACTGCAGTATAAAATAACCATAGTAAGTAGATAGTGGTCAGAATAAAATAACCATAGTAAGTAAATGGTGAAAAGGATGATAAAGGATGGTAATGTTAAAGAGTTGCTGAAACATATTACTGGGCACAAGCTGACTGAAAATTGCATCTACCGATAGTTGCTGTAGTGTGATTATGTTTAGCGTGAACCAAATATACAACACTGTTATTGTTCTTTAAAAATGCAGTGCCAAGAGTGATCAGATCAAGGAGGGCACTGAGTTATCAAAAAGCCTGAAGGCCTGAAGGCCAGAGTGTCTAAGAGCCAGTGATACAGATAGGGGGAAGCACCTGTTTAAGAAAAACAAAGTGAGGGGCAAAGCAACTGGTCGATGTGCAGTTCTGCAAATATGCCAATCTTCGCGCAGGTGCAGAAGGTAGAATTTCCATAGAAAAATAGCAGTGTCAGCAGAAATAAAAAGAAAAATAGGGACTGGTTGAGGCCACTCCCAGTTTTCTGTGTTTGAAAGATGATGGTCAAATTCAAAAATACGGATTTTGTCGGTGTCTAATCTCATTCTTTTTTTCCCTTGCAAATAAAGTCCTACTGCACTCAGCCTTGAAGACTCCAGGTGACATTTTTGATCTTTGAAATCTTTTGGACCAACTGAGAAAACTGAAGTCGATTTACGACAGGACCTATACAGAAAAATAGCGTTGCTGCATTCTTCTAAACAACTGACGCATATGGGGACTTGTTTAAGAATGATAAAAAATCAACTGAAAAACAAACATAAAATGGCTCCGTACAGCTCACATGGCTTAGTTTGAGTCTGGAGGAGCCCTTAAGTCACACATGGAAAAAGATTGTATACACGCCTTTTTAAAGCCGAAATTTTAGCCGAAAAAGTTAGCATGTCTGAAGTGGGTGCACAAGCTCAATTGAGGTTTTAAATCACAGGATCTCAAGGCTTCCAGACACTTCGATTACGCAGGGAGAGCTTTATTGAGTAATTTATTATTATTTTCATTATTTCTGGTCTGACACAAATCCCCATCTACTTCAGTTTTTTCGGAGAATGCTTTAATGCTGTTTTGCTGAAAAGTTTCAAAAATGTTTTGTGAGTAATGACATTTCACCCGACTTCCCATCGGCACTGGAGTGAGTCCAACCAAGTTAACTTGTTCTGCATCAAAATCAGAGACTCACAAAAATGACTGTTTGTCACAAGACTGTTTATTGCATTTCAAAATCCACTTCATATACAGTCATATTACCTTTACACATACTTGCAAGGTAAATGTATATCATGGTAGGCTTCAGTTCATTTTTCTGCGATGGAATGAGAGGAACACGTACTACTTTGTCACAAGGAACATTCATGAAGTTTGGTTCATGTCTGAATTTATTATAGGTCTAGGAAAATGTGACCAAATCTGCTGGGTCAAAAATATAGTGACTTGAGCAGTTAATTTAGGTGATTATAGAATGCTGTGTGAATCAAAGTGTCGTTGTAACATGGCCTCTCATCTCGTTCTAAGTGATTATGATCGATAACAGCTGGTGATTTTTCTGGGCCCGCTGTAATAGGGCTTGTTTGATACACTCACAAGCCTCAGCCACAGACACTACAATGAGAAAGTTGAAAGAGCTCAGCATTTATCTGAAAGAGCACATTATTGATTTCAAGTCAGACAAACAACTGCTTTTAAAAAGTGCATGGCATAGTTGTGTCACTGCCACGATTGGGAAGAAAAAGCTAATTATCACCTGCTGCTGAGACAAAGCTGGTCAAGAGTCAACCCAAAAACACCAAAAAAAGCGAGTCTGCAATGAATTTGTCGCTGCTGGAAGACATGTGACAGTGTGTTTTGCATGAGCTGAGAGGCTGCCGTGCAAGAAAGAATCCCTTTGCTCCATTTTGCTTACAGCTTGACTGAAGTTTTCTGCTAATCACACGGACAAAAAAAAAATTCTGGAGGAAAACTCTGTGGTCAGATTTGGTCACAATGAGCAGCAATATGTTCGTAGGCGAGATGATGAGGCCTTTCTCCTCAGGAACACCGGACCTACTATGAAGCACGGTGCTGGTAGTACTACTGTATGCCATGGGGCTGTATTGCTGCCAGTGGATCTGCTTCTATAAAGACAGTACATGGAATAATGAAGAAGGAGGATTATCTCCAAATTCTTCAGGAAAACTCAAAGTCATCAGTCAGCAGATTGGGTCGTGGGTGCAGTTGGGTGTTCCAACAGGGCAATGATCCAAAACACACATCTAAAGTGGTAAAGGAATGACTAAAACAGGCTCGAGCTGAGGTTTTGGAATGGTTTTCCCAAAGTCCCGACTTGAACGTGTGGAATGTGCTGAAGGAACATGTTTGTGTCAGGAAGCCAACACATTTAGTTGAACTTCATCGGATCTGTCAAGAGGAGAGGTTGAAAATTAAGCCAGAAGCTTGTGGATCGCTATCAAAAGTGCCAAACTGAGGGGAAAATAGCAGAGGGAGATGTATATAGACCCACAGTAAATTCATTATTGAAACAAACTTCATGAATGTTTTTTGGTGACAGAGTAGTTTGAGTTCCACTCGTTCGATCACGGAAAAAATGTAAGCTGTAGAAATCATTGGGACTGAAAACTGCCATGTTATACGTGTTCGTTACAAGTGTAAACTTTTTACCGCGACTGTACTTGCGTGTATGTTTTACATCAGTATATTTGAAAGCACTGTGCCCTTGCTCAAACAGAGTATTCTTCATTCTCATTGTACGGCTTACAA
>CAEMYA010000024.1:5395773-5420242 GCA_903131615.1 Diplodus sargus
GTCAGCATAAATAAAAGTCAATTACTGTAGTCTCACCTCTCCCCCTTCTTGACAGGGAGCTGTTGTGGTGGCTTGTGCTAATCCCTTCTTTAAGGTAAGAATCTCCCATGAGCACTTGATCCTCTCCTCCATTCAGAGTAGTGTTGCTCTCAAACCAGAGATCGTTCTGCCTCACTGAGGCAGCTCCTGATCCAGGGGACAGGAGTTTTGATGTAGACAGCCCCTTGTGAGGAAAAGAAAGGGTCCATCACAATATGAATGAACTTGTTTAAGGGGGCTCTATGTAACCATTTGTAGCAATTTGCATGTATTTTTTACTCTTTATTGGCTATATGTGAGTAGATTGTAATGTGAGGTGAAAAATGAGACCATACCTCTTCCATGGCCAGATGCTCCATTGAGTCGCAGAATTCCTCGTTATCAGAGTCTGTGGATCGGTGGTTTCTCTCAGGAACAGCATTACTATGATCTGAACGGTGCAAGACACAGAACACCAGCAATGATAAACATGGACTACATGGTAAATGATATAATTTACTGTATACTACATATTCAGTTTGTTTTATTGTCACTCTGCGGTATTGTAGTGTTTACTAATTTATACATACAGCATATACACCAGAATGTTATCATTCATGTTTAAAATGGCTGTAATCGAGAACAAAGGATCAAATAATTGTGCATGTGAAAGGGTTGAGAGTTTCATTATCCCTTAACTCTGCAGTTCTCCTCAGGTATACAGAGCCTTTAAGCGTTTTAGCTCATTATTTTGGTTTTCCATCCTGCAATTTGACTTTTTTGGTTGACTGGTCACTGCTCACTGCTCTAATACCAATTTAGTCATCATACTCATTAAAAACAAATGGCTCAACATCTATCCAGCACCAAACAATAAAGAGAGAGTTAATGACTAGCTGCAGAACGTATCAATGCTTTTAGCCGCAAATGAGCCAGATAGATCTTCCAAGAGCTGGTGGAGAACAAAACAGAGCCAGAGGAGAGTGAACTTTGCACTGTATTAGTAATCGCAGACATTAGAAGGCTGTAGAGACCATTGGTAGTACACAGTATGACATCATGTGCAACATGTTCAAACGGCTACAATTTTTTAAATGTTTCACTTTTTTTTTCTTGATTCTTTTGTACTTGATATTATTGGTTTACATCTGCTGCTGCAACATAAGCATAATTTATGCTTCACCATATCTTATTCATTATAGTATATTTCCTTTTTCTTTTACAAAAAACTAACTGGTTGAGCATAACTATTATCATATATTGTTTTGACATATGCCTTGTCACTTCCTGTGCTTTTTGTTAACACCGTCATACATTATATTTTTGCATCAATGTGTACACTTACTGTTCAGGTGTCCATTAAGGTGTATATAGGGGTTGTACTGCACACCTGGCTCTACAGAACAAGCCAGTTCCTCCTCCTCCATCTCGCTGTTGAGGGAGCTGTGTGTCCCGTTGGTGAAGGAGGACATGCTTGGCTCCATGCTGCTGCCGGACCCCCCGGTGTCAGACCTCCACCTCTTGTCCTCCACCATCAGCAGCCTTGGGTCAGGACTCCAGTCTGAGACGATGCAAAAAGAGAAAAAGAGAGAATGATTGGGCATTACAAAAAAGTAATGTGCCCTAAGCCATCTCTATGAAACACTGTTCTCATTTCTATTATATTCAGAGAGAAAACAAATCTCATTCAATTTAAATGTAATCTATGTGCGTCTTTTAAACTTAAAATTAACTGAAGGGTGTAATTTTAAAATTCAATTCAAGTTTTGTGTCTTGTCGCTTACTCTGTTTATGAACAACTAAATAACGCAGTAAAAATATTCAAACAGCTGCCTCCCTTCCTCTTTACAGTAAGAAAACAGAGGCAAACATAAAGGAAAATTAAGAGAAAGTAAAGCATGCACAAAAAAATCCATAGAATGAGAGAGTGCTCGTATAAATAACTACTCTGTGTGGAATAGAAACAAAGCACTGCCTGTTACTGCCTCTGCTACAAACAAATCACAAATATAATAATAATATTTTCAGCAGCGGACTGATACACATTTAGTACAATAGGGACTATTTGAAGGAGCAGGACAATTATAAATAACTACAGTGTCTGTATTCACTGTCGAAGAGGTGTTGATGTGTTTTCAGATGGTGTAGTAGAGCTTGATAGCCCAAAGGAATCAGATTATCTAGCATTGTTTAGGTGTTTTCATGAGATCTACTGACATTGAGAAAAATATAAAACATCACCACCCAGCTCAGTATGTGAACTCCACAATACAGCAAACTTCACAGCACAAAACAGCTAATGTCTACAACTACAGATACAGGTACCTTTCATATACTCCTCCTCCTCCTCATCCTCCTCCTCCTCGTCTTCGTCATCCGCATTCTCCTCTTCCTCACTTTTCCAATCACTACTTTCGTCCTTTTTCTCGATTTCACTATGTTCTTTGCTTCCCTCTGCCTCCTCACTACCGGCACTTAGGCCATGAACAGTGCTGTCTTTGTCATTCTCCTGGAGGTTTTGTATATCATCCCACAGATCCCCATAGCCTGAACAGTGAGGGAAACACGCTTGATTAAGTCGCTGTCAGAGTACATTTTGCACAGCGTACATCTACGCAAAGCAGTGACATACACAAAGTCTGCTCACAGCTTCTACACACTGACGACTAAAGCCAACAACCGACACACTAATTACAGCACATACATGGCAGATTGCATGAGACACATGACACAATCTAATTTCCTACAGTTACTGCAGTGTCACCCACATGAAATGACAATAAAAGAAGCTTAATCAGCTTTCACTGTGGAACCGGCCCACCAACTCTACAGCTGCTACAAAAACACCAAAGACTTGCCTTCCATTGTTGGTTTCTGATATGGTATGACCCGCTCATCTAGTAACAAAAACACATGTAAGACAGGCTCAACATTCAAAACAATCATTAATAAATACAATTAATAAACAGCAGTGCAACATCCCACTTGAGCTGCAGCGCCCTCCCTGGGTTGCATATCTGATGTGCCTTCCAGTGTGGAGTTATTATGGCGCTGTTGATCACGTACATTACCTGTATGTGATGCAAAAGGCCTCGTGAAGGGTCTCTGGTCCACCTCGTTCTCTTCGGCTTCTTCTCCTTCTCGGTCCACCTCCGTGTAGAAGTCGCCAAGCTCATACACCAGGTCAGACACCTCATCCGAGATCGGCATGGTCTCCAAAATCTGACGACACACACAAGCAATACAGCTTCAGCGTTGTGTTTTTGTATAACTGGTGTGGTAAGGCTGTCAACAAAATTGCCACCAGAAAACAAGTTAATTAAGTATAATTATACAAGTACAGGCTGACTGATTTATCTGTTGGACCAGTTAATTAAGGCTGATTAAAAACAGCTGGTAACTGGGGACGATGACTATCACGGTGGTGCCATGAGGTGAAAAATGAATAAGTATATTTGCAAAAGCAGTCTCAGCTGTTAAAAGAGTCTGTCACAGTTCAACACATTTCTGATGTTTACAATGTTCACCATCTCAGTTCAGCCTGTTAGCATGCTAACATTTTCTAACTTTGGGTAAACACTAACTACAGAGGGTAATAGTGATGTCATTACCTTTGACAGAGGGAAATATTGCTACATTTCAGTTTCTGCTGTTGAAAGATTCTGTCACTGCTCAACACTTTTCTTAGACACACACATAAAGTGAGTATTTTTTCATTATAAAGGCTAGGAGACCAAAGTTAAGCTAGCAGCTCTGTGATCTTCTACTTAGGCTGCTAACATTAGTAAGCTAACGTTCTCACATTGAAAATGAAACATGCTAATGTTTAGCAGGTATAATGTTTGCTGTGTTCCCTATCTTAGTTTAGCCTGTTAGCATGCTAACATCTTCTAACTATTTTTGACTGAACAAAGGGAGATTTTGTGAAATTTCCGTTTCTGCTCTTACTGCTTAACAAGTTCCTTAAACACACAGGAAAAAATGAGACTTTTTTTTAATTAAAAAAGGCGAGTCTAAAGTCAGGCTACCAGCTCTGTGACGTTCTGCTAAGGCGGCTAACATTAGTAAGATGACATCCTAACTATGAAAATGAAACATGCTAAGGTTTGCAGGTATAATGTTTTCTATGCTCAATATCTTAGTTTAGCCTGCCAGCATGTTAACATTTTCTAATTAGCAGTAAACACAACTGCTGAGCCACAGTCTGGCTTCCGTGCTGCCGTCTAGCAAAAGATACAGAAGTATCCACTGCTGTACCACCAGACCATGAAACAGCTACTTTCTTCAGACTGTAAGACTTGTTCAATAATTCACTGCGATACATGGACAAAGTAAAATTTTGCTCAATTAAAAGTTACTGTTTCACGATTCCGAGCCAGCCTTAGGATGGTACTGGATGAAAAGTCAGGGGATCACCATCATAAGACTTTATCCTCTGAGGACCATGATTATGACTCAGCTATAAAACAGTTTATATTAGGAATATATTTATGCCTTGCATTATAAATAAACATATATATACTGTATGTGGTACGCACGCCAATGTCAAAACATTATTGTCAAGAGAGATGCCTGCTCCAAATCTATCAACTGTTTATTATTCAGTGTGCTGCCTCTATTTAGTTCTATGAATCTATCAACATGCCTCTATTGAGCTTTATTTCCCATGAAAAGACCTACCAGCTGGATGTTCTCAATGTAATTCTTCATGGCTTCCTCCTGTGTCATATTTCCCAAAGAGCTCCACGCATCCCTGGCAACAGAAAAAAGTCTTAGTTCAAGTACTGAGAGTACTGAGAGGGAGGCGAACACTGACCAACTGCACAGCTACAGTGGTATTAAATGTTTCAGAAATCATCCCCAAATGTAATCTATTCTGTTTTACTTCGGGATTATCCTCTGGATTTACCTGCAGTACTGATATATGGATTATTCAAAATAAGTCGTGGATTTGGAACAGTGGTTGTCTCTTGTGAAGTGACTGTGCCTCTGTATGGACGCTTAGTCTGATCAGTGCATTTTATCAAGTTAATGTGAACTATGCAAAGAATTATTCTTCCCCCTGTGTTTCAGCCATAGTTTGAATTTGATTGCTTACCATTTAGCTTTGCCACGACTGTCCCAGAATCCCATTGGTCTGGGGATGTCGCAGGGCCCCAGGGTGGCCTGATTGTAGTAACTGTAGAACATCAGCATCATGTCATCGGATGGCTGGAAAGGACCTGAGAAGTGAAGGAAAATGATAATACATAAGGTGAAAACGTGCACGTGTGGGACCGCTTGAAAATGTTATAAAAGCCAGAAATGTTATGCTAATATACACGGGAGCTGCAGGAATTGTTGTTAGACTTGAGAAATGACTGATTCAGTTAATCAGCTTTTATCCTCCCAGCAGCTATCAATGGAGGGCCAGGCGAGAGTGGCAGCCCTGCATCTAGGTCAGTCACCTGGGGTGTTTACACACCAGCAGGCACAGACTTCATACTACAATGCACCCGGCTGAACACTAAGTCCAGTCACTTTCATTCATAGATCAGGGTGGAGCAGAATCACCGTCTTCAGGCAAACTCCGGATCACTTTAACTGCTGCAGCGAATTTCGCCTCCAGGCTGTGTCTGTCCTCCTCCTGCGCCATGCTGAGTCCCACCAAGGATGGCATGAAGGAGTCCTCAGATCTTCAACATGAATATGAAACAGTTAATGGAGAGAAAAAAAGATGGAGGCGGTCCACAAAGTGTTCAGCGGGGGACACATTTTCCCATCACCGCAGCTAGTTGCCACCTGTCTTATCTAAGGATGCAGACTGTTTCCTTCCTATTACAGGATATTTGGGGGATATAATTGCTCTATATACTAAGCCCATGTCAGTTTAGCGCGAACAGACTATATTGTCTAACAGAAATGTTTCATTTGTTAGAAACTCACCATAAAGTTCATATTCGCCGGTGCAGTGATAATTTTATTAGCCCGGTGTCTGTGAGCAATCTGCAGCAGAAAGCCAATCTCGGCTCCGTTCAAGGATGAGCCGAACAGTCAACGCTTCATAATTAAATATTTATGGGATATGTAGTTTTTCTCGAGCCTAACCGCGGCAAATGGTGGCTAAAGACACTCATATCCCACAAAGCCCTCTCAGCGGGTATTTAAACCGCGGTGAGCTCTGGGAAATGTAGTGTGGCCAATGAGGCAAGTCTCGCAAGTTTTTTGTGCAGGCTGCTATCCCTCTGTACTTACTATCGTTATTGTTGTTTAGTCATTTAGACAATGAAATAGAGTTTTTATGCTAACAGGATGAGAAATTATGGAACACCCAAAATTTAATATTGTTTTCCCATTCATGTTTGGTGACTGCGGTGAGAGGTGAGGCATGTGATGGCGATGTTAATGATACCTTTTGTTTTGTTACTGTAAAATGTACCCTCACCTTTACAGATATGAGCTCTTCAGCTTGTGATTCGGTCCTTCTTCTATGATCTGATCAGACTGTCTACAATTACAATTTACACATTTCTTTTTTGTGCATTTTTGTTGTTTGTGTTTTTTACTTTTTTTTCGGGGGGAATTATATATTTATGTATTTAGGAGCAAACGTATTAGCCTATGTAAATATGATTTAATATGAATATAATCATTTCAACCTTAAATCGTTAATAATAATAATAATAATAATAATAATAATAATAATAATAATAATAATAATAATAATGATGATGATGATAATACAGTTATTACACATTCAAATATTTCTGATAGTAGGAACTTAAACTGTTTATGTTATTGTTTTAACCATTGTAATATCATTATTTTAAGTTGTATTTAAATTATACACTGGGGTTTTACGTCAACACAGTGAAATATTATTGGTCGACTCCTCTTCTCCCTGGCCTCTCAGCCAATCACCGGCCAGCGTTTATTACGTAGCTGCCGTTTGTCACGGGCTGGTTGTGAATCGAAGGCCAGCGGCCCCACAATGCCAGGCGGGGGAGCCCCTCTCTCAGTAACGCAGCACAGCATCACCGCCTCGCCTCACTGAAAAGGACAGAGAGGAGAGAAATGCAAAGGGATGTAAGATGGCAGAGCTACAAATGCTATTAGAGGAGGAAATCCCTGCCGGCAAAAGGGCTCTCGTGGAAAGCTACCAGAACCTGTCCCGGGTTGCGGAATACTGTGAAAACAATTATGTCCAGGTAAGAGGAGGCTAACGGCCGTTAAATTGGGCGAATTTCTCCGTTATCTCCGTCGTGTCTGCGGTGCCGTAGTAGAAGTGAGTGAAACCACAGGGACAGGAAATGCTGGTCGCAACTGAAAGGGATCCTCAAACCGCTAGCTACACGGAGTGGCCTCCTTTCTCCCGGTGTGTGTGGACTCGGTCGCGGCTCGGTGCCGCGTTGCTTCGTTATTCGCTCGTTTGGGCCGGTCGGCCCGCTTTTACCGGAGCCATGTTCACATTTAAAGGCTAACGTTACACTCGGTGTGTAGAAAAGCTGCTGGGGGCTTTCAGAGGGTGTGTCGTTGTTATGACCCCAGTGGTTTGTCACTGACTGCATTCTCTCATAGGTACCTGTGACAGAATATAATGTCGACCCCCATTTTTATAAACACGTTCACATCAGCGTTAATTCTCCTGGGTTTTTTTCCCTTCACATGACTGTGAGGCAGGCGTCACACGCTGGGCCACACAACAGTGCTGTAAAGGAGGGAATCTCAAACCAAACAATAATTCTAGTGCAACATGAAGAAGCTAACATTAGCAAAACTATGAGTGCTTACAAAGGTATATTTTATGGATGTAACTATACCAAAAAATTAATTACCACGAAACGCTTAGTCACTATAAACTCGCTATAACTGAGTAAAGGCACCCTACTCACTTGTACTGTTAAAACGATTTCCATGAAGTACTCAGTCTTCCCCATTAGCTGTTAAGGCATCAAGCATCTCTCATCTGTGTGGTTGCTTATCAGTAGTGGATATTTTTATGTAGGCCAGGCCCTTACAGACATTAAAGGGAAAATCACAAGTCATGACAGACTGGAGGGTTAAGCCTCTCATGGTGCAGGTATCATGTGTCTGCTACAGGGGTTCCTAAGCATGTCCATGGAATTGGATTTTGCTTGTAATGAAATGCACGGTGCAGGTTTGACATAGGTGTGTCTGCTTGTCTTTTTTGCATACAGACTGACTGTTTAATCAGTGTGAGGAAAAGAATGAATCAGTAGTCACGAACTAGGGGACAGTTTCACTCAGCAGTGTGTTCGTTTCGTTTGACAAAATGCTGTGAAATGTGATCCAGTCTGCACATGTTCAACTGCCAGATCATTTCCCTGGACTGGGAGTCTCCCCCGGATGAAATCACAGGGATCCATGCCTCAATTTGCATAAAATATTAAAACAATTTTGGGATTTCTAGCCTGAAGAGCTGCTCGCACTAAACCTCATCACCCTGTTACTTTGCCGCAGCGAGAGTGTGCTCAGTAAATGTGTGTGAGAGTGGGAGCAGACTAGGTTGAATGGTCTGGTGTGTGTGTGAACAGCAGTGTCTGCTGACAGACCGGCACACACCAGACGCCCCGCTGTGCTCCAGCATGGTAATTTTTTGACTGTGGTGCTGAGAAAGCCCACAGTTGGGGCATAATAACAAGTCAGATCACTTCTCCCTGCTTGCCCCTAAAACTGCAATGTAGTAGGTTACACCAATTGAATGTACGTTAAGATAATAATAAACTGTGTGTGTACCCCAGTGTCAGCATGCAGAAAGCTATAAGAGAATTCTGCATGGGTATGTTTTAAATGCTGATAATTGGTATTATTTTGGGGACAGTAAATGGTGATTCTGGCACACTACATGTTGTAAGGTGCACCGGGTTGATAGCTTTACCCATCCTTGTCCCTGCTTTAGCAGAAAGGTGTGTGGTTCCGTTCATGTGCGTATGGATAAATCCTAGCAAGGACAGGAATTAAGCCTCCTGCACCCCAACTCCAATTATTTTTGCTGATTGGTGACGCTCATGAATCATCAGTCTAGAATATTTGATGCAGTGAAATTCATCTCAACAAGTCACAGCTAAAGGAAATGAAAAACCACATATGTGAGGTGTTGGCAGCAGACGCGTTCAGATCTGATTTTGATGTGTGATTGATGTGCCTTTCCCTGTAACGTTGTAGACATTTTGTTTGTGTCATACTGCATGAAGCAAGTATGGAAAGGAGCAAAACAAGACAAAGCAGAAGTGTATTTGTAGTGGACAATGAGAAAAATATGTGTGGCGAAAAATGTGTACTGGACAGCTTTTTAATTATAGCTACAACGATTAATCGGTTATTTGTTAATAATGAAATTCGTCACATACTATTTTGATAATGTACTTGTCAGTTTGAGTAATGCTTTGCATCGACATGCTTAGGAACCCCTGCAGCAGGGATATTCACTACTGATAAGCAACCACACAGATGAGAGATGATGGACATTTTCCCATTTTTTGAAATGTTATTGACCAAATGGCATCAATAATCAATTAGTAATGGAGCAAATAACTGACAGATTTATTGACAATGAAAGTAGTCGTTGGTTATAGCCCTATTTTCGATCGGCAATGATCATTCTCAGTGCTGCAACATGTTTGCATCATATTACCATTCTCTTTTATGAGTCACTTGATGCGAATAATTCCCAGAATGCACTGTGATGGTTTATTGGAAATCGCTGGCATCATTCAAACAAGACTCATTACCTTCATTGATGTTGCATCTGTGTGATACTTTTATGCACGATGGACCAAGAGATTTAAATGTACGTCAGAAGATCTGTCAGTTTAAAACGTCATTAAAAATGTAAAAAGTGTTGCATTTGACACAACTCACAACAGATTTTCAGAACCTTGTAACATAGTGTCACTTTCTGCTGCAGCATCGAAAATATCATGAGGAATATGAAAATACTTGTAAGCAGCTTCTTCTGAATAATGATTTCTTCAGGGACATTAAAAACATTAGCCAGAATCCTGCACACATATAAACACACTTGACAAACACAACAAGGGAATTAAGCATAAGAAAGCTGTGCAGGCCGTTAAAGCTTATGCTGATATTGTGTACAGTAATATTGGATGTGGAATATGTTTCTCTTTTCTAAGTACACTTCTTAATTTAGCTTATTGCTCCCTCACCATTTCAAAAAAATTTCTTTAGTCAAATGCTGTCATCATATAGGCAAACTAATACTTGGCTGACTCAATTTGACATAGATCTGCATAATCCTGTGGGGGAAAACATTTTATAAATGCTGTTTGTGTTCTGAGTATCAACTGGAACAATAAAAGTGCACAAAACATCATACAGGAAATGCATGCTGGATATTTAAATCCACTCAGGGAAGCTGGAGAAAAGAGTTTTATTCTTAGATTTGATTGAAATGAACCATTTGAAAAAAAAAGAACTGTCACACCCAGAATGATTGGTGGCTTGAAAGCAGAACTCAGCTTTGTTCACGCCATCTTTAAAGCCTTTGTGTGCTAAAATAGCAACTCTTTGGATGATATCAAAGCTGTTTTTGGGATACTGATGGGCCTTTGCTGTTATTGGTTTGCAGTCTGGTCTTAACATTTGTGAAATGTTCCATCTTAAAATCTATACTACTTTCTTAATTGTGTTCCAGGATGCAGTTTTTGCATAGCTAAACCAAAAAGTGTCAGTCAGTATGTGTGAGTGGCACTTTTATGGATGGACCAGTTGGGTCCATCCAAACAAGGGTAAGGTTTTTTGTCCACAAAACATTTCTGGAGCTTCACTGTAAAATAGTGTTACAGTTTTCTCCTTAACAGCTGAAGTACTGTTGATGGGGATGTGTTTAAAACATATAAATAACAAGTTTAAAATGAACATAAAAAATTGCTTCTTGAAGCTTGTCTGCCGAATCCAAGTGTCTGGAAATTTAACCACATCTGAAGTGGATGCACAAGCTCAGCTGTGTATATTTCCAAATCAATATTGAACTTTCGAGGTTTCTGGAGTCTTGGATTACAATAAAACTTTACCTGACTTTCCAGGGCGACTAGATAATGACTGAATTTCCTTTTTTTGGGTGAACTTATCCTTTAAAGAAAAATAGTTTCTGATGTTAACCCCCTCCAAAATCCCCCCTTCGGCTCACATGATATCCTTCTGACTCATGGCTGCTTTGTTCATGACTCATGAGGTTAATGATATTCCAGTGACAGACCTGCTGTTCAGTTTGATTTGACACTCAGAAATTACCTTATTTTTAATGCATTGTTCAGGTTGAGTCTGGTGCTTACCATAAAAATCCATTCCAATTGGAGCCTTAACAAAAAAGCCTTTTGTGAGCTTAATGTGAAACATAATATCTCAAAGCAGGAGAAAGTGAGTAAAAGAGAGAGAAATCCATAATGAATTATGTGTGTCAGGGAGATGTAGGCTATTGTTAACGTGGGGCTTTTATGCATATTATTTTCAGACTTTTTTAATTAGTTTGATACCGCTGAAAGATTTAACCTCTCTTTAAATCCCAGTTCACAGTTTTCTTCTTTAATCTCCCTCTCATTAATGCACTTCATCCTGTTAAAGATAATTGTGTGTATATGTCTAAGTTCGTTTATGCATTCTCTAAATCTTTGAGTGTATGTGACTCATGGGAATAGCATAATGTGCGCATGTCCTTGGAAACATAAGTCAGCATTTTCCAAGCTCAGGTGTAAGAACCCATCCCAGTCTCTGTGATAGTGCTGAGCAAGCCAGCAGTCTTTCTTATGTTTTACAAACTGGCAGTCAAAGATCTGCGGGGGACTGGCCGACCCGCAGGTCCACCCAGATATCTGCAACAGATACTGGTGCTGCAGGTGTTTTGAGAGGTAGCAGGTGCACAGGTGGTCCTGTTGTAAAATGGTGTTACCCTGTGCCCCCTGCTACCACACACACACACACACACACACAAACACACCAAACCAAATAGTTGTTTGGTCACAGCTGGAAAATCATAGCTGATGACTTCGTGGCACTGACACTGCATTTATTGGATTGTAGATTAGAGTGTTAAAAGTAGGCACAAAATAATCATGGTGAGTGAACAGTTTAAGATGGAGCAACAGATTCAACACAGTGGGTATAACCCAATTTTTTAACACACCCGTTTGCATTTTTTCTGAGACCTAGATGGGGAGACTCATCTCTCTCATGTCTGTCTGTTTACTACCAAGCTGGATTCGTGAAGTATTTCGCTCAGATTAACATAAAGAGAGGAACCGGGGGAAACAGGTAGCTTGCTTCAGCACGCAACCCTCCCATAGAGCTGCATTTTATTGCATATCTGTTTTTACACTGTTCAAACAAGCAAGTTGTGTTAATAAGGGAGCACTTTTTTTTTTCTTTTTCACAACTTTGGTTCGGAAAGAGTCAAGTTAGGTGTTTCCCCTTTCTTGCACTTTTCATGATAAACCACAGTTATTGTTTTTCTGGCCTCTTGCTATACACGTAGTGCAAAGATATGAGAGTGATATTGATCTGATAATTCAGCTCTTGGCAAGAAAGCCAACATGATTATTTCCTAAAATATCAATTCGCTTGCACAAGCGTACCAAGTCATGCACTCAAGAGGGTGTCGGTTTTTCAGATTTATTCAGTTTCATACATTAAAGTTTTGGCATTTGATTGTGTTGAATGTACATCATAGCTACCATGGAGCAGCAAGATGCCATTTCATTGTTCAGTTCTGAGTGTTGCACAGTGATGTAACTCATTCTTAACTTCCTCTTGCTTAATAAAGCTTCATGAATAACACAATTCATAGTTTTAAGTAGGACAAACAATTTAAAGTTAATTTAACTTGTGAATGAGTAACTATTAAATTGAAGTCTAATTAACTCTATTTAAGTCTAATTAACTCTATTTCTTAAGGTAAGGTAAGGTATTTTTTCAGCTCTGACATTTCCTTCACTAAATGAGGAATTTATGAATGAAAAAATAAAATCAATAGAATAATTTATATTGAATCTAATTGCTGGTTGCAAACCTGCTTCCAGTTTCCTGGCAGTTCTCTATTGGACTGGTTCTCTATGTGACTGCATTGTCCCTGTGTTGTTTCCAAGCTATAAATATGTCCATTCAGTCCCTTTGCTATTTAAAGGCATCCAGAAACAGATGGTTTGTGCAGGCTGGTGGAGATTTGGGACCCTATGAAATGTCTTGGCATTCCTGTACACTGGGCTCTACTCCCACCACGCACCTGTCCCATGTTGTCCCTCGGAGTTATTCAGAAGTTATTGTTGTCTGTTTCCAGGCTGCTTTGCATCCACAAAGTCATTCCCTCTGAGAATCCTAAACTCTTGTTCCCTTCCCTTCAGATCTTAACCGGGCTTTGCCGTTTAAAAACAGAATGAATGGTCCTGTCAAATAGAGAAGGCTGCCCTCTCACTCACCACTCACACTGATGTTAGAGTAATAATGAGAGTGCAGCATTTTTCTTTTGAGTTTTTTGGAGCTTATATCTTAACTTTTCTCTGTCAACCCTTTCAGCAACCCATCCTTCCATTAATTTCTCTCCCTCTTTGTCTTTCTGTCCTCTCTGCTAGGCTCAAGACAAGAAGAAGGCCCTGGAGGAGACCAAGGCCTACACCACCCAGTCTCTGGCCAGTGTGGCCTACCAGATCAATGCCTTAGCTAACAATGTGCTGCAGCTGCTGGACATCCAGGCCTCGCAACTACGACGCATGGAGTCTTCCATCAACCACATCTCCCAGGTACACACCCCAGCACTGGAAGATATACACACAAACACACCGTATGCAAGAATGAATTGTCTTTATTTTGCAATTGTGCAAAACAGCTTGAGGGCCTGTATTTACCTTATCTGCAGAAAGAAGACAACCTTTATTTGACAGTTTTAGACACAGGTTTACTTCTAATTCAATCTATTTTCGAAGTTTTTATATATTTTAGTGAAATGTTTTCCTGCTGTCTGATCTACTTCTGCAAACTTAAAACTCCCTCCATTTACCTGATGTCTCAGTAAATCCAGGTTGTTGTATATTACCAAAGCCGTCATGTCATACATGCCAACAGTTAAGCACCACTATGCTGCTTCTTAGCTTTCAGTGAAAGTCAACATTTAATACGCAGTTGTTTCACATTAAAAGAGTTTCATTAATGGTAACTAAATAGTGATTGAAAAAAGGTGGGTTAAAAAATGAGTAAGTTAAAAAAATATTGTATCTTTTGAAAAGAGAAATGTGGGGAGTTTGATGGAACTCAGTTGTTAGTAGTAGTAGATAGTACTGGTCATCCTGATTTAATGATATTCTCCTTACCTGTGACTGGTACTGCCAGGCTTTATACTATACTGTTTTTTGTTTGAGAATGCATAATATACCATTACTGAATTTTCAAGTTTATATGTCCCTGGTTTCTACATCCTCAAGGTGTGGTTTTGAGGATTGTCATCTAAAGATTAAACTTACTCAAGTATTTTTATTTATTAATTTCATAGGGAGAATACAGACCAGAAAAATCATGTGCTTCACAGACTTTATAGCTATTGCTTATTTTCGTTGAACTTTTACACATTCAGTATACATTTAAATCTGCAGTATCATAAAGCCAAAATAAGTGCAATAGAAAAAAAGTACAAACTGAGTGTAGACTTAGGCTAGTCTACTAGTCTAAGAGTAAGATAAAATTCAGAAAAACAATCAAAATTGAAAACAGTTGAATTCATGAGTTTAAACATTGTCTTAAAAATATTCTGTATATTATAAGAGCCATTTGTGACCACATGGCTGCGTGACAACCACTTCAAGAACAGAGGGATGTTGTGAGACACATGAAGTGTTGTAATGTGTGCGCATGGGCATGTTACAGACTAGTATATCTACCTTTACAATCCCCTTTCTTACTGAATGTATCTGTAATCTGATTACATCTTTTTATCTGTAACATTACTGGGCTACAGTTGCCCTTTTTGTATCCTGATCACCTAATCCCATTACTCCCCCAGAGTGACATTAATACAGATGTGATAAATTAAACAGACTGGTATGTCTGGTGACGACTTTTGAGGGGGCAACTAGCCGACTAGTCGCAAACATCAATGAGACAGACTTACTTTTCTGTGTCAAAGCATCAAAGTGCACAATGACACAGCGGTGCATTATAAAAACAGACAGATATGGCAGGGGCATGGATCGTGCTGGAGCTGCCAAACCTCCACAGCCACTGTGCAGTCCCTCCTGCTTCATCAGCAGTCCTCTCTCTATCTCTCTGTGCGCTTCATGCGGCCACCCTGCCTGTCAGCCAGTGAATGTCCCCTCGTCCCCTCCCTGTGTGCTTCATTAAGCCTGTCAGGGATGAAGTGAAATCCTGACGCCAGCTCTTTCGCCTGGTTAGCATTTTCAGCTCCCGCTCTACTCCACAGGCAGCAGAATGGAGCACAGTTAGGTGCAGTCTAATGACGAACAACCAAAGTCCCTTATTGATCCTTCATAGATGGTCAGTGGTGTTTTATGCACCACTCTTTGATATTTCTGCTCATATACAGAGCTCTATAGGGCTGTGTAACCACTCTGATGTCGAAACACTTGACAGCTACCCAGTACGCTGCTGTTATGATTATTTAGCTGGAGGTGGTATTTTTGTCTTCAGCCCCAGTCTGTCCATTCTGTTCAGTATAGTTCTTTTCATCTCAGCCATTTTGAGTTTTCATAGCAGTAAAAGCACATTGATGTTGTAAATGTCAGTAAATAAGGTGAACTTGGGATCCTAGTACCATTATATATCACACATTTTGGCCTGTGGCCCAACATCAAATTTCAAAATCAAGTTTTATCCCTCCAAGTCAAGAAAATTGGGCCTACCTGTATTGTTAACTCAACAGCTTTATCCAAGTCAACAGAGCTGAGCCCATGCGTGATTTACAAGCAGCATTACAATAGACGTGGCTGCATGAATAGTAGATATCTCTGGCACAGATGGGTTGGAGGCGATTCTAAAAAGTTGAATAACTTTTGCCTGCATCTCATACAGGTATGTCTCTGGGGCTTGATTCATTATTCTAGTAATGATGTGTCCAAAAAATTTAATTTTAACATGCTTCCTTATGCCAAGCATTTTTCTGGCTCAGGTTGTGCAAATGGTCTTGACTTGAAAGGGTTAAAATGGGATTAGAGAGAGAAGGTAGCCAAACATTGCTGCCAAATCCAAGTCCCATCTCTGTTGGATTTAAAAGCCCACAGCAGAGGAGACAAAATTATACAAGAAATTAGGGGTGCACGATAATTATCGGCCCGAATATTATCGGGCCGATAACTGGAAATTATTACGTCATTCCGATAAGTCCGATATCATGACGAATAGCCCCGATAACATATATATTTTTGTCAGCACTGCAATGGCCCGCTCAAACTGTCAGACTCGAACGGCCTGCAGTGAATGCTGCGTTCAAGTGACGTTGGCATAATCAGAAAAACTCTTTTTGACTGGGAAAATTCAAGAATACCTCCTCATGTCACATACATACACATAAACAATAGAAAAATGAACTTTAAAAGGCCGAAAGAACGACTAGCAAACGTGGAAACGTGGAATTTCCGTCACACCATGAATGCAGCACAGCGTGCTTACGTTTAAAAACAGACAACATGGCGTCGATTGTGTGGGACTTTTTCAAAGTTTCTGTAGAGGATAAGTCGCTAGTTTTTGTAATAAATGTTCCAAGCAAGTTCCACGAGGAGGTAAAAGTAGCACGAGCTTCAATACGTCAAACCTGATAAGTCACCTGAAACATAGCCATCGCTTCGACGGAGTTTTGAAAGCATATGAGGACGCCCGGGCTGCTAAAGACGCTAGCAACTTACAGCCAGCCGCAAAAAAGCCACCGGGACTTACACACATCGGCGAGGCTTTTGAAAAATCCAAGAAATTCGCCAGAAATGACGTACGGGCTAAGGCTATTGAAGACTTAATCATGGAAATGATGGCACTTGACGACCAGCCCATAGTATTAATGTCATGATCATATGTATATGTGTTATCGGTTATCGGTATCGGTATCGGCTTTTAGGAGCTGGAAGTTATCGGTTATCGGTATCGGCTTTAAAAAAAGGTTATCGTGCATCCCTACAAGAAATGCTACTACAACTGTGTGTTTAATCAAAGCAGAGCTGCTGCAGCTCATTTCTCTCTAGTTCTATTGGATAGTTGTATCTAAAAAAATGTGTGTGTGTGTGTGTGCGTGCGCGCGTACATTCCCTTCTGGTGTCTTAACCCAAACCAGTGATTCTGGTGTGATCCAAAACATGACGGACCTTCCCATGAGTCTCCTTATCGCTGTTTTCCATTTTCTTGAGTCTTGCTGTTTGATTTTAGATTCATCTGTTCCTTTTTCTCATGAGTTGTCATCAACTCAGTGTGCCCACCGTTTCAATTTGTCAGATCCTCTGAAGTTCAGAATATACCTTCACATACCGATAATGACGCATTAACAACACTTGCGAGGTTTCATTCATTGCTAGAATTGTCTGAATTTGTTACCAAGCCATATGTGAGATCAGCGATGTATGAAATCACACATGTTGACACGCCTTGGACTCTCAATACAGACTACATCATGTGTCCCTCATGCCAGTAACTCTTCAGCAAGGCTAAAAAAAAGTGGAACTTGTCTGACAGCACTGCACAGACTGATCATTAGCTAAAACACAGATTTATTTAGCTGAAACTACTGTATAGATCCAGCAGTAAAAATCACAGCTGTGCCATCTGCTCTCAGCAGCACACTGCAGAGGTTGAGCACAGCCAGATGTTTATTAGAGTAAAGAGATTACAAAAGAAAATGAGATTGAGGGAGCACAGGAAGGGCAGAAAGAGGTCCGTCGTCAATGATTAGGTAACAGTTGTTATGTCTAGATGTTCCATAAAGATTACCTCACTTAGCTGACTTCCTTTTTAGCGATGGGTGTGTAGAGGAAATGCTGGAATGGAGCTGACGGGGTCCAGTCATCACCTGCAGATGTGGGCCATACTTGTTGAACTGCTGCAGTTTTGATGGCTCTTCTATGGTATAGTTAATAAAGATGCCTTCATTTTGGGGACAAACATTTTCTTAGCTTCTATTCAATTGCCATTTTGCTTTCTTCTCCTTTTGTTTTTGATCATAACAGCCCACCAGAATCTGCTTCTAGTTTAACAAATAATATTATCTCTCTTTATCTCATCTTGCCTTTATGTCCTTCTGCGCATTGTTGTTCTCACTTTCTCTAATCTCTACCTCTACTCGCCTATCACTGGCAGGAAATAGGCGGGTCTTTTTTTTCTCACTTCCCAGCTGAAGCTGGGCGGGTTGCTTCAGTTTCCTCTCCTAAAAAAATAGAGCCCAGCTTTTTTTCTATATATATCCGTCACATGCAGCACACAGACTTCACATCAGACATAGGGAGAGGCTTCAACGGCAATGGGCAACGGCAGTTGCAGGTCCACTTCACAGCGGCCATCAGACTTTCAATTTCTCAGTTCTTCATCTCTAGAGCCCAGAGAGAGGCGGTGGCAGGAGTGGTGATTGATGCGTGACGTCGTTGATGTGTGGGTCTCGCACACACATACAAGCACACGTCTACTTGCAAAACTCTGCTCTCAAATGTACATGCACATATACACTAATGGGTTTTACTTTACTAGTGTCTTTTATTTACGGTAGAATTAACATTAACACTTGTCAGCACTCTTCCCTCACATTCCAGTGATGAAGATATCTGTCCACCCTGTCTTCCTTATTTTCCGTTTAGCTCTCCTCCCCTCACTCCATCACTCACCCTTCCAGTTTCATCTATCATTCATAAATTGAAGGCCAGTCCATCAGGTACCTGCTGTGAATGGGTGCTGAGAGCGATGATGTCTGTAATCGCAGAAGTGATGGAGGTCACTGGTACTTCCAATCACTCCTGGTGGGGGGGCTTAAAGGGGAGCTTCGTTAAATGGGCCCCAGGGTGTAGGGCAGTAGAGCAGAAGAGTGGGTCAGTGGGAGTTCAAAGGCTGAACCCAGAGTGTGTGTCAAAACAGTGGGAAGTCAAGGGATTTAAAAACCACAGAGGGTCTCTATTGCTAACTTATATCACACAACATGGGCTGCAAGGGTCAAGATATGAAATACCTGAATGCAATTGTAGAGTACAGCAGGTATTAAATATTTGTATGTTGTGCAACAGTAAACACAATTTTGACTTAAAAATTGTTTTTGCAAATCCTAGAATTTTGACTTAAAATATTCAGAAATTATCTATGATTATCAATGGAATGCGAAGAAATAACAGTTTTGATGTCTCTCAAATTGTGTTGCAGAGATATCTATTAACTCTCGCCAAAATGCAACCTAGGCTTTTTTTTGTGAATGTACCCCAGTCAAACCTTCATATAAAAGCATAATCATGACGAAAGAGGCACTTAACCGTATTTTCGTTTTTGGGAGAACATTGTTTGTGTACACAGTAGAGCTGCATGATATATCGTCTGAGCATGGTCATTGCGATGTACATGTGCGCAATAGTCACATAGCAGAGCCTGCGATGTAGGAGGCAAATGAACTCATCTAATTTCAAGGGCACCTGACACACACTGTGCATGCACAGTGATCCACCAATCACATTAGTTCTTATTCAGTGTGCCGAAGCAGACCACGCCCCTACACATGGAGTGAGTGGCTGGCAACAACATTGAAAAATTAGCAATGAACAAGAGAAAATCGCGGAAAACAAAGACTTGGTGCCAAAAAGAAAAGCAAGGTCAGTTATCTGGAATTATTTCGGCTACAAGAAGGATGATATTGACCATACACGTGTTCTGTGTGGACAGTGACTTGCATCTGTTGCCACAACAGAGGTAACACAACTAATTAGTTTGACCATTTACGTCGATACCACACAGCTCAGTGCGACAAAAACAGGTAAGATGTGTACAGTGCAGGTTAATTGTTTAGAAGATAGCAGCAGTGCAGCATAACATAAAGTGCTATTCAGGTCATCTGATGAAAATTCCTGTATTTTTTCATATCGCAATATATGTCGCAGGGTTAAAAAAATCGCAATGTCAATTTTTTCCAATATCGTGCTGCCCTAGTACACAGAGTTTACTAAAAAGAAAGTTTTTGAACAACTCACGTTAGCAGTTTCCTGCTCCGCTAGCCATCGTCCTGCCAGTCAGACGTATCGATCTCCGAATGTGACATAAGTTAGAGGACAGTTAAGGTGGAACTACTGTTTTCTGGCAACAACTATCCATGCGATATCTCACGTAACTTTTTCGGCTTTTTATTTTAGTATTGTTTCTCATGTGAGGCTCTTTTTTCAACTTCAAGGTCAATATTGTTTTTCGCTAAGGGCAAAACAACGAATTATCTGTGCATTTATATGTAACTAAGCTTTAGGAGCGTTCCACCTGAACTCTCATCCATGTTAAGTCGCATTCGGAGATCAATACTTCTGGCTGCCATGATGGTGGCGAGCGGAACAAGCAACTGCTATTGTGCATAGTTCAAAAACTTCCTTTTTAGTAAACTCTGTGTACACAAACAATGTGTAACAATGTGTAGAGACCCTAGTGATACTACGAGCTAAGTTTCATGTTGTGTCAAGCCTTCTTAGTGTTTTAAAAATAGCGATTTTGATGCTATTGTAAAAGTGCGTATACCGTAACATTTCGATTGAAAATGAAAAACTAAAATACGGTAAATCTTAAAAGTGTCTCTTTTCGCGCAATTATGCTTTTACACGAAGGTTTGACTTGGGTACATTCACAAAAAAAGCCGAGGTTGCATTTTGGCGAGAGTTTCGCTTTAATTTAGCTTTCTAGCTAACAGTTGCTACTGTTAGAAGCAGTTAGCAGTTACTCTGAAAATAACTGATATTTGTTTTGAGTATGCCACTGCATTCGACAGTTGGCCAATTCTTACATATTGCAGACTTAAGACTTGGAAGAGTGGGCCTTAAACGCAGCTCTGAGGGACCCCACAAGTGTTCTTCTTTTAAACATGCCCATGTTATTCCTACGGCAATCATTTGAACACTTTTAAGATGGATTCATCGAATAAAAATGTCTAAAAACTGTCTTATAAAAAGTCTCTCCATGGAAGCAGAGGGAGGCAATTATGCCCCTTGAGCTCCAGGGAGGCTTTTAACAGGAACCAGATGGAGGAAGTGTCAGGGTTGCATTAGAAGTAGATTACTGAAACTGGCACTGGGGAGGCCTTTTAGTAAAATAAAATCCAATCTCTTTGCAGGGGAAATCAAAAATCGTGCACGTCTCTAATAGTAACCTCTAAAAATAAATGCGACTCTTGAGTTACATTAAATACATTTTGAACTTTCAACTAAAGAGTCTGTTGTAACCCTTCACTCATCTCCCCCTTCATTTCTCCCCCCTGCAGACAGTGGATATTCATAAGGAGAAGGTGGCCCGTCGAGAGATCGGCATCCTGACCACAAACAAGAACACCTCTCGCACCCACAAGATCATTGCCCCGGGCAACATGGAGCGGCCGGTGCGCTACATTCGAAAGCCCATCGACTACACACTGCTGGATGATGTGGGACACGGTGTCAAAGTAAGAAGGATTTAAGTCATTATTTCCAAGTAATTCCCAAAAATTGGCGTGATCAAAGTGTGATCAAAACAGACATACATTTACTGCATTTATTTACTCGTATCAAAAGCCTTTCTAGTTTCTGTTCATTTTATTACTTCTGGTTTTCAGAAAGCACGTATACACTATTCTAGCTTCACCACAGCCACTGTTGCAGCTAAATCCCAAAGTCATTACTCGGATATATGTCGTATTGATTTCCAGTGTTCATCAATTCTGCCAGACAGGAAAACACATACTTAGTCGAGTTCACACCTGGCACCTTCATGTGAACAACGTGACGGTCTGCTTTCATGATTCACTGGCTCACATCCACTCACGCTCCCAGCCAATCAATACACAGGTCTTTTAGCTAATAAAGAACAGAAACACCAAGAATAAAATGCTCAGTTTGTATCTGACTGTGGCTAAAAAAGCTTTGTATGTTAGAAGTTTTGTTTGTCATGTCCAGTAACAACTCAGTTAACCAGAAGTTCATGAAAAAGTTTGTGTGTTGCAAGGACAACACATTGTGGCCAAATGGTACTCACACCATCACATCCCTCATTGAATTGTGGGAAAACATTCTTTCAACCCTTTTTCCGGCTCATTTTTCAATTCTTTATTCTCTCTCCACATGATCCATCCGCCGTCTACTCTTCTTTCCTCTCCTCTCCTCTCCCCTCGTCTTCTTCTTCTTTTTCTTGTTTTCCTCTTTTAAAAAACATTCTATCTGTTTTTGCTTGTGTGCAAGTGTGTCATGTGCATTGACCGCTGCTGTCACACACTTCCGCAGCGCGTTTGAGAAAGCCTCCTCACCCCTGTCTGTCTCTGTTAAGATAGTGGCTGTCTGCTGATTTTCAAACATCCAGCGATTCAAATTCAAAAGCTAGTGTTTCCTCCTCTGAGAGCTGGCTCACAACCGAGACAGATTTGGCCTGGCCCGCTATGCAAATGAGGCATCATTCATGGATGCTGCAGATAATGGATTTCTGCAGAAATCAGTGTAGATGCTAGAAATCAGTCTTTTCAAATGTACCTGCACAGGAAAACGGCAGCTCTTCCTGCCAGCACTTACAAAAGCATGACTCAGACATCTGTGAAATGACAAATTCTGGCGGTCAACGTTTGCACCTTGAATTTAGCTATTTTAAAAGGGGCTAGATCATTGTTAAAGTAAGAAGGGATTGAAGGCTGCTTGGCTACTGCTTCATTTTGTATTCTCTGTGATTTCCCTGTCTGGTGTGTGTGTGTGTGTGTGTGTGTGTGTGTGTGTGTGTGTGTGTGTGTGTGTGTGTGTGTGTGTGTGTGTGTGTGTGTGTGTGTGTGTGTGTGTGTGTCTGTGTCTGTGTGTCTGTGTGTGCAGCAGCATTTTCGTTCATGGATGTGCATTTGTCTGGTTCGGTGTGGACAGAAATGTACATCTCATTCCATATTTCTTCTCCAGAACACATTTCTCCCTCACACGTGTCTGTGAATAATTCAGGAGGATTGATGTAATTTTATACTCACCACCGCAACACACACTAAATTGACATACAGAGAAAAAGAGAGAGCTGTATTAATCCATGTGGGTGCAGTTATGTTCATTAGGGCTGCAACGATTAGTTAATTAGTTAATCAAAAAATAAATCATCACCAACTTATTGATAATCAACCCAATTTGTTGGTTCCAGCTTCTTAAATGTAATTTATGATAGTAAATAAAGATTTTTCAGGCTTTTAACTTGAAGACATCATCTTTGGCTCTGGTACATTGTGATGACCATTTTGTACAATTTCTTGGCAATTTACAAGCTAATTGATCATTTATGAATAATGGAAATAATCGTTAGTAGCAGCCCTAGTAAGTGTTGTTTGCATTTCATGTTTATGGTGTGCTCATACTGTGTGGGAAATCACAGCTTTTTGGCACTGCAGCCTTGCAGCTTATTTGCTCCTGGCTGATGTTAGAATCCCTCAAGTGTTCAGCGCGTGATCGCCCCTCTACATTTCATCCGCACGACCAGGGGAAACTCACCAACCTTGCGCTAGATGGGAAGTCAGACCTGAGCATGGAGAGACCCATTCGCACATTCACGGATGACTGTCACCCCTCTGCCATAACAGCCTTTATTGGCATTGCTGGCAGTTACCAGGGTGACATAGTTTCAGCCACTCCGATGGCCTGAACACCTTACTGCTGTTATTTATGACCTCACTGTGCTTTACTGCACTGTTTTTTCTTCTCTGCGCAACACTTAAATTGTCAGCGCAGCCACATGTAGCTCAGCACTGCTCATTATTTGTAGTGTGTCTAGAGGTTTAAGTGATTCTCATTCTGATTAGAGTCTGTAGCACAAGTCTAGACGCTGAGGCACACAGAATACATTTACGTATACACACACAAACAGGGTTGGGGAGTCGTTTCACTATGCATATTTGATCCAGAGTTGGGTGGTGGTTTAACTTTTGATTACAAAATGGAAAGAGGAAGTTGTCTCTTCCTCTTTGTTGCGTAAAACTTATATTGTGTTTTTTGGTGGGGAGTGGGTTTCATATCTGGCAGGAAGTTGTCTGCGGGTTTATTCTGACACAAGTTGATTACTTAATTAGTTCTGAATAAATTGACAATGTTGATAAATTGCTTCAAAACCTTATGGCGATAAAACCAGTTATGTCAACAAAAGAATACACCATTACTTCATTAAGAGAATGGCATTTTGACTTCTAATGTATATCATCAGAGACAGACAGCTTTACTTGTTGTTCAGTATTATTAAATCATCAGAAGAAAATGTGATTAACATGGATAACTTATTGCTGTAATTCAAGGAATAAAACTTCTAATCAAACATT
>CAEMYA010000024.1:5426517-5446249 GCA_903131615.1 Diplodus sargus
ATACGAGAGGTTCTGAAAAGAATTGAATTTAGAAATGGAATATGTACACTCACTCTGCAGCAACAGATCCGATCAGAAGAGCAAACACCTGATCGGTGAACTCTTGCTCTCATCCTTGTTTCCATCATCTTTTCTGATCCTCCTCCTGTTCTCGTTCAGTAACAGATAGCCCCGCCCCGCCTCCTCCGCCTCCCCCAGAAGACATTGGTGTGTTTGAGGAGCCCTCCCCTCCTCCTCCTCCTCCACCTGTGGACTACGAGGAAGAGGAGGCCGCTGTGGTTCATTACAGCGATCCTTACTCTGACGGTGACCCCCAATGGGCCCCCAAGGCTTATTTAGAGAAAGGTCAGTGACGGGAAAGTTACGACTGTGTGGTTGCCAGCGATTCTTCAACCCAATGCATTTTAGTAATGATAACTTTCTCTGGTGTCATTGTTTTTTCCCAGTTGTGGCCATCTATGACTACAGCAAGGACAAGGAGGATGAGCTGTCCTTCATGGAGGGAGCCATCATCTACATCATCAAGAAAAACGATGACGGCTGGTATGAAGGCGTTTGCAACGGCGTCACTGGACTCTTCCCAGGAAACTACGTCGAGTCGATCATGCACTATGCTGACTAAAAATAGAAGAAGAAAAAAAAAAACACCCAAAAACAGCACTGCAGTTTACCGTGAACATGTACAGATGTATGCAGTCCAGCGATTGCAGTTCATAGAGTTCCCATTTTGACTGAAGTGCCATGGTGAATTTACAAATGGTTTTTCTTTTGGGGGACTTGTGCTTGCACCGTTTTGTTGTGCTCTTGATAAAATGAAGGAGAAAAAAAAAAGCGTTGCACAAAAAAGGGAGGGTGCTGAACCTTTCGGAGACCGTGGGTCTGTTAGTTTACACTGTGGACCAAAGGGAGCAGAAAATGGCCTTTTTGCTACCACTGTTCCATCTGCGGTGGTCATAGGACTTCTATTACTTTGCCTCACAAGAAATTACATAAAATCAGAATAGTTCCAAAGGTCCCATATTGTAGAAAATGAAATTTTTTTAGCGTTGTTTTTAAATTATAATGCACATCTTGGTGCTCTATATATACTTTGACAGTATCAAAATGCTCAACCCTCAGAGAAGTGTACGTAGAACGTATTCAGAAACTGTCTTCAAATGAGCCGTCAGGACTTGCGTAACATTGTGATGTCACACTGTACAGTCACCACCCTCAGCCGTGCCCCCAGTATGATCGTGGTTGCAAGACCACTGGCAGAGCTGATGTAGCAACATAGATAGTGGGCGGTGCCCTGCTTAGGCCTGTAAAAGCTGACCAATCAGAGCAGACTGGGCTTTTCCTTAAAAAGATGGGCACTAAAACAGAAGATGATGATCATGTTTTTTGAACATTAAAGCATGTAAACATGATCTTGTAAACATCCATAATAAAAGTATAACATGGGACCTTTTTACAGAATTAGTTCATTATGTGTAACCAACATTTCCAGTATTTCCAGTATGCAGTAAATCTAGACAGTTAAGTATTCCTGCGAGTTCATGAACACATGAGGCAGAGTAGCATTGTTATGAATAAATGCTGCACAGACTCTCTTGCCCCTTTATTTGCACTGTAGACCAGCAGACCGACCCTTCCCTCTCGTCAAAAAACATCCGGCGTCACTTATCAAACCTTATCAAAAACAACAACAACAAAAAAAGGACAAACATCAACAAGTGCATTAGGACACGACTGAATGTTCAATGCCGTCGATGTCCAAATCACACAAGATGTTTAAGAGGGAACAAAAGCTATTTACTATGCTCTGTGTCGGCTGTTAAAAAGGGTAAACCGAGTGTATAGAATGCATTACAACAAAAACTAAAAAAAAAAAAAAAAAGACAACAGTTTCTTCTTTCTGGTGGAGTTTCCTTTCTGTTCTCTAACTTGTATATAAAGTGTAACGTGAGAAGCTGCCAGTACAGTACATTTGTCAGTTAGTGTGTTTCACCTGTGAGTCTCCATCAGCGTCAGTGGAGGTGATGCCAAGATCGGATGGTGTTTTTTTTTTCTCCAAATGTATTGGTTTTTTATTTTTACTTGAATATTAATTTTATTCATCACTCACAGTGCCATTTTAACTTGGGCAAAGTGGCCGTGTATAAACATTTATTTTTCTATGTTGAGTCACGACTATTATCATTTTGATCATGATATGTGGTGATGCTGTCCAGCCACTGTAGCAGAGCTCTGAGATGGAAGCAGAGGAAGGACTAACCCGTATGTTTTAATGTTGTTTTTCCATTGTGTCGAAAATAGCTGCACTGATGATTAGTTGTGAACGACTGTGATGACCTTACGAATACCGTCATGGCTTTGATTTGCTGCAGAAGTACCGACTAACCTTTACACTCGTCGTCTCTTCTCTCAGTGGTTGCTGGTGTGGTGCTTTACATTGGTGCTCAATAACCATAATCACCAAGCCAAACAACCTCAAAACTAAACTGGTTTATATACAGTAGTTTTTTTTTAGACTCGTTACTTTGTTCCACAGGGTGAACAACCATCAGATTTGATTGTAATTGTCTTCAATCACATGTGCATTTTAGTGAATGTAGGCAACTCAGCAGTAATGTACTAAAGTTAGATTCAGTCTGCTGCTTACAATATGTTTGTCTATTAACACACAGATAAGTCTGTGCTACATATGAATGGCAGCTGCTAGCTGCACTGAAGGAATGAATTGCAATCCCAAGGTCTTAAATCAACGCTGACGTGTGAAGACTTCTGTTGTGATTTCTGCAAAATAAGATGCCTGCTCTAACAAAGTTGATTGTCGGTGCGGTAAAACCTGCTGTCAAATGTGTATCTCAGCATCCATGTTCGTAACAAGCCACAAAAAAACAAACATAATCAAATGTACTTGGGGTATTACCCGGCATTGAAGAAGAACTTTTATTTTGAAATGGATACAGACTTCCTCGTGCTGTGAGGGGAATGTGATCCAGAGGTGACTAGAAAAGACTCATATGAACAGTATTCATTCAGCCTCTGTGCATGAAAGTATCTACACATCATTACATGAATGATCTGCCACTACATCCCATTCTTGATTGTATTTTTTCCATCATGACGTCATTTTTTTGTGAGGAAACTTTTTTCTACCTAACGTATTTCTAGCTTTTGCGTCGTTTATGTGTCGGAGACTGCTGAAGGAAGGTTCGCTAGCAGTTTGTATGTAAAGGATTAATTTATACTTTTTTCATAGAGAAATCATGAGACAACCACTGATGTGCAGAGAACTTTGTAATGTTTACCACTTAACGTCTAGCATTTCAGGGCATCACAGGTCAAGGCGCCTTTCTTTGATGTGTGTTTTCTTAATGATGAAACATGGGGGAGGCGAGGGTGGTGGGGGGGTCAGTAACTTAAATGTTCATGGGAACAGAATCCAATATTTGTCTTCTCCTCTCAGTTTGTACATAGGATGTGTTCATTGAAATTTATGTACAGTCTTTTTCTAATAAACAGCTCATTGAAACAATGAACAGATGTGTGCGTTTTGTTTGTAGTAAAGCGTGAAAAGTCGAGGTTATGCTAAACAAGTACAAATAAATATCAATATGCATTTGGAAATAAATACAAAAAGCTTTTAAAATATGTTCTCATGCATCATCGGTATGTAACAACAGCTGTGTGTGTGCGTTTCTGAAACATCACATCTGTGGCTCCATGTTGGACATTTGTTCAGACAATTGTTGATATTCACGTCGGCCATTTTCCTTTGACGTCAAGCTCAGGGTTGGAAGGCTCAGGGTTGCTTGGAAATGTTATGTTCCAGGCTGGAAGTTGTCTAAATTTAGGGAACCTACTGTTGTCAGATTTTACCAGATGATCGTAAACTGTACATATCATAGGCCATGAAAATCTGGAGGGGCGTCTGGCCATATTTCAAGGTTAATAACTAGTCTGATAACATGTTAGCCAACATTGGCATTCAACAACTTCCAAGGTAATGTCATGGTTTGATTAGATCCAGTTCTTTAAATAAATATGTCCAAGACATGCGTTGATATTTTTTAATGTGCCTTTCCCATCATATCGTGAAACTATCACAGTGTTGGTTACATGCTAACGTTAGCTAATGTTGTTTTACTTTGAAATACAGGTCAGTGTCCCTCTGGATTTTCACAGTCCATCATCGATTATAGTTGCTGATCAATATGAAGTAGCGATGTAACGAAATGATTGCTATTTGTCACATTTTCTACGTTTAAACCTGGAAAAGAGCAGTACGGCAGTTGAGCTTCCTGCCCTGAGAGTGATGTCGGAGGAAAATGGTTGCTGTGTGAACATGGTCTGTGGGTGAAAATCCAGGATAGAAGAAGCCCAACCTGAAACACAGAAGGAGGCAAAGATGTGTCTTAAATATGTGACTGTCCAGGAGGAGGAGGAGGGATGAAGCTGGGTGGAGGCTCATGTGGATCGTCTTCAACGTTGCTGTTGGCTGTAAAGACAGTCAGATAAGAATTACACTCAGAGGTGAAGGGGTTAAAGGGTTTCAACATGAAGTATTTCAGCCACATTAAAACCTATATTAGTCAAAGTTCCTGCTGTCCAGCAATATCCTGTCATTGTTCAAGAGCCTTCAGACATAATGGTGCTCATCCTGTCATTGTTCAAGAACCTTCAGACATAATGGTGCTCATACAGGACCAATTCTGTTCTATGATCAGACTTACCTTTGTATACAGTTTGCCAAGTGGATGCTCTCTTCAATGCAGCCTGGTAGTTCTGATACAGGACAGTCCCATACTGAACATAGACAAGGACATACACTTGAAATGAAATGTCTAAATGTGCTGATTTTATTCTTCAATTTGAAGCTTAATTCCAATTCCTATTTGACTGCTCACATTATAATATAAACAATGTGTTATGAGTGTATAAAAACTTAAAACTAAGAATCGATGTGTAAGGTTTTTCAACTTTAGGACGAACTATTTATCTCTATAGAGTCCATTGTGATGCACCGGCATGTTTATACAGCAGCGCAGAACAGACCAACCAAACATTAGCTCTAGGGAGGGCCTTATGCATTTTTTGAGTTTTAACTAAGGTGAGACGAGGGGTATTCAGTTGGTTCCAGTTTTTGACTTCACTGCTAGATGCCAATAACTCCTTCAGACCAGATCTTGAAGTGATTTGCGTTACAGACCTTGGCTATTCTGATGGAGTTGACCCACAGCAACAGAGTGTGTTCATCATCACAGCACAGGAACTTGATGTAATGCGACTCCTTCTGAATGCAGGGATGCTGCGGCAAAGAGTACAGACAGAGAAAGCAGAAACGTTAAAGTGGCATTACCATGATTCAGCAGAGCGCTTCCATTAAGTTCTGGGACTTAGAGTGGGATGGTGAAAAAATATATTAATTGTAGTACGTAGTGTCGGTCAAGCTGCAGAAACACTGCACTCGTAATCTTCCCATAATGCAACTCTCCAACTCAGTAGAGTCTGTTGGCGGACCCTGCCACCTGTCTTCTCCAGAGGCCCCAGGGTTTCCTTTAAAAATGGGTAGTCTCTACATCTCACACTGAGATAACCCTGATGACATCATTATGACATCATAAGGGATTATTTTCTCAAGAAACTGGTGGAGTGAATATTTGTAATATTCATATATTTAGTTTTTTTATTCTCTTATTCTTACTCTTATTTTTTTCTCTCTCTTCCTTATACATTGAACTGGTTTGACTGATTGTTTGTACATTACTAAATACATAAAACTAATTACACTCAGTTAATACAAAAATAACTGATGAAAGCTCTATCTCTGTTCTGTGTGTGTATTTGTAGTACACAGAAAAGCCAGCAGAGGGCAGCTCATACCAAGCTGTCAGTGCACTGTCACTGTGGACCGAGAAGCGTGAAGAACACAGCTGTCAGATCAGAGCCAAACATTTGTTTTTCACCGGGAACGAGGCTGTGTCTTGATTAAGTTATTTCGATTAAAAACAAACAGGCAATAACTGAAGATACTTGATGTGGCTGTGATTATTTGTATCAGCGGAAGAAAAAAACAGACATCACAGTTATTGCAAAAATAACACTATATACTTGTTGTTGACTTAGAGGTCACTACCAACAGGTCTTTCTGTGTCTGCTGACAAATATCTGAACTTTCTACATCTTACACTTTCAGGACAGGCTCGTTACTTCCCTCTCAGCATAAATATATTCAAAAGATGTCAATTTGACGTCTTTGCTGATGTTGAAAGGACAAATGCTGGAGAGCCAAGATAAGTTTTTTTTGCTGTCTGTTTTCCAGTGTAAATGTAGACAACTTTTCAATTTCGGTCGCAGAACTCCAGGTGAATTGGAACCTCGACCTCAGTGGCCTACATGAGGCACGCGCTTTACCAGGTGAGCTTTTCAATCAGGTTTATCAGATGCAATGTTTTGGTCGTCCAACCGTCATCGGGTTGGCTAATATTCCAACGTTACATTGTCAACAGTGACATTTAAAGACATCAAAAGAGACGTAATTCTGGCTCTCCGCTGGACGTCTTTTCAGCAAGAGCGAAGACGTAGAATTGATGTCTGTTGAATATGTTTATGCTTGGTGGGTTTAGTTTGAATGCATTTGAGGGGAATGATGGATTTTTTTTTCTTTCATGTCATCGAACGCCGCCTTCCCAACATCACAAGACAGATTTCGACCTGTCAGTGCAATCACAAACAGCAGACGTAGGAAGATGAAACGACATATCAAAACAAACGGAGACTGGTATGGGGAGAGAAGGCATGTTGGTGTCTCCCTGTGACCCTCTGTCTGGACTTTCTTACTTGTCAGTTTTACCAACACAGAATGTGTCAATTTGACGTCCTGCTAATGAGATTCAGCAATCAAAGATCTTTGTGGTGCGTTCGCAAACAGCTCGAGCAAGTCCTAGTGATTCTACCTTTGAATGTACTGGTCTTGGAACTGTGTTAATATGACGTCAGGGTTCAGTTAGCTTTGTACAGTGATGGCCAGTAGAAATGTCATTCAGAGGGATACTGTTTTACTTTAAGTACATTTCAGAGTCTGTACTTTACTTTTGCTTGAGTGAAAAAGTTGACTTGACTTGGACTTTTACCAAAGACTGTAGTTCTACTTGAGTACAGAATGTGTGTTCTTTTGCCACCTTTCATTACTGCAGTACACGCAAATGTACCAGCAGCAGCAGAAGCCTACAGGTTCTTCTAAATTAAAAGTTTTTTTCTGACCAGACATGATGCACCAGACGGTTGCATCATGTGTGGTACTGACGTACTAAAAAGTCCCTCAAACGCTCAAAACAGCTTTATTTAAACACGTATGAGCTGAGACATCTCTGACAGGACTGTGTTAAGACTGCTTGTCAGAAAGGAAAATGTGGTTTCAGTAATTCCCTCACTTGTCTACACTCACAACCTGTTTTACTGATTCAGATTTATTGTTTCAGACGTCGGCCTGCCTTTATTTTCCTCTCTCCTCTTCTCAAACCAGAACCATTTATTCCAGTGAAGCAGCTGCTAATTTTGTAATACTCACATGGATTTTAGTTTTTTGGAGATGCAAAGTTAAGTGATGGGAAATCTTTCAACTGATCCTTTGAGTGGTTTAATAATCCATTACATAGCTTGACCTCATCAAACCTCTGGGGATCACGTCTGTTGAGCTTACCTTCAGCAGGAAGCAGAAGTCTGTGGGAGCTCTGTATTTCTGTCTGTAGCTATTGGTGGAGTAGATGCTGACTTTTTCAAAGCGGGTGAAGCAGACGAGATCACTGGAGCACTGAGGAAAAGGCAAAGACAGGTGGAAATCTTAAAATACAGAACGTATTTATTGCTTAATGCAAGACTGGACTATCTCACATGTGATGACATGTCAGGTATCCTGCAAGTGTGCCGTGCACAATAGAGCTCCTGGATGTTTGACAGGAATACTGCAAAAAATATAGTTACACCGAATGATAATCAATTTTTGTATAATTTTCTAACTTTAAAGCACGGCAGTTGAGTTTTTTTATGGGTAGCATAAATGAGAGTCGTCTAAGCACTGGATGTTTTCATTGTCTTGTATCATGTTGTAGAGGAAATACATGTTCTCAGTCTCTTACTGTATGCTGCGTATTAAAAATGACACTTCAAATAAAACAATTCAATGTGAGGCCACTGTTCTTTATTCCACATTCAAAGACAGTCAAGACTCAAGCTCCATGTCAGCGAAAAATATGTTTTTCTCTTGAAAGCATTTTCGACATTCCTTTTTGTTTTGATTGTAAGCAGAAACACGCCGTGTTCGCACACTGAACTGCTCTGACAAAGATGCTGTTGTTCACAGTGAGCATGACGAAGTGGAGGTGACTGTCGTTCTTCTTTTTTTCTTTTTCTTCCTGACCTCTTCAGGCACCTTTCTTCTCCCCTGCTGTATCTTCTTCCATCTTTTACCTTTTGTCCAGCTCTACTACCTGATCTTCACAGCTTCATTATCCTCTTATCTTCACACATGACAGTAGTTTCTGTGTTTGTGTGAGTTAAGTTACAGGTTGGGTCCCAGCATTGTGAAAGCTTTTTTCTATCTGATTTTGTCCATTCCTCTTTCCCCGAATTGCCTGATGAGCTGCGGTATCTTTTCCAGATCTTCCTCTGCTTCATGTGTCCTTGGCCTCAGATGATTCCTCCAGCTCTCTCCTGTTTGCCATTTGTACATCTGCCTTGCACAGTTTCCACGACATCTATTTCTCCCTCTTGGATGATTTTTTTTCATAGATCAGTGAGGGCTTGACCGTCTGTCTTCATACGTTAAATGGACAGGCACTTAAACATAGGGTGAATAGAGGTGCTGCAGCACTGGACACTATGAGAGAGGATAATACTATAATAAGTGTTTTTAAGTATGTAAACATTTTCTATGAGACACCTACAATAACAGAATGAACCTGAAAATGAGGCACGACAGCTGGTTTGCATTTGGTTGATTTGTACGCAAAACATACGAGGGAGGATATCACCAGAGTAACTGCTGTTAGCTCTGTTAGCTATGCAGCTAGTGGTCCACACTGGGAGCTCAGGGACCAGGAGAGTGTTGTTGTTTACGCTGCTTCCACAGGAGCTTTGGATCGGCACAAGCTAGCTGTTTAGCATGCTAACTTCAGGAGATATCTCTGCAGCACAATAGGCCTACAAAGACGTCATGACAAGCAGTTGCACATTCTGTTCATAATTTTAGTTCATTTTTTAATGTTGAGTTCTAACACATATTAACCACATTGCACCTGAACTGTGTTGGCAAACTTAAATATCTCACAGATGTTGTTAACTTTACATAAAGCCTGCCAAGTATAACATCAGGTACCCAAATGAGAAGTTCAATCATCCACCCTGTTGCACACTGAAAATACCTACCTGCAAATGATTTTAACAATTCCTGTGGGTGTTGAAATTAGTAGTGTGAGTTTAAACAGCTAGAAGTGACAGCGAGTAAGATGCAACTTAAGTGGGTTCTCTTTTTTTCTCATGTTCATGGTGCCAAAAATCCCCTCATGAAAGTAACTATCACACAGTGTTTACCAGTTTAATTGTCCTGGCGACAGCTCACCAGAACTTTTCTCCCGGCTAAAGTGTGGGAGGTGGTTTCATACACACAGGTTGCTGAATGCAATCCCTCACCTTCCTGTTGTCTCCAGAGCAACAATACATGAGTATCAACAGTGCACCACACACATGCTTGTGATTTAAATAAAACATGCTGTGTTGTGCTTTAACTTTTCAACAACTAATTTGATCTGCCAAACCTTAGTCTTTCCTTTGGGTACGTAGTAGATGCCAGAAGCCCTGAGAACGAAGTAGCGAGGTTTCCAAACCTTTTTCCCGTCTTCCTTCAGGTATAGCGTGCCCTCAAGGTCGGGAACAATCAGAGCAGAGCCTCCAAAATGCTCCTGCAGAGTTGGAGGGCAACGATTGCATGTGCAAAACAGAAATGATCACAGTTTGTAAAACAATGCATTCTGGAGAGATGAGATTATTAGAATATTCAAAGGAACAACATGCAAGAATTGACCAATACTCAGAACATACAGGAGAGCAATCCACCAGAGTAACTGTTATATTAGCTGCCTTTATCTAGTTAGCTCAGTTAGCTGTGCAGCTAGCGATCCATATTGGGAGTGCGGAGAACAATGGGAGTGATGGTGTTTAGACGGTATAGGGTTAGCGGGTGAGCATGCCAACTTATATCTCTGCAGCCTAACACAGACGTCAGAACTGTTATTCACATTTTGTTGGTGATTATGTGTTTTCTATGCCATTAACTTAAATTTTCAAATAATACCTTTAATTGATGATTACAATTAAATAAAAACCCAGAAGTTAAAGGTTAAAAGTACATTTATAAATGTGAATAATCTATTAGTGACTGTCAACCTATTCAACAGTTAAGGGCCAAACCAGCTGGGTGGTTAATAATAAATAAATGAAATAGGGCCAAATATGGAGCCTTGTAGTACTCCACATGAGATGGGTGCACAGGAAGAGGAGACGTCATCAATAGAAACAAGAACTGAGCAATGCTTGAGGTTGGAGGAGAACCACTGTGGTTCAAGAAGATGGATTGACTGACAGAGCAGAAAGCAGAAGAGAAATCTAAAATAATTCAATTGAGTCTATACAGACAAGAGTGACTCATTCCTGACCCTCAGGAGAACAGATTCTGTACTATGGTACACCTTAAAACCAGACTAATTCATAATTTTAAGACACAGTTCTAGATCTTCACAGGTATCCGGTGTTGCTTCAGCACAACGTGTGATTGCCAGGTTGAGGACTGTATTCAATTTGATAACTAAGACTTTGATGGTCATGTTTGAAGATGATATCAGAAATAATATTTGATTTAGTACAAAATCGGTGCCAATTGTGCCCCAGGCCAGCAGGGGGCGCTTTGATTGGCTTTAAAAAAGGGTAGAAGACAGATTTGGATCTAAGTCACTCAGATGTTATGACTTGACTGACTTGTGCTTGTGCATTTTGTTTTTCATTTAAAGGGGCTCTATGTAACAACTTGTGGAAATGTACATGTATTAGTTTTTTATTTATTCTTATTGGCTATATATGAGTGGATTGTAGCGTAGCGTGAAGTAAAAAACTATACCTTCCCCGTCTCTCTCAGCTGCCCTTTCAAGCCTGTGGACGGTTTGTTTAAGTTTAATGCCGCTGGACTTTGGATTTCTCTGTGAAGGACGTGGGTAGGATTTTAAGAGACAGTCTGAAGAATATAACTTCCTGCACGTTCTGGAAAAAACCTTGTGTCAGTGCCTCCTTCCTCTCAGCCAACAAAGAACAGCCACATGTATTGCTATTTTAGAGACGGAATAGTTTAAACCAAAGAGCCCCTTTAAATATCACATATGAAGATTTATAACGAATCACATTGTCAGTGTTGATTTAACAGAATATCACTAATATCAATACACATTTATTTTATCATCATACTTTTTTCAATAGGTACATCTCTGTGTTGTTACAAAGCCTGAATTAAATTTGAACTATTTTCACAGATAGTTTTAGTAATAAGGTAATGTGGGGGCGTGGTACAGTGACTGACCTTGACTAACAGCTGTTTGGCTTGCTCGTTAATCCCTCTCAAAGATGCTTTCTTCTTTTTCCACATGTAAAACAGCTCCAGGGTGAGAAAAGCACACATCAAGTTAGTGACTGAGAGTTAATCCACGTAATCAAACTTTGGCGAGAGCAAACTGCATGCACAGCTGCTCGCTCACGCTCACCTGAGGGTCCCTGAACATCACATACTTCTGAGGTCTTGACACAAAATAGATTTTGTTCTCGCTGTGGCGAGTCCACGCAGACAGCGGCTCCACCAGATATTCATGGTCCTCAAAGCCCCTTTCTGAAATGATATGTTTATTTATTCATTGTTAAAAACATGCAGTGTTAGCTAGACCTCACTTTTTATAGTTCAGTATAAAATATATACTGTACTACATTAACTATATAATGATAAGTACATGAACAATCATGATTTATTGAAGTATTTAGATCATTTTGTTTACCGCATATAAAAATGTGTGTCTGCTGCTGGTAATCTGTCCATTTAATCCAGCCCTGCCTTCACATGCATAATGTGCTGGCCTGCGTATGATCTGATTGCATGTGCAGCATGTGGGCGTGCTCATCTCACCAATCTGCAGCTCGGGGTTGGTCTCACACAGGCTCCAGTCGATGCTGCCGTCACAGTGCGTCTTCTCAAACAGCTTTTCCAAAACCTCTCGCACCGTCTGCCTCTCGTCCACCATTATTGTCCTGGAGCTGCCGTCACCCATCAGCACCTTCACTATCAACTTGGGGAGGCAGAGGGATCAGTTACTTTGGCTGTGTAGCTTTGTGGTGAAGAGAGACAAACGAAAAACTGTTGATTTTACCTTCCTCACTTTGGCTTCTTTCAGCTTCTCCAGAGCCAGTTTAATTTTATCAGCCTTGGTCTGGTGTTCATACTGAAAGCATAACATGAGCACAGTTATCATTTAGTCATGAAATTACAACTTCATTTTAATGATCATTGACATACTCTATATTACCATCTGCAGCGCTGCAGAGAATTCAGCTGTGTTTGCTGGTTTCAGAGGGGCAGCTGCTGGCTTACACTCCTGAGTCTTGGCTGATGTTGCCATTTGATGATCTGTACCACCGCAAGCATTGTTGGTCGATTTTGATCCGAGGTCGGCCACCAGAGCATCCAGGTCGTGGTCCTCGAGTTCATGAAGAGACTCTATAAAGAGATGAGGCCTTGAGGTTAGACAGGACTGCTGCTCAGTAGCCAACAGACCAGACTGGGGTTGATCTGTGAAGCTTCACTGTCAAAATAAGGTAAAAAAAAAAAGAGACTGTTTTTCATTTAGTAAGATGAATCAAAATAATATTTCAAAGAAAACATGGGGAATAAATGAAGTTTTCACCTGTGTTGCATGCTAGGTACATGCTAATCAGCTAACAATGTCTCTGAACAACACAATTTGATGGATTACAACATAGGTGAGCAATTAGCTCGACATTTAGTCAAATGACAGGAATGATTTTCACCATTACACTTACTTAGCGTATGACTATAAACAGGAAACAGCCCTTCTCTGTCTGAAGGTAACCAAATCCCTGCTGGAGCAAACAGCATAGACCAAAACACAACATATGCTGGTCTTGCTGGTTTTGGTGCTGGTCTATGACGGTTTTTCCAGCAGATATCTCCCAACCAGCCCCTTTAAAGCTCACTAACACATTATATATGCAATTTGTTTGATCCACACAAAAACCTAAGTGAAGAAGACAATATGATTTACAATGGGCTGTGTGACTATTTACTGTTTCCAGTCTTTATGCTAAGCTAAGCTTACAGTTCGCTGGCTGTAGCTTCATATTTACGGACATGAAACATGAGTGTGTGCTCTGCTCTGTTAACTGTTGTGTTGTGTTACTACCTTTATTTACCCAAACAGATAATCTCCACCTGGTGTCTAGAGGGCTGGTCTGACCTTCTGGCGCAAAGAAAAAGCACTCACTCCCCACCTCCCCACAGAAGTCTTATCTCTGGAAAGACTGCCTCATGTCTCCTCCCCTTGCATCCGTCTACTTCACACACACTTCCAGGTCAGTGTGACTCTTTGAAGCTTTATCTATGGTTCTCGGGCGAGACCATCGCGATCTGAGTGACGGTTACCATTTAAGTCTGCGAAGCCGACGGAGAAGGTGCTCTGTCTCTGCGGGGCAGGATCCACATCTGGCGCGTCCGCCGCATCTGCTAAACTCTGTAACAAGGTAATATGAAGAGATGAACAGAATGACCTCACACAACAGGGGTCCCACGACACCAAATAACAGTTGTGTGTTGTGAAAATTTGAATATGGTTCACTTTTAAACAGAAGTCGTGTCCTTGACAGACGCTGCGCTTTGTGGTTCCTGATAACACTTGTCATCGGGGAGAGGCCTCAAAAAATCGAAGCCATGTGTGTCCTTGAACTCCTCTGAACTGTTGTTTAATTATGTTACACGAGCCTGTTATTTATCAGTGACACTCTTTGTTTCCTTGCCCTTTATCCTGCTCTGTTTTCAAGCTGTAACTGTAATGGAGAACACATTGCTCCCAGCTCACTGTATGCATTGACGATAAATCATACGTCAGCTCATTACGACAAACTAATTTGTCAAAACTGTGATGTTACGATGTGTTTCCCCCTTTTTTGGGGGGGAGCGAGCCCGGTTCTGAACCTGGGTTCCCATTAAAGGAACTTGAGTATCACAAAGAGGAGGGCCACAATCCAAACTGCGATGTTTTAATCGTTACCATAAGTCTCCACAGGGCACAATCATATTCTGTTAACAAGGCGGGCAGGCTGCCAACCTGTACACAAAATGATGCCTGCCAGCGTGCAGTCAGCTCGACCCTGATGACTGTGTCTGAAAACACATGTCATCATGCTGGAGCAGCCGCTGAAATGACACCTCCGAGCTCTGTGAGTCCAGAATAAAAATCACTCCTCTCTGTCGTCTGGCTCCGAGGCAGGGAACGGACCCAATCAAGGCAATGAGTAGAATTACTTTAAATCCTTTTGTTTCTCAGACTCGTTGCTTTAATCAGAATGTTTTACTTGCCAGCTCTGGTAATAGTCTGAAGGGGTGTTTGACATATAGAGCCTTTGTCTTATGTGTCTGATGTAATGTTTAAGATTCCATTCACAGGGCTGCAGCCATTTAGCATACACAGAGAAATTTGAAATGGAGGATAATGATTTAGGCCTCAGGCTGAGGTTGCATCAGTCAGAAGTGTGTAATGTTTTTCTTGGCGAGCCGCTTGTTATATGATGAGCAGCTTATGTGTGCTTAAGGGGAATCTGTGGCGATCGCCCGCAGTCCAGTCCAGATGCAGTGACTTCACAATCTCAGCGTCGCCTTACATTTTTTCTGTCTGATGCTCAGTCTCAAAACAAAGACTGCCATGGGTAATCGGATAATGTCCAGATTAGCGAGGTAAACACAGAGTGATTTGTCAGATTCACTTCTTGTAACCTGCTCCTACTTCAAAAGCACTGATGGGAACGTTGAGCGAGAGCGTGGCTCATCTGGTCATGTTTTGAGAAAGAATGCAACCAAATATGTTTGATATCATGCTGTTATTTTCAGTAACACTTTATTTGAAGGGGTGTGGATAAGACTGACATGACATATGTCATTACCATGAAGGAATCTGTAAATATTTAGGATTTGTCACGAGGTGTTGTTCAGGCAATTAACCCTTACCCCATTAAGGATATGAGATGTTTGAGTTCTGCATTGAAATGTCTAAAAAGGACGAGATCTGTTATATATTTTGTTGTGTTTTGTACTTCCGTTCCACCAATGTTAAAACCCAGAGGAGTCCACGTTCACTCAAGGGATCACGGATCATTTGTGTTTCACGTTATAGGCTTCGGGTTTATTCACAACAAACAGCCAGTTACCATACTGTATACATTATTCACTGTACATGAGCTGGCAGACAGAGTGTGTATCTGTGTGGTTACATTCATGTCAATCACTGACCTCAGTACTCTCTCACACTCATGTTCCCATTAGGATCAATTTGATTTTTTGACCTTTACTTATCACAGCGCCATCATCAGGTCAAAACGTTAACCCGTCCGATACTTTGGTTCATGACCAAAATTAACTACTTTTTCCATCGGCGATAAATCACAACTCACCTGAGAGAGATGATCCATCTCCCCGAGCAGGTCACTGAACATGGCATCTATGTCATCCATCTGAGAGTTGTAGAAGAAAACGTTTGACATTTTAGCAGCAGCAGCACAGGGATTAAACAGAAAGTCGAAAGTAGATTATAGGAGACTGCAGCAGGAGCATCAGGAACTGAAAAACGTTGCATTTCAGTTCACATTGAATTCAGTTTCTACCAGCACCTGCTCTTTGAATGTTTCACATGCAGCAAGCGGAAAATTGTCAAATAAACTCTACTGAGAGGCGTGCAGACAGCCTCCATCAAACATTTTTGTGGTTTTGGGTTACAAACACTCTTGGACACATGCAGGCACATTTACAAAGTTTGGATGTGTCTGTCATAGCAGTGAACAATACACACAGAGGGTTTAATCACTCAACAGGGGAATAAAACACATAAATGCCATCTTTATTTTTGAAATATGTTCAAAGTCGGTGCCATGACTCTGCAGAGTGACTAAGCACCATTTGTGGGGGACTGAAATGGTTTCCATGTTGTTCTGGTGATGAAGTCATACAAATTGTTTTTATCACTTTACAGTAAAAAGAAAGGAACCCCATCTCCAATTAGGTGTGAGGTGAGGTGGTTGAATAATACGGAGCTGCGTTCATTTCACTCTGTCAAAGATACATTGACCACAATTTGACACGTCACCAAATACTCTGTGAATTGTGGACGTTATCTCAAGCCAAATTTAAATCATATTGTATGCATCAGTAACCGATCAGTTCTGAATAAAAGGGCGTTGTTGTGATCAAAGATTTTCATCAGCCCAAACTGTGTGGAAGTCAGCGTCGGGTTTGTCCATATGTAGGCGGCGCCTTGCCAGCTTTAGGGTCAAAAATACACTTTGCATGTGGAGTGGCTTTAACAGCAAACGGAGAAATGAGCCGTACGCTTCTTAGAGCTTAGATCGGGAACAAAAAATCAAGCCCGACCCGACCCGAGCCTGTGTGCATTGTGTCCGAGCCCAGCCCGGCCCGACACAATAACTGTAATTATGAGCCCGAGCCCGATTTAAACCCGACAAGTTTTTAATTTGTGGGATAATTAGAGTTACTTAGGCAACGCATTACTCTAATATGACCACTTTTTTCAGTAACGAGTAATCAAGCGCTTTAATATTTCTAAACCAGTAATCAGATTAAAGTTACTTATTCAAGTCACTGTGTGTTTCTATTATTTTTGTCATTTTTCTTACTAGAAAAATATATTTTTGCTTTCTTCTTGCGTCACGGTGAGTGATGTCATGTATGCGACAAGTCCCGTTTTCAGCATGAGGACAACTCACGTGTAACACCACGCAGCGACACAAACACAAACAACAATGGAGGGAGGAGAGAGATGTGTGTTTTCTAGAAATACAGTCAGTTATTAAAAAAAACAAAAAAACAAAAAAACAAAAACAAATGCTTGATAAAGGACCCAGCCCAGCCCAGCCCGGCCTGAGGATAGTGGCAAAAAATATTGACCCTACCTGGTTCGGGTCGATATTTCCCGCCACTATCCTCTGGGCTGGGTCCTTGATCAAGCATTTGTTTTTGTTTTTTTGTGAGGATTGAGGGGCAACTCCACTGGTTTCAAAAAGAACTCTGAATGTATGTGAGCTTATGAAAAAATGACCATACTTCTACCTTGATTTATTATCACAGGAAACAATTTCCTGATGAGTTTGTGGTCTCGATCTCTATTTTCAAAAGCTCTTCAAGGCAGCATAATGTTTGTTTAGTAAAATGTGGTCCCATTTGGTGTAAAATTGATGGCAAAGTAAGGTATGCTTTATCGGCCTGATTGACAAGTTGCTGGCACCACCTGTTCTCAGGTTCACAGCTCCACCCTCTTGTCCAAATAAGGTCACTTCTGGCTCCAAAAAAACAAGATAGTGATGGCCTTAATGCCAAACACGAGGCTGTAAAACCACAAAGCAATGGGTGACGTCATGGCAGTTTTTATTATCCAGGCTATGATGTAACTATGTTAATATAGTATGACCCATGTCTGACATTCATGCATACAGTGTGTGTTCCTCCATGTGCTAACAGCTTCTCACCACTGGTGTTTATTATATTTTATGAAATCACATTTTGTGTTGTACATTCTTTGTTTTCATTATTTTCTGCATCTGATTAAGTTGTTGTGTTGTGTTTCAAAGCGTAATTCTGTAATTCATTAACCGCGATCCACTTCCCATTTCTTAGTATTCAGCTCGTCTCTCCTGCTCAGCGGATTCTTGGAAAGGCTCCAACCCCCCCTGCAAAGCTTAAAACAACAAAATCTGTATTCAAGCAGTCGGTTGTGAGCTTGTGCGACTGGCCTATGCCAGTTAAGCCAATCTTCATTATCTCTTTCCTTGTTAAACCTACACAAACAGATTTTTTTTTTGCCCACAATCTTTCAACACAGCACTGATATTTTATCTCCAGTTGCCGACAGACATGAGGCAACATAGTGTTCATTTGGTATCGGGTTTCTGGCCACCTGGCAAATGTCCAATATTCGGTCTCCTCTTAGCTCTGTTTTTGGTCTCTGCCAGCTCATAAGATATCTGGTTCTGTAGCTGCGAGACACTCCACATATGAAATGCTCTGTAGAGCTGAGGGGGAACTGCTGAGCCAGGTGAAAATTATCTGCGTGTCGAGAAACCCCTTTAGAATACAGGTAGCTGGGTGATTAATTGTTGAAATAATATATTGATTTATTTTTATCCATGACATTACTTTTAAAACTTTCAAAGGCAATTTCTCAACTAAGACTGCTATCGTCTTGCCTTTAACCACAGTCAGATCAGATTGTGATAAAGCTGGACATATCTGCTGAGAAAGAGTGAGTAAATTCTCAGAAGTGAACATCAGAGTGAGTCTAAATATTGGACGAGCGCGGCGGACATCTGTTTGGCTCTGTTTAACCTCAAGCTGATGTGTTCTGTACATTAAAGCCGCAGCCTGAGCTATGCAAAGTGCATATACTGTCCTGTATACAGCCACTCATACGCAGTGTTTGAGGCGTTTTATACATTTAGAGCCTCTTTGTTGCTCTCTGCACCATTTGTTCTTCTTCACACACACATATTTATACATGGAGTATATATAAATGTATATATACACGCGCAGCCCTATGTGCGTATACACAAACAGAATAACATACACTGCGGAGTCCTGCCCGAGCTGTTCAGTCTCATTCTCTGTTTATGCTGAACAGTAAACAGACCATCCATTAAACTGTAATGAGGTAGAAGGGGAAGAGTGGAGATGATGGTAGTAAACTGAGTATTGTTTCCATATGAAAGTGAGATTTTTGGACCAAGAAAGTGAACTTCACCTCTGCGGCCTCTTAGGACTTCTGCCTCGCATATGTGAAAGTCAGTCCTCACTTCTGTTTCTGTGGCTCGGCTCTCATACGAAAGACTCTCAAGTGCATCCATTTTCAACATTAATTCCTTGTACGTCTCAGGAATGCGCTCATCAAAGCACGCATCACAAAACCACGTTTGTTTGTGAATTCCATGCTCTCATCGGGCATGTCAGATTGCTGCTGCCGTCTCCCACTGTGGTCTCACACATCAACGGGATGGGGAACCGCCAGCAGACGGACAGACAGACAGACAGACAGACAGACAGACAGAGAGGCAGGCTGAGTGGCTGACGAGCCAAAGCCTGGGTACAAAGAGCGATTTATTGAGACTTATATGCATGACGGGGATCAGAGAGCAATGTCTGCTGACAGTAAAACCAACCTGTTTTCTGTTTTCCTGCGGTTGAGAGCTTCTTACTATTCTCTAATTAGTTGCACAACCATCCATTGGCTGCTCTGGGAGGACATGTGTTTGTCCTAAACAAAGCTGATGTGGCTGCTCAAGTATTTAACTCTTCAGGAGACCCACAGAAGCAAAAAAAAATAATTAAAAAAAATATATATATATATATACATATATGTATATATGT
>CAEMYA010000024.1:5449174-5459964 GCA_903131615.1 Diplodus sargus
ACTGTGCGTAAAAAAAAAAAAGAAAAAAGAAAAAACACTCCGCCGGAGTGTGAGAATAAAAATAACACTAGAATAGTCCAAATATCTACCACATGCACAGCTTCAGTAGGATTGGAGTGACTCGGCAGAGTGGTATGTCCGGGAAAGCTACGGGTTAATTTAAGACTAGGAGCAAAGCCTGTTGCCAATTAGGAGCAGTGAGCGCCACATGTGGGCTAGACTTAGCTATCTCCAGAAGGGGGCAAAGGGGGCAGAAACCGCGCTGCGTGCAATGGAGACAAGCTGACAGCCTGTGCAATCACTTCTTCTAGATCAATTGGCAGTTACGTGTTTGGACGGTTTCTAATTTGTGGGATTTTTTTTTTTTTCTCCTGAGAGATGATTAAACAGGATCTGCAGGGCTGAAGAACTGGTGCGTAAAAGGACCACCGCTTATTCGTGGCCTGCTTCCATTTTCACCTTTCAGCGCTGCAACATGGCACGCATCCCTGCCATGTTTTTACTCTGTGTAACATCTTTACTCAGTGGAGCAGAGAGCGCAGCTGAGACCTGCCGGGGGACGCGCTGCTTCTCTGGCCAGGACTGGAGAAGACCGTGCGTCGGAGCGCACTGCCAGGGGCGCACGGAGGCAGCAGCAGCGCCCCGACGACAGTTTCAGCCCTCTGCTCAGTCCAGACAAGGACAAGTCTACCCGAGTTATCAACAGGATGGTCATTTCAGTCACCACCAAGCGCAGAGCTCGCCGTTAGCACCGTACACCATCGTCCAACCTCAGCAGGGGGGCTTTGCGCAACAAGCGGGTACGGATGGCACCAGGAGGACCAACCCGAGAACCATCACTGCGGAGGTGTTCCATCCTGGCTGCGCCGGTGGGACGTGTCCCACCACAGTCTCCCATCACCCGACGAGTGATGACAGTGCAACATGGGACTGCAAAGGGATTGGATGTAAACTTCCCCTCCGGATGCGCCAGAAGTCCAAGTCTTGCGTTGGAGACGGTTGCGGTGCGCACGGAGGAGACGACGGGAGAGGACACTCATCCCCGGTTCATGTGACAGACAGAGCGGCGCAGTTTCTGGATGAGCTTCCAGACTTTGGGTCGGAACGTGGCGCGTGGATACAGTTAACATGTGACATGAAACCAGGTCAGTATCAGCCTGCCAGTGATTAGACACAAACTGGAAAGAAATGTAAGTCGATCCCGTTCCAACTGCAACCGTCTCAGTGAGAAAATTATAATTACTTAAATAGCTGTGTAATAGTTTTGTATTTTTTGCCACAGGGAACAATGAGGTTCCCTCAGAGGACGCTCTGGTGCTGCAGCTGCAGCTGTCGAAGAGCCAGGACAAGCTGGTTGAGGCCCTCAGGGGCCAACAGGACGAGGTCAGGGAGCTGCAGAGGCTCCTCAGTGAGCAGCAGGGGACGCTGGTCAACCAGCAGAGAGAAATACTGGAGCAACAGAGGAGGATGTACGAACAGATGGAACAAGTAAGGCAGCTGTGATTGATGATGATGATTAATAGAGTGTTAATCGCTGGTGGGTTTGTTATTGGCCGGTGATTAGAGAGACATTAAACATTTATTTAGATGAGGTGCACTGAAAGCACTTGATGATGTGGACTGCTGACCTCTCTGTGGAGAATGAGTTCCATATGGGGATCAGAGGTTTGAATGTTCTGTAGAAGCTGAAATCAGGATCTAAGTAATACGGACAGCACGTGATAATCATTCATTTTGTAGTTTAACTGTGTATCCTTAAAAGTCATGATGATTAATACTATGATCACACTTAAGTGTTTGAAAATTAAAATGATATTCCTCTCCTTCCAGGTCAAAGCCCAGTACAACATAATGATGGACAGCATCAAACAGACATCCTTCCAGGGCCTCCAGGGGGAGCTAGACAGTCACATGGACACCCTGAGTGGGCAGGTCAGAACCCACCAGGCTCAGCAGGCTCTCTCTCTGCACAAAGTGGACATGGAGGCCAGCGTGATGGAGGTGAGCTGCAAGTGGAATCAGGGATCAGGAGTGTTCAGAATACAGTGTGCCACGCTACGTGTGTGATACCAGATGTTTCAATCTGACCAAACTCATTTGTGAGAAAAGGCACTTTAATTAAAGTTATTTGTAACTAAAAGAATGTACAAAATGAGCTTTGATTTAATGCGAGCCATCAAACTGCAAGACTATGTGCCTGTTTTTTTTAATATGTTGTGGATATGTTGTGATTAAAAGTATCTACTTACCTTAAATCAACCAGCAAATCAAACAATGTGCTTAAGGGCAATTTTAATGCACTTGTATTTTGCTTGAGTATTTCCATATTCTGCTACTTTATGCTTATGCGTATCATAGGGAAATATTATACTTTATACATTTAGTTACTAGTTACTTTGCAGGCTCAGCACAATGCAACAATATGTGATCAAGGGTTGTGTTGAGCAGGGAGAGGTTGATTCTTGCCAATCAAATTAGGGCCACTGGGTGGAGCTACAGACAGTGGATTTTTATACAGCTGACCTGTCTCTTATTCTACTGTCAGATCATAAAGACAATTTTAGCAAAAATGCTGGATATTAGTATTAGTATTAATCACCCAAGTTCTAACATTAATACCTTGAATCTTGCATACAATAACTTCTGCTCTAATGTCCCGTCATTCTTCAACTTACATATATTAATTTGCCTGGAAAAACTAAAATTGATATCAGCAATATATGACATTTACTATGTTCATATGATATGCAGACCTGACAAAAATGTTCAGGTTGGATTATCACACTGACATGTTTGCTGCCACCAGGTGGGTCGCTCCCTGGTTGCCTGTGGAAGTTGTGGTCCTGACGAGTACTGCGGCTTCAGCAGCGGTCAGCCTCGCTGTGAGAAGTGTACCATCTGTCCTGCAGGCTTCTTCCTGGTCGCCCAGTGTTCAGTCCACGCAGACAGAATCTGCCAGGTAAGCACTATTGTCTATTCACAGTGTGCCCGATGACAACATTCCAACTCAAAGCACAGAAGAAAAAACAAAGTTTGTGCTGGTGGTTATAGAAAATGCTAATAAGTAATCACTGTTTCACCACCAAATACTGTCAAATGTAAAATTGCCATGACGAACAGAAACAGACCAAAGGAAACATCAGGCAGCTGAAGACAGGACAAGAAGACTACCAGGCCTAGATTTGAACTCCTATGACCCGTTAATCACACAGTCAATCCTGCAATAACAGATTTTTTGGCCGCAGAAACAAGCTGTGAACTCAACACAGTCATGCTATCTACTTTAAGGTTGCCTATTTCAAGTAACAGTTATAGAATTTCTGGCCACCGTCTGAAAGTCCAAGCATCACTGTCTTTTATCTCTGTTTGTGGTCTTCACTGTACACTCCACATTCACTCCTCTTGCTCTTTAGGTGCTAAATGATTTACTGGAAACGTTTTGCTGTTAACATCTGCCACCTGCTGCTGCAGGCGGTTGTTGGCCAGAAAACCAAAACAAAACTGAAAGATGTTGAACAGCTCTGTAGAGATTTCTGTGGGTTCCCCACAAGGAGTAATTTTACTTCAAGTAGTCATATTTTACAATTAGTCAAGTATAATTGTAGCTCGTTTAAAGATAAGGTAATAATTCTACATTAAAATGTATATACATCGGAGTGCCCACTGTCTCAATTGATAGAGCCGGCTTCCCATGTACAGATGCCTTGTCCTCGCTGCAGTGGCCTAGGGTTCCGGTCCAACGTGCGGCCCCTTGCTGCATGTTTACAGCCATCTCCGAGCTGTCGTATCAATAAAGCCATAAAAAGACCCCCAAAAAATTACTAAAAATTTATATTTTGTTTGACATGTGTATACGATTCATTCAGTAGCTATATCTTCTGGGACAGAATAAGGAAGTCTGTGAGTTTGATTAAATGTAATGTGAATAAAGTTAAACACACTAAAACAAACTAAAATGAATGTACTGTATGTTAGCCCTTAGCAAAAAGTAGTATACTTGAAGTTCATTTTATTAAGTATGCTTGAGTATAAGTATAAGTATAGCAAGTATACTATGGACCATGTACTTGTAGTGTACTAGAAAGTATACTAATTTAATACTTCTTCGGACTAAATTGGAACATTTTACGTTTATAAAAGTATACTTTAAGTATACTTTATAAGGTCATTTTAAGTTTGCAGAAGTACACTTTCAAGTATACAACAAGTACACTCATCTATGTACTACTAGTGTACTAAGTATATACTTCTAGTCCACATTTTAGTTTATTAACATGTAGGTTCATAACAGCGGTAATACCTCAATGCAAATGTGTGTAATGATTGACATTTTTATTCAGTATAAGCCAAGTATACTTCACTATATTTTTCTTAAGTATATAAAATATAGTATATAAACAGTACACTTCAAGTATACTGCCTCAGTTTTAGTATAAAATAAGTATACTTGTTGTACACTTGAATAACTACTTTTTGCTAAGGGAGCAGTAAGTTAGCAAGCAAAGATATGCAGGGGATGCGTACCTGTGTGTTTGCGTTCAGGTGAATTAGTAAATTAGTAAACCATGGCTCTGGGTGTTTCTTCCTCCAGAGGGTCTTGAACCCGACTCTCTTGTTCTGAGCAGCGGCTTTGCCAGGCCCTCCCCACACAGCACTCATTAAAAAAATGTGTTTTGTTTTGCTCTGAAGAAACTATAAATAATTTGTTTGAAATTGATTCAAAGTGTCCATTTATTCATCATTACAGGACAGAGATGAATGTCTTGAAATAACTGATCTGTGCGGAGATCCACAGAAGTGTCTCAATACTCCAGGTATGAATTTATGAGATCCTTTTCTAAACATTGCCTGCACTGATTACAACTCATCAACTGTAATTGCCAGCAGTCCCACACTTCCTCCATTTGTTGAACTTCTGACTGATTACTCCTTGTAAAAGGCTGTGCTTCAGACACTGAAATACTTGTTACCCCATCATCAGGTGGATTCAGGTGTCAGGGCATGACGGAACGAGATGCCACCTCCGGAATGTGCAGCCATGGCTACTTCTACAACTCAGACATGGATGAGTGTCAGGCCTGTAATGAATGCGATGGGGAGCCAATAGCTTCACCTTGTACCTTCACCTCAGATGCCATGTGCTCTGGCCCTGCTGCTGGTGACAGTGCCCTCTCTCTTGCCTGGGCTGGAGATGCAAGTCTGCCTGGCGCAAAAGGCCACATCCTTGCTCACGCCTTCCCTAGCATGCAGCTTCGCCTCCAGGGGAAAGGCGACGCAAGTCTGGTGGCCCCTGAAGACGGGCACCTGGTGCTGCGGCAACACGGTCTGATCTGGCTGGATGACAATCTCTCAGTGACTCACGGCTGTCGTAGTTTCATCCAGGTGTGCCTGCGAATGAACGACACGGACGGCTCTGAAAGTCGTGACCTCAGTGGCGTGCGAATCGAACAGCAGGAAGTAAGGTCGCTACAGAGCGTGAGCATCAGTGGGGTAGCAGAGGTGGCACCAGGTCACATCATCTCCCTCTTACTCCGGAGTGCCAACCAGCACTGTAACCAAAGCAGTGAAGGTCTGCAGCTGTACAATCCTGCAGCAGCTTCGCTCAGTCTCCTCTGGCTCTCACATGACACCGGGGCGGTTGCCATGACAGCACAGGCCATGGTGTCTGCACACTACCATACAACCTATCGCCCAGTTTTCCGCACCACCTCCACATCTGACCCTTATGTGGTGGGGCTGACTCATGATGGCCGTGGGATCCGTTTTGCTGAGAGTGGCACGGTACGTTTTGTATTCCAGCAGGCATTGTACTCTATGGGCCAGGCATGCGTGAGCGAGGGCTTCCAAATATTGGCATACCTCAACCACAATGGAACTGGCATGGAGCTGTGTCGTACCTTCAAACCAGGCGTGCACTATCGAGACACATCCATATCTCTGTCTGGAGCCTCTAAAGTTGACCCTGGGGACACACTGGCCTTTGAGATCCTCTCTCCTGCTCAGTGCAATGTACGTTTCTTTGGTGATGAAACAGGCATCAGCACCCTCAGCTTGGTTTGGGTCCCGGCTGCGATCTCTTCCTCTTTGTCTGCCTCGATATCTCACACAGGCCTTCCCTCAGGAGCAGTCCGAAACAAGCCTCTGTTCTTCCGCCAGACCAGCTCCCAGGTGTCCCAGATGGAGCTGCTAGGGAAGGGATCCACGGATCAGAGACGAGATTTTGTCTTCAAGGAGAGTGGCACGGCCAGCGTGGCTCTGGATCTCAAACTTATCCACTCCTGCAACCTGGTCAAGGTGACTCTGCTAAGGCGAAGTGATCCAGAAGGTTCAGGTGGAGACCAGGAGGCAGAGGGAGCGCGACCTGTTCCCCTGGCTCAACAGGTGAGTGGTCAGATGCCTGAGGGCAGCCACTGGGCCAGAGTGAGCCTGCGGGCATCCTTCCAGGTTCATAATGGCACAGCGGTGTTCTTCATACTTGACTGTGTACGAGGACGGGTAAACCAGATCAGCCACCACTCAGGAAGTGGAGTGTCAGTCCTCTGGGTGGCAGCATAACATAAAACAAAACTTTATTGAGTTGTTCCTTGATATGGTTTCCAGTTCAGTTGATCAGATGTTGAGCGATTTATATGATGGACTAATTTTGTTGGTTTGTTTGTAAAGGAATAGTTAGACAGGTTGGAAAAGATGCTTATTGTTTCTTGCCAAGAATTAGATGAAGAGATTGATACCACTCTCATTTTTGTCTGCTCAGTGTTAAGAGTGTTAAGCTGCCTGTTAGCTTAGCTTAGCTTAGTTTAGTTTAGTTTAGCATAAAGACTGGAACCAGCTAACCGTACTCCATTCGAAGATGAAAAACTACACTCAAAAGTTAAGCACCTGTGAAGCTCAATGTTGAACTGTTTAATCTTGCTTGTCTAATCTGTGCTAAAAGCAAAGTGTTACGGCACCAAGTTGTGGTTACATACCAGGCTAGCCCCTTCCCAGCCTTTGTAGCTACTAAGCAAAACTAAGCTAAGCTAACCATTTCTGGTCATCATCTTCTCATTTACCTTTAACAAGCATATCTCCCAAACTTTGAACTATTCATTTAAGGTGCCTTTTTTTTAAAGACTTTAAACTTTAAAAGCTTAAATATGGACTTATTTTAAAAAGCATAGCATTTTGCATCAATATGAATGCAAGTATTAGTAATGTGTAATGATTTCTGCAAATGTTCAAATTATGGCCCTAAAGAACTGTCTCCAGCTTCAAATACACACAATTTTTCTCATTCTTGAGTCGTCTGTTTTCATGTTCAGAAATTCCATGTGCTTTCACTTTGTCTGTCTTTTATTTATGTAATTCATTCACACCAAAGGACTTCATCATTCCCGCTGTGACTACAGCATTTTTCTGCTGTCGCCAAACGCGATTCTCTGGTGCCGTTTTCATTCAGGAGTGTGTTCTTTAAGAGCACATGTTTAATGTTAGCTGCAATTTTCCAATGTGAATATCTACTGCATGCCTTGTTTAATGACCACTTTCTGCATAAGAGAGTCATGTGTTCTTCGCTAAGGCCCTGTTGATTAAACTGTCCTGGGGAGACAGCATATTATTTTGTTATACAATACCTTAAGAGTTACTGTTTACTCAAAATGTAATAAAGTGTATATTTGATGTTTTGTATTAAATGCAATAAAAGTGTTTTGCTTGACTCTTGGCTGTCTCTGTATAGGGACTCTGCTTGGTGTGCTTGCTCAGCCAGGTATCTGGTGGTGGACTGGCAGCGCGGAGCACCAGGGTACTGTTGGTGTTCACACCATGAGCAAAGGGGCTTCGGAGCTGCTGTATGGTGGCTAATGTTAGCTAAACGTTGAGAACGATAAAGCTGTGTAAGCTAACTGGCATTCCTTATCTAGTTGGTTGACTTACGACTCTTCCATTGGCTACTTGTGCTGATGTTCCTAAAACATTTTAGCATTCAACATTGCTGAATGCTAAAATGTTTTAGTGCTAGAAGTTATTACGACAAAGGTTCTAGATTTAACTGTGCTTTAACAATAGTAGCCCAAGTATCCACGGCAAGGCTACAACTAGCATACAAGAATAACTCATAAGCCTTCAAATATTTTTTCTTCAGGTTCCAATCAATACAAACAATATCAGGTGCTACAGCCTATCACAGATGACATTGTTATGACAGAGATGCAATTGTTGTGTTTGTTAGACTAATGCTATCATGAACTTTTCCCTAGGTGCCGCAGTTACAAAAATGGAGACTGAATTGTACATGTTTGCTCTTGGCAGAAGCTGCCAGGTGTTTCCTGTTACACATCAAAGAACTGAAGTCCTTTATCATGAATTTAAACAGTTGAAATTATATTAGGCGGGTAGTAAACCTCCTAATGGCCTTCCTACACACGTCCACCAACATCCCCTCTCTTTCTCAGAATGCTGCTCTGCTTTGGCCCAAGATCAAAAAGCGTATTACGACCCTGAGCAAATGTTCTCTATGAAAAGCAGTCGACCAGTTGATGTTATTATTTCAGCCTTTGAAGTCATGACCCGGAGGTTAGTGTGTGCTATAGATTATTCAATAAATCGTGACTTTTAGGGGATTAGCGCCATTAATATTCAGGCCTGTGTCTTGAAGGTGCCGGTATGGAGTCTCCGGGATCAAAAGAGTGCCGACTCAACCATTTCCCACTTCAATCTTCTAATTCGCTCTAGTTCAAGGTTGCTTGACCAGACTGTTACCATGAATAAAACATGGGCACAGTTTATGATCATGGCCTAACTTTTTATGTGGAACCTTTGTGAGAAACTAGACAAAAAGAACAAAGACAACAAGCGAACCTGGAAGTTGACAAACAGACCGGAGAGAGAGCATATCATGAGACAAATTGAAACCACCTCCAGGCTGACGGCTGACGGATGACTGGCTGGGTGAGTTATGGTGGTCTGAGGATGATAAATGCTTAAGGAAAAAGGTCAGAGCCCCACAGTATAGAGAGCGGGGCTTCGTCTGGAAGGACTAGTTGCCCTAGCACATTAGCACTGGATGATAGTTAATAGGGTACAGATGGATGGAGAGACGGCCTCAACAGCACATGTGTGTGTCCAGTAGGTGTGGGTGTGTCTTTAGCGCCTGGGTTGTACGCACATATGTTTCGCTTTTAGGACTTGGTTGAAGATTCTTAGACACTTCTGTGACCTCCAAAATATTTTGATCAAATAGATAGAAAGATAGATCAAAAGAATAACAATCAATATTATCTATTCTAAAAGGAGGATTAGCTCCACTAATCTGTAAAGTATTGCATGTTTAATAAAGGAGCAGTTCCAAAGAAGAAATTCAAATTATTAAAGAATTTTAATCTTTACAATATTAATCAGGTAATACAACAAACTCAGAAATATTTATCTTGTCATGAGAGTTTGTTTATTTAGGTGTTTAGGCATGAAACATACCAGTCAATGAGAATTTTTACCATTAAAATGTCTTCCCTAAAACTACATAGAGCTCCTTTAACAAAACTTATTATAGTTATTAGGGAGTGAGGAGGGTCCCAAAAGGGAATGCTAAGTGCTTTATCTCTTCTCTAAAGGGAGAGTATAGTAAAGTTTTTGCGGTGACAATTTTTTTAATTTTTTAAAAAAATTTCCAAGGGGAGGGTCCAAATATCAAAACCCTGTGTATGGTCTTGGTTCTAAAAAGTTAAACAGAAAGATCAAAATAAGTTTTAAGAAATTAATACTTGTTGTTAGGGGTGGGCAAAAATATTGATATGGCAATATATCGCCAAAGAGCGACTCTGCTGTGTGGCGGGTGTATTTCTGTAGTAGAGAGAGTGGCTGAGGTCTTTGCAAAATGTATGGCAAGTTAACAACGCCTCCGCAATTTAAAGTTGACGTTTGGAAGCACTTTGGCTTCAAAGTTAAGAGAGAAAGCAAGAACAACGAGCTGGACAAAGAGAATATTACTGCCTGGAAATTTCATGGGAATTAATAAAATGGAGAAGCTGTTTTGAATGAAATAGTTTTGACTCAATATGTCCTCTGATCAATATCATCTGATGTACATATACAGGTACTTGTGCTTTCATCTTTATTTATATTGTGACATTGTTATAAGTATCGTATCGTGACCAAAGTATCGTGATACGTATCGTATCGTGAGGTTCTTGCCAATACCCACCCCTACTTGTTGTAATTAGATAATTTCTTTAACAAAATACAATATATTGAGACTTGATGCTTCAGATTGTAATGCTCCCTAAGGCGCTGTTATTTGTGATTTTGGGCAAAATAGATAAAATATGACTTGGCTTGTCTTGAAAAGTGATTTGAACACTTCATACTCATGTCCATACACTGCTTGGAATGTACACTCCCCAGCTTTAACAGGCATATGTGGAGCTCACAGTCTACAGTAGACAGGCTGCCAGATTTAACGTGTAGCATGAGGTGGATGGTGGGATGACTGGGCCACATATGGTGCACAGACTGCATATGTACACGACAGGTAGCAGGAATGTGCAGAGGGCAGGTACGCTCCAAACCTTGCCCTCCATACTGAAACAAGCTTAAAGACATGGAGGAAGGACTGGGAGAAAGACAAGAAGAAAGCTGTGGGAAAATAAAGTGAGAAATCGGCTGCTCCTGTGTCCGTGCATCTGGAAGCAGTTCTCGCTTGTTTTTGAACTTTTCTTCTCCTCTATCTGCCTTTAACTCACCCAGAGGTTTCTGTGCTCTGCAGTGAGACAAAACGTTTGGGGCTGGAGGTTGTGAAAAAAAAAAAAAAAAAA
>CAEMYA010000024.1:5459991-5487673 GCA_903131615.1 Diplodus sargus
AAAAAAAAAAAAGCAACTTATATATGGCTTTGAATTACAGGCCACTGACACGCAAACATTATGAAATGGTAAGCAACCCAGTAAATTTGTATGTTCACCATCAGAGGAAAAGCTTGATTACCAAGAATATCACAATGTTCGTCACACAGTATGTTAAAGCACACGACAGGTTGCACATATTAGAATGTATTATATAATAATATTAGTATATAAACACTTAATTGTTCATTTCATTGTAATTTCATGTCCAGCTATTTATTCCTAAAAAGCGGAGCAGACTTATTCCTACTGGTGCGATACTGCCCTCTTCAGGAGACAAACGGAACACAACATGATTTTATTTTTGTTTTTTGGTGGGGTTAAATTTATTATTGTATATTATATCACTGCATACATATGCCACGTTCTTATACCACAATGTTAACAATGACTTATTTCATATAATTTAATTCATCAATTTGCTTTTGACAACACAACCAATATTAAGAAGAGTAATGCAGATCACTGTGATCTTGGTTATGAATAGATTCAGTTAAGATGCAATGCCACACGTGATTTCAGACTGTACTTCAGGGGTTACAGAGTCAAATGTACGTGTTTTTCGGTATAAACATTATCACCTAATGATCACAAAGTTTTACATAATTATCAAGTAGGACTATATTTACTATAGGTAAAGTTAATTATTACTCAACGATAGCAGAAAAACATCAACTGTTTGATAAAGTGTGTAAACATGAGCTGTGATTGAAGAAAAGACTACAAAGTTAAAAATCCCAGATATCATTTCAGGATGTGACTACAAAAACCTAACAGTGACTAACTTTTTTTGCCATTAGTATAATGAATCCTTCAAAGCGTTCAGATAACAGAGATCAGACGTGACAATTCGGCACTTAAGTGTTGAGTGTTGCAGCATAAAGGAAATTTTGTCGCCACCATCCCATGAAAAGGCATCTTTGAGGCTTACGGTGGTGGAGTCAATGGATGGCGATGAAACGAAAGGAACAAAGCGGGGAATGAAAGAGGCTGCGTGGTGTGTGTTGAGCAGCGGCAGCCTCTCAGTGTTTACAGCTTTAGGATAAGCTTGAAATGGTGAAGTACGGCTGAAATACAAAAAAAGGCTGTGCAGCTGCTGATTGTGAATGATGACTGTCGGTTTGGATAAACGCATTAACGTGATGCTCAGCTGCGCGGTTTCCATATTAGTTACACAATGCTGCAATAACGCTGTCAACGGGATAACAAATTGTCAATGCACCTCGGTTGTACTGGGTTAAAACAGTAAGGCAGTCTCCACTCAGTGTGATGTTCTTGGCAAAACTGTGTATTTAAAGCTTATGAGTGTACATTTATGTGTAAAACACTGTATCGTATGATAATACGTTGCTTTTTGGTCCATGCTGCGAATACAACTGACTGTCTCCAAGATGCGAGACGAGAAAAGATGTGAGAAAGACGAAAGATAGAAAGAGTGAATGAGTGACAAAAGGAGTATACTGTGAAGGAGAAGAGGAGGAAGGATGAGCAGGGTACAGAGGAGAGAGGGTGTTGCGTTGGTTGAATAAGGCCTGCAGGAAGACGGTGAGAGTGAGACAGTTTCAGTGCAGGATCTCGATGAGGAGGCGTTTGAAGTCTCCACCGCACTCGGAATCCAGAGCGTCTTTCAGGGTGACGTCGTATTTCTCCAGGTACATGTCCTTCACGGTCTCCAGGTCGATCTGCGGGTGAACAACACGACACTGCTGTCACCTCTATTGTCAAGTGTTTATATGCTTTACTGTCGACTGCTGGCTAGGGCTGGAGGGGAAACTTACTTTATTTCATGAACAGGGAGGAGAGGGGAAAAGAAGAGAGAGAACCAGAGACTCTGGTGCGTACTGAGTTCACTTAGAGGTTGAACTGAACTGAAATGCATCGTTAACTTGAGGTATTTTAATGCAGAAATCTTATGTACTATGTCTAAAATATCAAAATTTGGTTCAATCTCTATGATTCATTAAATTACTATGCAGCTACTATGTATGATCAGGCATTCGGCCGTGTGGTGACAGGGACTCGCCTCAGAACGGCCTACAATGATGCGGATGAGCGTGTCTTCATCGGTGCCCGCTCCCTTCATGGCGGCATTGAGGCGTCGGGCAAAATAAAGCTGAGGGTTCTTGGCACACCGGACTACAAAAACACAAAAAGGCAGCGAGTGTCATAAAGAGAACTTGTCATCTTTGATTATGCTTGCGAACAATCCTGTCACAGCGTCACCTACCCAGAGTGATGTAGCACTCCTTGAGAGTCCCTGTCGCCTCAGAGTCAATGGTGTCCAAAATGTCTGTGCCTGAAAGCTGCAAGACAGTAAGTCAATGAAAAGAAGAGGACAATAAGATAACAAGACTACCTTATAATGTCAACAGTGAGGAGAGGTCAGTCGGAACCCGCCTTTTTGGCAGGAAGCAGTGTGTCCTTACCGACTCATAGGCCTTAAAGGTGGCCTGAAGCTGCATGTAGTTCCTGTGTGTCAGGATGTAGGTGAAGGTCGACTCATCAGTGCCAAATCTGCCTTCTCCTGCCTGACGGGCACAAAAACAGGAAATAATATGCCAACATTTGTGAGTTTATGTCTTAGCATTAGAGTAAATGTGCTACTTTTGGTCAGCATTCTCTTCAGTAAGGGGCCTGTACTAGGAACATGGTGAGTACAATGTTATCCTGACTGATGAAAAGTAAGGATAGCACTGTGAAAATAAGACTATGTGACAGTGTCATTCTTTTATGGAAAGAATTCTAAAGACGACTATATCACCTCATGACGCTAATGCTCAGTCTCATTTCTTTTTACCCCTAAGCCAATTTTTACAACTACTACCCTCCTGCCTCTCAGAACAGAGTGAACACTAGTAGTTGAAATCTCCCCCATGCCATGAGTTGTCACTAATGGTGTTTATGTTAAGAGACACAAGCAGGCATTCCCAATATGGCACCTTCAGCTGTGGTGACTTCTCTTACATTACTGTGGCAATCCTGGTATTATCACAAAGCCGTTAGCCTTTTATCTGACGGAGATTTCACGCTATCAATCAAGTAATCAAATAAGAAAAAAAGAGCACTGCTTCATTACTTTGCCACGAGCTGTGTGTTATGGGCTAACATTGGCTACGTGTGCTCCTACCCTGCTAAGCCCGCACTGATATCAGAGGAGTGACACCAAGCGCACCACCATATTTCCTCAAAGGCCTGCCTAAACTCTGTCTCTGATTGGCTCTGACGCGGTGACATTCTCTCTAACGCTAACCATCTAACCAACCATCTAACCCTCAGCTGGCAATGAATGCAAGCCAGTAAAGGGGACACTTGGCGGGTCTTTTGGGACATTTGGCCACCACAAAGAACAGCCTTTGACCTTAAAAATTTCACCTGATGGTTGCGCAAGACGAAAAGTGAAGGGTTGATCAAAGTGATGATAACTCCAGCAATCTATCAAAACATTTGCTGGACATTTTCACTAAATCATCACAATGCTAAAAGAACCGACTCAGGATCAGTCATTTTTTATAGAAGACAGAATGTTAGAAGTTGGTAAAGTATTTTTGGCAGACCTTGCCACATTATTGTCCCTGCACACATTCACTGTTGTACAGTATCACTGTGAAACCTAAAATATGAAGCTTCACGACAAAGTGAAATTCCACAAAGGTTTCACAATCCTGTACTGTAAGAAATGCCAGAGCACGGCATTACCAAAAACCAAAACAAGCTCTGATTTAATAAAAACCTGTACTTGTGAGATTTTTGCAGCCATCCATCTCAATCTGGGATCAGGTTTCCGTACAAACACTGGTGTTATTTTCGGGGCAGACTGCGAATAAGGTCTCTAATTCGAAAGGGACTGTGCGGCGCAGATTTCATCTGTCAAAGTACCTCAAACAAAGATGCGGCATCCTGTTGGGCTAAATCCTCATCCACTTCATAGCCCTCGTCTCGGCCCGCCTGTGAAAAGAAAGCCGGGTACAGCAGAGCAGAGGGGAGAAAAGGGAGAGGAGAGGTTTAAGTGGACGGATAAAGTATGCGGCGCGGTGAGGGAAAGAGATTTTGTGAGCGGAGGAAAGGTCAAAAAGATGGATTACAAAATAATCTCTGGCATTTAGCAGGATAACAATCATCTGCCACACATTAGAGGGAAGTATTTGAAGGCCATTGAAGCTCTCTGGATAAATGTCGCTGTAGAACATGAGTCACAATGTGTTTGTCTTTTCTTTTCTGAGGGAAGGAAAAGAGAGGGGAAGCAGAAAAAAAAAAAAAAAAAAAAAAATGGGTGGGAGCGCTGGAGAGCCGGAGAAGGCATGGAGGCCGAGGCATGCCAGACAATGATGTGATGTGTGACGAATGCCTCAGTGGGCGAGACGCAGCGTGGAGAACAATCCTGCCAGCTATTATCAAAGGGAGACAAGCACTGCTGTCCTTGTCTTCATGGCTTCCCTCCAGATACAAGACTTCCACCTCGACATCAAATCGTGCTCGAAACTCTCGCCGCCTTGTGCGCCGCAGCTCCCCTTGTAACTGTCAGAGCTGTTAGTGTCTGTCACGGTTAAACAAAGCCCCCCCAAAAAAATAATGAGTCTTTACCTGCAGCAGTGACATCAGCAAGTTCCTCACGTCTCCACTGGTGTCGTCCTCGATGTCTGCGTCCAGCTCACGCTCATGAACTGGAAAGGTAAGACACAAGAAGTGCTCAGGGTGTTTTGTAGCAAGTGAAAGTGGAGCCCGAGGAGGATAATCTACATACTGTACTTGTGGTCAGCGATGGATCATTTCAGCATGAATCACTCCTTAAGAGTGAAAACACCCACAACATTATGATAAGTGCAACAGAGTGTTTATCGGTTCCATGTGCTGCTTAAATGACCACACTTTCCAGTACGAGACCAGCAGCAATTTTGTAGCCGTTAGATGAGTCAGCATGGAGGGAAGCTCACCCTGGGCGTAAGCCTGCTTGTATTTCGAGATGTCCTGTAAGGAGCAGAAGAAGATGAGAATTAGAGATATTAGAGCTGCTGCTGGAACAAACTAGAAACACGAAACTTGGCACAATAGGTGGGCATGGTGTGAAAGACCGCCATGACGGTTTTTCTACACACATTTCTTGCATCTCCTCCTAAACCTTACATCTGATTGCTACCAAAATTCCCGTAGATCATTACTGGACCAAGAGTATCAGGAGTGGCACAAGGCTTGTTGATATCTTATTTAGGTTTTAAGATAATGACCAGTGAAGGGTTAAGGAAAATGGCCTTATGTTGGTACACATCTTCAGGCTGAGTTCGGGAAGTCCACCAGATTATTTGACCCATAGGGGGCGCCACAAGTGCCAAAAATGCACCTTAAAACTAAGTAGACAGCAGTTTGCCAATTTCGTTGCGCATGTATTGACCAAAATCAGAAGTGGTATATTACATGGTGCACGTGGGCGTGGCTTATAACACATTTGCTCGTAACTCAAGATGCCTCCGTGCAAGCTCTGATTAAACTCACTGGAGACGTTCTGCGCAATCACTTCAACATGCACCTCAAGTTTCGTTCAGTCTGATTAAGGGGGACAAATGGCAAACTCGTGTGCAATTACTCCACAGCTGCAGGCTTTGTTCCAACGAAACACAAGTGTGTTTGCCCACCTGTGTGAAGCCTGAAACCCACTTGTCTACAGTTCAGATCTTTGGAGTGTTTAGCATCTTTCAGCTCGATTAAGTTTTGGTTTTACAGCCTCAAACTTGACTTTCAAGCAGCAGGCGGAAAACACTGAACTGAAGAACAGTGTGTTTTATTAATAGAAAATATACTGGCAGCGAGGACAGACTCTATCTGAAGCCAATGATCATGATAAGCACTCCCTCCTCTTGGGTGCCCCTTTGATAAATAAATCATTATAAGGTGCCCTTTGAGCGGAGAAACAAGTTGCAGTGCCATACAGACTGCCCTACATGCCAGAAAAGGGCTTGATGCCGTTTAACCTAAACTGTATCATGACCCTGCTGCTTGCACAACAACAGTATCCCATATTGACAAACCTCATTGGTGGCCGTGCACAGGATCTCCACGAGCACATCTTCATCTGTGCCTGCCCCCTTCATGGCCTTCCTCAGCTCCTTGGCAAAGTAGATATGAGGAGGCTCCAACATGGCCATGGTGGCATTCTCAAAACTACCAGTCAGCTCCTTTTTCAGGACCTCTTCCAGCTCCTGAGCAAACACAGTGAACACAGAGGTGACATGATGCGTGGTTGTCATGCGTGTGTGCTTTCGTATACGAGCGCATTCAACGCGTTGACAGACAGGTACTCACATCATCGTACTTCTCGAAGTAGGCCTGCTTGATCTCCACGCGCTGAGCTGCACAGCGATTGGCCAGGATCTGAATAATGGCCTCTTCATCTGTGCCTGGAGAACACACAGCAGCACACACATGAAGGGTTAACTTCACATACGACTATAGTAAAGTACGACACCATTGCTCAACGCCTAAAAAGCACTTTAAAGACTAAAGGCTGTGCTGGAATCGTGCCTCTCAACCTGGACACAACTTTTATTAAAAGGGGCAATATGTGTGAATTTTAGTTAAAAGGTAACCAAAATTATCAAAAGAACGTGAAGAATTAACTGTTTTGATGTAACGTTAGAGACGTCTATGTATCATGTTGCGGAAGTTAGCGTGCTAACAAGCGAGGCCCGGTCCAAAGCTCCTGTGCTCAGGATGTAAACACTAGCATTCCCCTGGTCGTCCGAGCTAAAGGCAGCTGCAGTTAGCAGGTTACTGTGGCTGCCTGCTATTTGTTTTGAGTAAGATCGGTGGCCAATTCCTACATATTGCACCTTTGAAATGGCTGCCAGACTTAAAGACCTATTTTTGTTAAAACTGGGTTAAACCACCGTTTGTAAGCAGTTAAACCGTTATGTTCACGATAAATGAACCTCATGTGATAACATACAGTAATGCATAGCTGACAGGCCATACTGGAGCCATTTAATACATTTAAGACATAAAAAATTGTATCATATTTATGCCAATTTGCTTATTCTCATAATTATGTCATTTTAATTTCATTTGATGTCCCTTTAAATTTAGTGGGTATTTCTGTGTTGTAGCTGCCTCTCATTCATCACCTCATTTACCAGAGGTCAGTGGAGGAGATGAGACGGAACGTGTTTGACACTGTGCGTTGATGCCGGTCACTGTCACACCAGCCATTCATCGTGATGCAAAGTAAACTAATTTTGTTTAGTCTGTTTCTGTGAGGCTATAACTCGTAATGTCAGTAGAAAATGATCGCAGAGATGGAAAATGGAACAGATCAAAAAAGGAGGAAGTGTTGGCTACATATTGATAACACAATATTGCTGGTATACAGCAGCTCCCAGTGAACGGATGTTATTGACAAATTGCCTTGAAATGTTCTGCAAAGTTTTCTGCAGGATGTCTGGCACACTGTTAACTTCAGTCACTTTAAAAGGGCTAAACTGAGCTTAAAGGACAGCACCCTGCTATCTTTCTAGCTTCAAACAGTGTTCCGGGGACCTTATACCAGCTTGTTTATTCAGTGATGGAAAATATTTTTTGAGTGTGAATTATCAAACTAAAAGTGTTCTGCGCTCTGGAGTATCAACAGATTTGATATCAGGTAAATCAGTTGATTTCTGATTTAGGGAGGTCACAGTACAGGTCCTACATGTAAGAAAAGTTCATGTTTGAGTCTCATTACCCAACTTTGGGATTGTAGGACGGGTCGGCCGCCATCCCAAGAGCAACACTTTTTGACAAGTTGGGACTCAAAAATGTACTTTTCTTTCAAAAAGGTCCTTTAATCACATCCAAATAGAGAAAGAGAATATACTTTGTTGTTGTTGTACATTGTTGTTATGATATGGACCCGTGTCTGCAATAAAGCGTTATTATTATACAAGAACTTAAAGAGGACTTAGCCAAACCTCTGTTACTCTGTACACTTACCTAAACCTTTACATGCCTTCTTGATGGCCTTGATATCTGCTGTGACATCAAAGTCCTCATATGGGACTATGGTGGGCTAGAGGATAGAAAGTCAATATGGAAATCATTCACCAAATTTAAGAAAAACTACAAAATCATCCACTTCAAAACGTACTTTATGGGGTCAAGTCACTGACAGACTGTACCAGAGAAAGCAGCCTGCAGAAAGTAACGTAGCCTATAATGAAATTGATGTTTAAATAAAAAACAGAACACCAGTATGAAGCTATAATCATAACGCTTTCCGGCCAGACGAATGAAAGAGTGCAGGGAGGATGTTTTACAGCAGATCCAGGGCAGAATGAGTCTCCCTGCAGGAAAAGGGTGCAGTCCTGCTGAGCCGGCTGAGTCATGGTTCAGCAGCAGCAGTGTGCAGCCTCCCCTCCCCTCCTCTCCTATCCCCTCACCTCCTCTCCTCTCACCTCCTCCCCCCTCCTCTCCCACCCCCCGTTTAGTACAATGCGGCCTTATTGATCAGCGTTTCTGGGAAATTCCTCATCTCTGCTGCTGGCTGCTGGCTGCTGGGCCTGGCAGGGCTTCACTGTCTGTGCCCGAGTTAACTGCGCAACTTTCTCAGTACTCACACTGTCCACACAGTTGGTGCATACAGTCTCCCGATGAGAGACATAAACTTCCATCACGACGCTTCAGTGATCCTGCTGCTGATGATTTACAGGCTCACCACGACTTCTTGGTTTTCCACATCCCATTACATCACCGCAAAAAACCCCGACCGTCCAGCACAGAAACGACACTTTTCTAAATAAAATTCCAGCGACACCACCGTGATGCACTTCATACAGCAGCTGAGAAGTTGTAGAAAACACACTTTTTTTTCTTACCTGAGCGTTGCCCATGATTGTTCCGGAGCGCTGTTTGCAGCTTAAACAAGGTGGCAAATGAAGGCTGGAGTGTGTAAGTGTGTGTCTGTGTGTGTGTGTGTGTGTGTGTGTGTCGGCTGTGTTTGGGTGTCGGTGCTGTGTTGTTTGCTCTGCAGTTGATGTGTGATGCGTGTCAGGTCGGATGGGCTGTTCCCGCATGGAGGCAGCCCTGTCCGGTGCTGCAGGGTGACGTCACTGCCGCTTATTAATTTAGCAGGATGGAGCTGGGTCCTAACACATGATCATTAACCAGTTGTTGGACCGGTTCTGACAACTTTGTTATTTATTATTTGTTCTTACTTGTGCCCAGTGGTGCAATTTAAAAAAAAGTGCTTTTACTCGACTACCATTTGAAAGCACTTCTACCGAACTTAAAGGGGCACTATGTGGCTTCAAACTCTGAATTTCAATATTTGCAACATTAATGAGGTAATAATGCAAACTCAGATATATAGTTTTTATTTCCATAACTGAATAAACAAGCTGTTCTCAGAGGAAAATTAGGTCACCAGAACAATGTGTGATGCTTGAAAGGTGGCAGGGTCCGCCACATATAAACAAAGAAATACATTATAAAATTGTGTTTATTCAGTCATGCAAACAAAGGCCGTTTTTTTTTAAATTTAGTTTGTTCAAGCGTGAAAAATATCAGTCGATAAAGATCTTTCTCTTCTGATTAAAACGTTTCTTTAAAACTATGTACTGCTCCTTTAAAGGGTCATTTAAGCAATTTTACACATTAAAGTGTGTTTACAGGTCTTTTACAGACACTGCTGCATATATGACGAAAGTAGTATAAACCTTTAATGGGTCCAGAGGAAGCTGCATGTAAACTGCCTCCAGTGATGTCACTCAGTGGCCAAATTGCATTGTGGGTAATGTAGGCACCAGTGAAGAAATCATCATGGCAATTATAAAGAGTTACCTAGTGTAGAAACACTCCTCATTAATCGTTCCTGCATTAATCATTTTAGTCTAGAAACAGTATCATCAGCAAAATGTGTTAACGAATCAAATATTTAAGTATTTATTAGTTAAGTAATATCTTCGTTAAATCGCATTACAATGTGAGAAGCATTGCAACGGTGACGAGGTGCCACTAATTTACTTTGACAAGAAGAGTTCATCTCTATCAATGCACTGAATTTTATAAGATATATTTTGTTTGTCTGAAAAGGATCTTAACCCGTGGCAACAGCAAAAGAGGCCACGTAGTTGAGCAAAAAAGTACAATATTTCCCTCTGAAATGGAGTCGTAAAGTAGAAAACACTAAGGTAAAGCACAACTACCTCACTTACATGTCTTTAGTAAACGTAGGAAGTTTTCAAAACTGTCTTATCTGGAGCATCCAGAGGCTCCACTTGGTGGCAGTGTTGTACAGACTAGAAGAAAGACAAATAGCTCCTACAGCAGAGCTGAAAGGGCTGGTTGAATTGGAGATGTGGCAGACAGAGGCACGTATTCAAAGGTTGAAAGACTAACGAATATGTTGCTTTGTATGAGAAATATATACACTTGACCTTTCTGCTCACTGATGGGTTAAGATGAAGATTACTTTTTAAAGGTAAGATTGAAAAGAGGCTGTAATGTTTCATGTTCAAAGCATTTTTACGATAAGATGATGATGTTTTGTATACTTGGTATCTTTGGTGATGAATGACTGATCAATCGACTGTATATAAGGAAACAGCAAACAGCCTCTGGCACCACCCTCATGACGTTAAGAAAGCCGATTGCTTTCGTTCCGTGAGGTGATCCAACCTTGGCAATTGATCAAGACATATGGATTATTTCTGTCAACACCACGCAAACAATATTGAACACGACGGAGAAAGTCTCGAAGCAAACTGGGGCTTTATAGAAAGATTTAATCCAGAGTTGAGAACAGAGTATTTACTATATGTACATGCAACACAATATGAATGTACAATATACTGTAAACACTCCCACGTGGATGCTACAACATGTTGTAACGTCTTGGAGCAACACTGTACCATAAAACAAGCATAAAATACATGAAGTGGGCAAGTTACAGCATTCCATTTCAAACCACCAGATAGAAAAAACCATGTGAGAGTTAGAGAGAGTGGTGGGTCATGTTTATTTATCAAGTATGTCACTTTGTGGATGCACCTCTCTGAATGCTCAATGGGCAAAACAGATAATTTACACAGGTCCATCCCTCAAAATGCTTGATAAATACATGAAAACATCTGACATCTAGTTTTGAAAAACCTTTGTGCTCCCAAGTCCTCTTTAAGTATCTCATAAGATATGCACTTTTTTTTAAGCCTTCTGGTGAATGTATTTTCACTGACATGCACACACAGCTGTAATGAAGCTGAACTGTCTAACGCGTTCGACACGCTGCATTTGGCGTCGACCGCGCTTGCATTAGGTGTCAATGGTGGGAGGCTGATCGCAGGACAGAAAGGCTGGCAGTTGTTGTTCTCCGCAGGATGTGACGTCAAAATTTTCAATGACTCACTTTCTGTCAGCGAGAGAGAGTGGCAAAAAAAAGCGTCGCTCATGCATAGTCGTGGTTTTTAGCGATTGAACATGTGCAAAGATTTGAAGGAAGGTGCATTCAAGCTGATTTAAATCGGGCAACTAAGTGACAGAAAAAAAATGCATTATTCACATCATCCACCCTAGTCAGGCTTGGTTTTGGTCCTCCAGCACTTTTTTTTTTTTTTTTTAGACATGGAAATACTACAGCCTCTGAGAAGGGACATCCAGGGCGAGAATATGGAGTAAACAGTAACTAAATATCAACAGAAAGGAGAGCCTCGTGGATATTTCAGCACTGCTCAACTGTAAGCCGTTTGAGTAGGTGTGTACGTTATTGATGGCGATGCACGTCATTTCAAAAAGCATGTGGCACGTAAGGAGACAAATACCAGAAGCAACAACATCAAAAGTTCCATATTTGAGTACAAGTTAACCAATAAACATTCAGTTATTGGATGCTTGACAGTTTACCACATGCAATGAATTTCTAGAAAAATACACACTGTATATTGAGCGTTGTTACTGAAAGATACAGCTTTTCTCGTTTTGAAATGAAGCCATACTACAATCCTTTGTTATTCCTGTGTCCCACTAATCAAACAGATCATATTATGAATTATGCATTTGGCCTCAAGGTATGACATCACAGCTGTGTCTGGGGCTTTGGTCCTGCTTCTCAGAGCTGATAACTCATTTTTTCCTACAGTCTTTATTTCCCTCCTGCTGCCTGCTTGTTTTCATCATCAGCATCTCATACAGTCATTCTCCACTGACTTACCGCGTAACGTAGAACATCATCAGCGCAACAAAGGAAAACGTTTGTCTGGATTCGATAAACTCATTCGGTGAAGCATTTACTGTGTGACTAATGATTGTCTGATCCGTTGGTAAATATAGATATGATTACTTTTCTCAACATGTAATCAATGTGATAGAACATACCTACAATGTAACTTTGACAAAATGTGCGAGCAAAAGTGCAGACTGAAAAAATTCCTTTAAAGTGACTTCAAGGTTGCATTCAATGCAATGTAACAACGAGACCTTTGCTGTTTAGCAAATGTTTGGGTTGCGTCGATGGACAGCAGAATAAATGTTCTTTTCCGTCTCGGGTCACCCAGAGAAAAGCTTTCTCATCAGCTGCAGTGTTCTGTCTTTATCAACGTGTCCTCTGTGAATACAAAAAAAGTACAATCATCACACCAGTCATCATGCCCTCTCCCCGGAGTCTTGCTCCTGGAAGTCCCAGGGGCAAACATCTGCCGGTTTGTAACTAGAGCTCAATGAGCTCCCCTTCTTCTTCTCTGGTGATTTTTTAGTCTGCGCAAAGCTGGTGTGTGAGGGCTCGTCCCCCCTCCTGTTCTCCATGGCCTCTGGGTCTCTGGTGGAGCTCCTCCGGCGCTCAGAAGCCGGCCCGCCGCACTCCGACGACTGGCTGGTCCGCCTCCTCTCCGACTGTGGCTTGCTGGAGGAGCTCCTCCTCTCTCTGCTTTTCTCCCTTGCTTTCTCCCTCTCGGCCTTGTAGTTGGATGAGCTGGAGCCTTTCCGTTTCTTCTTGTGCGTGGTGGGGCTGTTGCACGTCTTCTCCTGCTTCGGTGAGGGTGGGCCGCTGTAATCCCACGGGCAGATCTCTACCATCAGTGAGGGAGGCTGCAAAAGGCTCCCGGTGGACTTGGAGTAGTCTGAGTGGAGCCCCTTGGGTTTGCCGTCAGTTGGCGTGACGCTTTTCTTACGCCTGATCCGGTCTGGGGAGATGGAATCTGAATCTCCCGCCAGCATGGGCTGCTCATCAAACTCCCAGGGGCTGACGTCCGGCTTGAGAGGGAGAGGTGACCTGGGTGGCCGAGATTTCCGCGTATCCCTTCCGTCCTCCCTCTCTCCTCCTTTATCTTTGGAGCGTCGTCTGTTGGAAGGCGACTGGCCTGCTTTCTGCCTCTGCTGGGAGCGGCTCCCTTTGCTGATTCCAGAGCTGCTGCTGCCTCTCCGGCTGCTGGTGGTTTCTCCAGGAGCGATGGAAACATGTTTCTGGGTCTTTCCTTCAGATGGAGTCTGAGGTTCTTCCAGCTCCCAGGGACAAACCTCAGACACATCGTAGAGGTTCCTGCCAGTTTCGGAGCAAATGGAGGGCTGGCTTCCACTTACCTGTTCAAATCAAGTGAAAAAAAAACACTCTGTAAATCTATTACTGCATTAATCAAATTATTTGAGAGCTAAAGAAGGCTTATGGATTGCGTAATATAATATTACGTAATTCGCTAACTGATTATTTGAATCTATAGCAGCTAAATGGAGAGCATAGCGGAGCATTTACACTAGCTGCTCATTTACTGTGTCTGCTGTAAATGTAAAGAGGCATATGTTTTGTTTACAACTTGTTTTATTGCTGTCAAGTGGCCAAAAGAATCAGTTATTGCCAGTTTCAAGGCCAGATGTTCCAACCACCCAGACACATAATGTGGTCCCACTGGGATGCTTTTGGTCAGCCTTGTTGATTTATCACTGTCCTTCCTGTGCCGGTCGGGACAGAATTCAAATGATGCTCATCTTGTCTGGCCATTGCAACTGACAAAGCAACCTCACCTCAATCTCTCTATTCTTCTTCTCACTAATCAGATGCTCTATTACAAAAGGTCTCCATCCACTGACATGTCATTGATAGATCCAGAGTGAGCTGGTTAATGGATTTTGAGTTAAGAACTACGATTTCCGAGGTTAAGAAAGAATCCCCAAAAAACAAACAAGTACTTATATTTACGAAGCTGAAAATAAATGACTTGTCGTTGATACATTTTCCATTAATTAATTAATTTCCATTATTAAAGACTAAGTAATTCATCTAGTAACATTTCAGCTCTAGAGCTCAATAACATCAATCAGGTTGGATTTTAATACAGATGTAGTAGAAGTACCTGTTGTTTCATGATGCCCATCTTCAGTGGGGACTTGGAGTACTCCACTGACTGGCTGATGATCATCTTGGGATAGTGCTCAGGAGTCTCATCCACCTCCGACAGCATCCTCTCCTCCTGCCCCTTTATACCCTTCTTACTGGCGTCCTCAACACTTTGCGTCTTGTTGGTCAGGCCCGGCATCTTCTCCTTGGCACTCGCGATCACGCTCAGAGACTTCTGCATGATGGAGGTCCGCAGGTGGACTGGTTTCTTCTCATGCGTTAGGTTGTGAGCGCTCGCCGACTTCCAGAACAGTGGGACAGACTCGGTGGACTCAGCTGGTTCCAGTCTCGGAGGGGTCACAGCTGGTTCCAGCTGCTTCTTAGTGTGTTTGCGGCCAATCAGGGAACCCAGAAGTGATCCTTCCCCGCCTTCTCTAACGGGAGTCATTTTGTCTCCTGCAGTCGAGCCAGTCTGGCTTCCAGTTTCCTCGTCCTGGTCACAAACGTGGTCGTAGCTGAGTGATTTCTTCAAGCCCATGACTTTGTTCTTCAAAGAGTCATCCCGAGATTTGCCTGAAGTTAGATTAAAGGAGACATAATTTCCTCATTTTGAGGTTCATAAATTTATTCTGACTTACTACTAGAATAGGTTTACATGCCTTAGGGCCTAAAAAACACATCAGTTTTTGCATACTGTACAGTGTTGCAGCAGTATATTCCCACGTCTTTCTGAAACGCTCTGTTTGAGCTCCTGTCTCTTTAAGGCCCCCTCTCAAATACCCAGTCTCATCTGATTGGTCAGCTCACACACGCCTGAGCCAGCAAAGCTAACAAATCAAAATCAATTCTTATGTGCTAAACTAGCCACTAAGCATAAATTATGCAAATGTGTTTTCTGTGATGTAGTGTGATGTCACAGAGTCAAGATATTAATGGTGGATGTACGGACGAGGCGTTTCTGGAGCAGTGTTTACTGTGGGAGAAAGGAGCTTCGGTTGGGTTATGTGTTTGAAGGTAAGCCAATTTAAAAGATCCTGAAAATAGTTTTAACAATAAATAACCTTTATGCGTTAGCCCATTGAAGAACTCACATGTACTGCATTTAAAGGATAAAACTCAGTAAAATTATCTGAACTTGAAAGAAGAAGAACATGAAACAGCTGGAACCATGACCTTACCGTGGTGGCTCGCTTCAAACGGGTTCCTCCTCAAGGTGCTGCGGTTGCTGCCGTGTTCGCTGCCGTCCTCGCGGCTGCACTGCCGGTGTAAGTGCATGGTCTCCGGGATCTCTGTTATCCGTTTCATCAGGGAGCGGCCCAGACCTTTCTTGGAATTGCGCTTCTTTTGGAGGTGCGGGTTGTTGGCGAGCATCTTCTTCCGTTTATAGACTTCCAACTGGGCGTACAGCTTCTTCAACTCATCCTAGTGAGAAAATGTTGTAATGTAAATGTTCAACGGTTTTGAAAGAACTCCCTACTGTGTAATTGTTTGATTTTTTTTCATGAATGTAGCTGATTTGGTATTGGTACAAGGTACTGATGGCTCATGTGTGACACCTTTATATAAGGAGTAATAAACAATTTGGAACCATATTTAGATTGTGCCACGAATGCTCCTTTACCCGTATGTCCTCAGGGTCCAAGCTGTGCTCGCTCCAGGCTGAAGTAATGCTGTTGTTGAGGTAAGAGCCAGATCTTCCCATGTCCAGCTCCTCCTCGTAAGCCTCGGTGGCAATATCGTCCCTGGCCTGTGTCCCTTTGGACAGGAACTAAGACAGATGGACAGCAAGGTCAAAGAATGGCAACACTGATTCAGCGGGAAGGGTGAGAAAAAGATGTCAAACTGTAAACGTAGCTTCTCAGACGAAATAAGTCCAGCCTGTAGGACGCCTCTGATTAGATTCATCGTTTGACAGCATAAATATGTTGGTTAAAGAGGTCAGTTGAGGAGGACGGCTAGTGAAAGTCGTTTTCCTGCAGCAAAATATTTACTGATATTCATTTAATTCAATGTTACTTCCCTCTCCACTCTGACTTTGTTGAACTTAAATGACTCTTTTTGTTGCCAAAAAACTTAAATTGCAGACTTTAGTCCACGACAGACTTAAAGGACGACACAATTTTATACTGTTTTACTTTGTTTATACGTGGCGGACCCTGCCACCCTTCCAGCTTCAAACAGTGTTCTGGGGACCTTATTTTCCTCTGAGAACAACTTGTTTATTCAGACATTGAAAAGATAAATATTTCTGAGATAATAATAAATAAATAAATAAATAAATAAATAAATAAATAAATGAATAAATAAATAAAGAAATACATACATTCTGAGACTGAATTTTATCTCTGAAACTACAAAGTTTACTAAAATGCCCCTTTACTGGACCTGAAATGGATCTGAAATCACAGTTACTTATGTTTAAATATAAGTTATGTTATGTTAGTTGAAATTGTTTTTCATTAACCTATTCACTGCAGCTATGCAAATTGTGTATAACAAATTCAAATGTATGCAGCTCAGTTTTTGTAGCCAGAAGTACAGAAACAAAAGGTGAGATATGGTTGGATTATTACAATAACACATTCTGCCCAGAAGAGAATGATTTGCAATGATCTGTCTGATTTCAACTTCATCTTCAAGGGGCCAGATAATTTAGATTTGCTTGAATAACAAATCCGGGAACAAAGAAAGACCAAATATTCATCCCGTATTCAAGAACAGATGCTGTATGAGATTAACGTCCTCCCATTGTGCTTAGTTATCCCAGTGTACCCAACCGACTTCTGAGGTGCCTAATTAAGAAAGAATGAAAGAACAACGAGTGCTGATGGTGTATTGTATTTCTCACACAGCGGGAGAATTAAATGTTTTCCATCAGACTTGAGAGATTGCACATAAAGACACCCGCGGGAGCGCTCAGCTAAATTACAATAACCACTAGCGCAGTTTGAATGAGTTTAAGGTAATGGTAGCGAACGCGCCTGTGTGCATCCGCGCGAACGTGTGTGTTCCAGATAGCTAATGCCAAATTAACTTAAGATGATTAATGGATTGTTTTGTGTACGAGCTACGGTACAGCAGCAGCCATTATGGAAATCTCTCATCTCATGAATATACCCATTCCAATCGCAGTGTTTTCCACCATTTCAGCAAAGAAAAGTTAGACTTCATGCAGCTTTTTGAATGGCAGCTGCTTCTCTGGTCCAGATTGGTTTCCCAACCGAGTTGTGCAAATACCTGAAGTCTGTGGGATTACATTTGTGCCAAAATCATGCACAAGCTATGACACATTTTGAGCACAGAACAAATATGTTTTGCATAGAAATTATTATAAATAAAACTGGATTTGACTGATCTAAAATTAATGTTGTGGTCGTAAATTCGCTGCATCTTTGCGGCCATCATGTGTAGTGCACTATAACAACCTCTTTCCCTCAGTTTTACCAGTTTTCCATCTTTCATATTTATTCCCAATTTATACTCTACTATACTTTTTTCTTTTACTTCTGACCTCAAACAGTTATTCAAATGAAACAATGTGAGGAGGTTAAAGGGGCTCTGTGGAACTTCTGTGTTGTGGTAGAAGTTGCTCGTTTGTTTACGTTAGCAGGCTGCATTTGTAGCTAACGTTAGCTTCTGTAGCTCTCTGTTAGGCGTTGAGACGAGGCACTCTAGAGCGTGCATGAAGTCACATCTTGCTGACATATGGCCAATAAAAAAAGTGACATAGGGCCCCTTTAAAGGGTAAAAAACATCTCTCCTTGGTGGAACTACAAACATTTCATAAACATCTGAAACATAACATGTAGTCCCAACCTCATTTTGATGTGTTGTAAAGTGTCACATGGTAATCGACTGGTTTAATTCTGGTTTAATTCTAACAGTGTGTGTTTCTTAAGCTTATACTCTTTTTATGCAAAATCTCAATCTATAAAGTAACTAAAGTTAAGTAAAATATTTGTCTGAAATTTAAAGGAGTAGATGTGAAAAAATTGATATACCCAAGTAAAGTACAATTACCTTAGCATTTAACTCAAAAAGGACATTCCTGAGTAAAAGGTTAGGGTTAAAGCAACATTATGTAGAGATTTGCATTTTGTGCGATTGGCCCCCACAGTTTCTGAGTGCAACACCACTGACGTAAATACAAATCCCAGGTCTGCAATCTACAAACAAAACTCATGACATCATAACAATGCTACATGCTGAAAACTTGTATGTTGAAGTGAACATGTGTGTAACGCTGTGATCCTGCCCTCTCACTGAAGTTACATAGTGCAGAAACAAGACAGAAACGAGACAGAGACACCATTCACCCTGATAAAAGACATTGTGCAATCAACATGATTTTGAATCTTGTTCTTCTAAGGTGAAAAAAGTTTAATGTTCCTTTAAAGGTATGAAGCGTTACCTTTGGGATGAGCAGCAGGCCCAGAGTCACAGTCACAGTCAGATGAGTGTGAGCGAAGAACAACATGAGCATCCAGTCGGGGTGAAGCCCCGGCACCAGAGAGAACCTGCAGAGGAGAGAAACCTCAACATCATCACGTTACCAAAGGTAATATTTGCTGGACGGAGTGCTCGGTGTGTGACTGTGAAACACACCAAGACACACAAACACACATCGGAAGCAGCCTTTGGTGATGTGATTCTCTGGACGCGGAGAACAGAAGGAAATGTAGGCTAACACCACAACCCTGAAGCCCTCCTCTTCCATAAAACAATAAACAGAGGCACGGAGGCAAACCTGGGGGAAATTATTAAAGTAGAAGTATTTTGGAAGCACTTTTATTCCTTTTGAGAGGCTCCTGTAAAGGATATGACTGATCTGTTCACCTGAACTCGGCTTTGAGAGGAGTGCATTGGATCTGTGGCGAAATACACTATATATATAAGTGTCGCACCAAAGAGCCACAGACAGCTGCGAAAAAACCCAACTTTTTTCAATAGACTTTGGCCATGTTTAAACCTCAATGATAAGGCATTCTACTGTGTTTTTACTTATTGGCATATGCTAGCCTGCTAACATGCTAACTAAAATGTTGACCACGGTAAACATTGTACTTGACATAGATTTGTCATTGTGAGCATATAAGCAGTCTATGCAGAAGTTAGCATTTAGCTTACTATGCACCAGCGTGTGTGAACGCAGCCTCACAGAGCTGCTCGCATGGCCTCTTTAGTCTCGCATTCATGTATTTTCTGCTGTTTCTTCCCACATTGTTCAAAGGCTTTCAGTGTCCGTCTGTCTCTCTGTGTGGTCCTCACGTGGTCCGGTCTTCTAAACTGAATCACCCGGAGCTGCCCTCCAGGGTTTGGCTCGTTAAAGTTTGCCTGACCATTACATTTTTCCGAAGAAGACCTATTATCAGCCTTTACCCTCTTGGCTACAGTGAGATATTGGCAGCTCATGCAGTGTGTTTTCAGCTTTATGTGTAACAGGAGCTGCAACATTTCCCAGAAGATTCAGTGATTTAAAGTCAGCCTTAAAATGGATATGATACTGTGTTTGTTTTGTCACCTGCTAAGATTTCGCAGAAGGCTATCGTCTTCTACGGAGGCTACATAAAATCTGGTTTTTCGGCTGTGCGATGGCGTGCGTGGACCCTGACAGCGATCTGGACCCTGTGCAGTAGAGTAATGATGTGTTTGAAAAGCCGAAGGAACAAGTCCTTAAACCTAGAAACAAGTTAGCAGGTGAACGGGTTGTTTGAATGGATTTCAGTAAGATTGCCGAAAATAAAATCTGTGGTTAACACAAGCTTAAGAGATTTCCTCAATTATTTCTGACATAAAATATGCAAATACCCCCTGATCTATTTAAAAAGCCTTTAAATGTCTTTTAGAAAAAAGAGCGGTTGCTTACAAGTGGCAGAATGAGACCACAGCTGTTGTCAGGGCGTTTAACATCATTAGGGGAGACCGGGGGCAATTGTGACATGTTGAATTGCTCATAGCAGAAGCAATGCAGAGCCGTGAAATTCATCACGCACATGTTCTCTGATGATCCCTCTCTGCCTGCCAAAGGACAAACTCATGTCTCATACCTGTCTACCTGTTTTCTGTGGGTTTTTTGGTTGTTTTTTTTTGGCAAAACTCATTTTGAGGTATACATTTATTTTTTTTGGTCCTTAGTATTTTCCTCATACACTGTTAACCTTCAATGTCCTCGAATTTAAATGGACAAAAATGTTCTAACAGTGTAAGAAAAGTGTTTTGTATTCATAGCAACGATCTCTCTGTACCAGCCAACTGATGTCTCAAACGTGTATGTATACTCAATTGTTTTACAAATATCTCTATTTTTCGAGAGTGTATTGAGGTCCTTGGTATTTAAATGTGGGTGTCACACTCGCGCCTGTGCACGGGGGCAGATGTAACATTTGACTTCTTGCACATCAATGAATATTGTGACTTCACTGGCAAACAATTGTAACTCTAATTTCATAACTTGCAGAATGATCAGTGCATCATATAGTGTGAAGTGTAGTAAGGCTCAGGCTTAGTGGTGTGATGTTGAGGCCATAGTTTGTTTCTGGTGATTTAATTTACCTGTCAAAAAATGTTTATGTCTGAGAATCAATGTGTTTGCCACAAAGCTTTCTTATAAAATCCGACAGTCTTTTTTTTTCAGGAACCAGGTCAATGCTACCTTTGGATTAGCCAACAAAAAAATCCCTACAGCACTCTATAGTTACCTAAAATACCCCACCCTGATTGTATGTCACCCGAGGGCAGCCTCGACTGGTCACACCCAAATGCAGACTTACTGCATGTAGAATGCCGACTGATGTGATTTCAAGTGTCCTTCTTGCCCTTCACTGGCTGAGTGATTACATTAAAATTGATTTCACTGCTGGCATTTTAAAGTTCAGCACATTCAGGCTCCTGCTTGTAGTTTTGTTTACCCCGAGAAATCCATCCATATTTCTTTATCTTTTCATTCATTTCATTCCTTGTTTCACCACGTTAATCACTTCTTTTAAATATCTGTTGCAGTTATCGTTATTTCTATTCTGTATAGCTATTTGTCACATTGTTTAAAAAGTGCGTCCCGTTTCTGTCACCGCTGGCTCAATCCAGCCACGTGCAGAATCTGTGTCAAAGCTCACAGCAGCGATTTTGGTCGCTTGTGGCTTCATTTAAAACGCCTCATGTCATCACTCCCGTTACTGCAGCTGTTTCAAAATCATAGTTTGTATTGTTCTCAGGAGCAGCAGTACAGGTAATTGCTCCAATTACTGCCGCAGAATGTTAAAAGTACACAAAAGCCTAAATGGGCTCTAACAAGTGGCTGTGACCCATCAAAGCCAGACACCCTGATGGATAAATCAACAGTTATTAGACAGCATCAAGCTGAGTATTGTGCGAGGTCTTTGTGTGAAAAGTCTGTGGAAAGATTTCTCTTCTTCTCTCACCAAATGCCTTAGTGTGTGTGTGTGTGTGTGTGTGTGTGTGTGTGTGTGTGTGTGTGTGTGTGTGTGTGTGTGTAAGAGAGAGAGAGAGAGAGAGAGAGAGAGAGAGACCTAGAGGATTGTTTTATTGTTGTTTATCAGAGGTCCACCAAGGTGGCTCAGACGGTGTTGGTTCTTTGTCATCGCCTCCAATTCACATTCATAATTCACATTAGGTATCCAACAAGCATAGCACACACACACACACACACACACACACACACACACACACACACACACACACACACACACACACACACACACACACTACATCCCGCACAAGTCCAGCCTTATCTCTGGGCGGCAGCAGCAGACTGACTCTGTCAGCTCCCCAAAAGCACTCTCATGTTTTATTCCCCGGCTAACAGGAACAGCTTGATTTATAACTGTTTCATACCTCTGATGAAGGTGTACCCACCGGACTTTGCGGTTTCTCAACAGATTAAAAGGATGCGATCTTTTCCCTTTTCGTCCAACTGAGCACAATGGACCTCTGCCTAAATGAAAGGATATTCAATCACCAGCAGTTCTATCTGCGAAAAGTGTGACAAATGGAATTTTTTGCCCCAGGCTCCTGCAGGCACGCTATAAAAACCACCTGACCTTTTTTTTTTTTTTTTTTTATTCCCACTGCAATAGGATTGACGAAATAGTCTTTGCTTTAGGAGTCTTGTAAAAAATGTGGCTGTTACTACTTCCACCATCCCAACTCAGACAGTCTAAACACATAAGAGCATAGAACATAGCTTGTCTGCTCCCAAGAGACACAAGGATGCATAGTTGCAAGTCAGAATTTACCAAGACGAATCTGACTTAGCAGCTCAATAAGATGATTCAAGTTTTCACAATATCATTTCTGAGTGGGGCTGTAATGGAGTTTTTGAAACCTCTCACATGGATTTTAAGGGGTTTTATTTTTCCAAACAGACTCTACCGTCAACTGTGTTACTCACAAAATTGTATGATGTGGAAAATGTGTGGTGTAAAACGGAGGAAAAAATCTATTATGCTTTTCAGTCAAGTGTCTCTGTTGGTGCCTGAAGGGAGAAAATCACAATCATCAAACCAGACTACAGTCTGCCTTGACGAACACTGACAACAAAATGATGTGTAACTTTGTAAAGATTTTCTAGCCTAAGCTGGTGGTACACTGTGAAAGAAAAATGTACAACAATTACAATAACAATTTGGGCTAATTGAGGGCTAGAAACACAACATTAACATGTAATCACTTACTAAAGTCGGTATGTAAGCGAACAGTTTCCTAGTCAGACCTCCAGCAGACATGTAGCAACAGCAGCATTCATTTGGAGTCATGTCTCACGTCATTTACTCCCCTTTTCGCTCATTTTTGGTCTCCACCATCTAGGTTCACCAGCTAAGCCATAGGGGTCATTGATCCGTCCAAAATATAACATCATGATCAATTGCAATCTTGATCTATAATTTTAATAGTGATCATTGTCTCAATTTTGAAACACCCCGTAGGCTACCGCCAGACTTGAAACAGATAGTTTGGCGGAAACTTCTCATTTACCGTGCTGCTAATAGTATTCATGGATTTAATGGTTTACTGGTTTACTTCCTGGTAATGCAGCCCGGTGAATGTGTGTAGTGGAGTTTGTGTCCCTGTTGTGATGTTGTCACTTATTTTTAAAGCTATCCTACATAGAAAAAGTAATAATTGTCCTTGTTTGCAGTTTTATGTGACCTATCAAGTGCTTGACAAATGTCTCTTTTATAATGGATGCCAATAGGAAAATTGGTGCTTTTTGGTCCACAGGGAATTTGTTTTTGCTGTAGTAACACGAGCGGCCACTGCACAAAATCGGAAGCAAGGCCGAGCGGTGCTGCTGTTTCCAGGTCTATAGTACATTCACGCTCATGTTGCATTATTCACAATATGTCACGAAAGAAAGTGCCACATGAAGTAATTTGTCCAATCAGCACTCTCTCTATTGGTTTATTCACGTAGTTGTGATCGGCTGGTCAATTAAGTTATGAAGGTTTTCAAATATAAGTGAGACGACAATAAAAACAACGTTGATCACAACTTCAAACAGTTGGCTCTGTCGCCTCTCGTTAGCCGCTGACTTTGTCTGCCGCTTGGTGTTGAGCTGGTGCAGTGCAATGGGTCAATAAAGGCTTCTATGGTGAGAACGTTGAGAGGGAATGGAAACAGTTAATTCTTAATGAGTATTGGTCATGCGAATAACAGGAAATAAATCAATGAGGTTTCGGTGACATCCGGCTTATTAAATATATGATGATTACCCAATTAAAAGACATTTAAAATGCTCACGTTGTTCAATTGAGTATATTACATAGCGCGCCACCTCTAAGTGAGAGTAACAGATAGACAGCTACAGGGCGCACAGAGTTTATTTTGGGCTCTGGCACAGTAGATCTATGCCGCGTCTCCGCCGGGGGAAGAGGTTTTTTATCCACCCCCTTTCAACTGGCTTACCCAGGCACTGCTGACACCTTTCATTCCCCTGATGAAGGGGGCGGGTGAACCCTGCCTTTCATCTGACGTGCTGAACACTTGTTATACTCTTTCATACAAGCAAAATACCCCTACCGTTACATTAAACAACAGCTTGCGTTGCAAGAAGGGGTGAAGTCATCTAAGTCCTCTGCCATTGTCGACATTATGTCATCATTACCGCCCGTTCATCAAGAACATTCAGATGCTTGTTTTGGATCCCCTCCTCTCTATCCTCCCTTTATCTTTTTCTTTTTCTCTGTCAGCACACACATCTCTTCTCTCACTGACTATTCCTTCCCACTTGCGCCCGTTCCAACTCTATTCTCCGTACCCACCTGATGAGGTGGAAGATGGCTGATATGAGGAGCTCATTGTAGATGGCCACGGCCATGTAGCGTGGCTCGTGGAAAGCCGAGGGTACGGTGCGGACGGCATAGCAGAGGTACACGCCCCACAGCAGGAACAGGAACTCCGCTGGGAAACAAAAGGTAAAACAACGTCAAAGTTACAGTCTTTATTGCCTTTTCATTCCTTTTACGAATTAGGTTTAGGTGAGTGTTTGAAAACGCCTCAAGCTGGGACAACATGCAATCTAGAAAGTTTTTTTTTTGTGAAATGCCTCTCGTTAGGCTGGAAACTTTTAAAAGAACAAAGTTACAAAATCAATCTACTGCTTTAAACCTGCAGTGTGGGACATTTACATATAAATCAAGGTCTAAATTCAAGCCTACAGCTAGAAAAATCTCTGTATTTCACAGTATACCAGAGTTTTTAGATCTCAGAGTGAGAGACATGAGAGACGGCATGTTTAAAAATCATGCTTTAAAGGCGATTAACCCTGTTTTTAGTCTTCGTGCTCGAGCCCTGAACACACAGACATGCAAATTGGGAGACATCCTCTCTCCTTCCTCTCAGAGAGACTTTTCCCAACATATATTTTCAAAACTTTCAAACCTTTTACTTTTGAGCATTGACTGAATCTCTGTTTTATCTGCGTGTCAAATGCGTGCAGTACTGTTCTGTTACTCATGGCAACAAGAAGTGGATCCTCATTCCTACTGACACTTAGTGCTGACACTGTTGACACCAAGAAGGTAATTTCAAATTTAGCAGTTGCTAATTGAACGAGGATTCCCTGCGTTTGCAGTGTTTCCCCCTAGAGAGACGGCTGCTTCCTTGACAGTGTGTTATGTTCCTGCTGGCGTCTCATTTCACCGAGGACACACAGCGACTCACAAAGAAGATGTATTTAGAGAGACAACTGCCTTCACGGTTATCAACACATATCAGAATAAATATGTGCACAGAAAGCTTGTTATCGCCTCAATTGTCAATGTGATAGAATTTTAAAGAACATCAGTTGCAAAAATCAATATTAATTATTTGAAATGTGATGGAGAGGACTCATTTCGGAGGGATGAAATTATGTCTTGAAGCAATCTAATAGATATTTGCTGCTCTCTGGTGTAGAACAAAAAGATGGTGCTTATTTTACTGCCCAGGGAAAAGCCAGTACACAGCCTCTCGAAAGTTTGGAGTCATTTAGAAAAGCTTTTTTCCATCAAAATAACATCAAATTGATCAGTGACACAGTCTAGCCAATATCAATGTGGTGAATTACCATTTTATTTTGAAATGACTACTTCTTCTCATCCTATTTTTAATGAAATATCTACATAAGTGGACAAAAGACCATTTTCAACAACCATCACTCCTGCAGTCCAATGGCACATTGTGTTAGCTTATACCAGTTTCTCACGTTAAAAGGCTAATTGATCATAAAAAAACCCTTGTGCAATTACGTCAGCACAGCTGGAAGCTTTTTTGCTGATTAAAGAAGCAATGAAATCGGCCTGAAGTACGTGGAGCATCATCATTTTTGGGTTCGATTACAGTCTCAAATGGCCAGAAAACGTGAAAGTCGTCAGTCTTTTCTTGTTCTGAGAAAAGAGGGCTATTCCATGCAAGGAAATGCCAAGAAACTGAAGATCTCATAAAACAGCGTGCACTACTCCCTTCAAGGAAAAGTGCCAACTGGCTCTAACCAGAATAGAAAAGAAAGTGGGAGGCCCCAGTGCACAACTGAGCAAGAACAAGTACATCCTAGTCTCTAGTCTGAGAAACTGACGCTTCACAGGTCCTCAACTGGCAGCTTCATTGTATGGAACCTGCAGAACATGACTCCAGGATGCTGGCCTTCTAGACAGAGTAGAGAAGACAAAGTAATAACTTAGAACGGCCAATTAAAGATTAAGATAAAGAACACAGGCATTGGACAGAGAAAGGCTGGGGGAAAAAAATGTAGTGGGCAGATGAATCTAAGTTTGAGTTGTTTGGATCACATAGAAGAACATTTGTGAGACGCAGAACAAATGGAAAGATGCTGGAGGAGTGCTTGACGCCATCTGTCCAGCATGATGGAGGAAATGTGTGTAAAGGGACCTTGAAAAAAGGGAGGCTGCATTTTCATGGCTGAATAAACGGAGTAAACAAACTGACCTTCAATGACAGCGTATTTTCATACATTTTTACTTTGTTTATATGTGGCGGGCCCTGCCACCTATCTCGCTTCGAACAGTGTTCTTGGGACCTTATTATCCTCTGAGAACAGCTTGTTTATTCCTTTGTTTGTTGTGGAGAAGATGAATATTTCCGAGTTTGTTTTATCACCTCATTAATATTGTACATCTTCTCCAGTTTCTTCTACAGAGCAACACGGTGTCCCTAAAAAATTCAAAATGAGCATCACCGTGTCAGAGGCTTTTCCTCTGACACAAGCTTTTATACGGGGCGTGTTGTTTTGTTTGCACGCGGCGAAGAGCACGAGGAACCGAGCCAAGGACTGTGTTAGCATATAGGTCCATAAAGTCTTTACAGTGATTACAGGCCATTAATATTCATGAACAGACCTCGGCTGTAAATCATCACTAATTACATGGTACTTAGCCTCTGAATCAGGATGCACTTAGAGCTGCTTGCAAGATGGAAAAGGATAACAATTCTCACTAATTCAGATTAATTACAGATTCAAATGAATTCCTTATTGTTGACATTATCAATACTGCTTTGACTCAGCGCCGTTTCGCCGTGCGCCTCGAGACAAAACAGGAGGATTTATACATTTCTAGAAAGACAAAGGTTCCCTTGTCAGCATTCTGACCAAACAAGTGAAAACGCAGAAAAAGCATTTAGTTGAATTTTCACACGCATGGCATTGCTAGTTGTTAGAATCCTGCGCGCCGAGCTTCGCGGGGGGTTTCCTGTCCTTCAGTGTATCCCCGGCACAACAGCGTGTTCTCACTGGCTGTCAGAGCGGAACAGCAGGGATCCCTTATTTCCTGTTTCGTCTCGAGCGCGCGCCCAAATGCGCACCGACACACATAACATAGGCAGAGGGGTTTTTTTTGGGGGGGGGCGGGA
>CAEMYA010000024.1:5488581-5515232 GCA_903131615.1 Diplodus sargus
AGAGAGAGAGAGAGAGAGAGAGAGAGAGCTCTTGTGGACAAGCGAGACAGGGGGAGCGTGAGAATATGAACTTATCCAGGGGCTATACAAACTGTCTTTGATCGAGAAGCCTAACGTTGCTCTACAATTCTGTTTTTTTCAGCCAAGTGTAAGAACCACACGTCAGACTGCAATCTCTGCGGCGTGCAGGTAGATCTGCTTCATGGTCTTTCGTCTCCTATATGAAATGTCTGTATCTTCACCGCACACCAGCACGCTTTGGTGATCCGATGAGTGCAGCACATCAGTTGTATAATGCGTCTCAACATGCATGTATTTGGGATTCAAATACAAACATATATCATTAGGACACAATGTTTCTACACAAAGAGAGAAAGAACTTAATGTATAGCATCTGTCGAATTTACAAGAAGGCCCAAATAGTAAAGAATGTGTCATACAAAGCTTTATCCAGAGTTTGAAGTGGCTAATAACTCAACTTCTCACAAAACTGAGCAATTTTATAAGGGAGTCTGGGGAATTTTGCTCCCTCTTAATCTTCTTGCTGCTGTGGTTGATGTGGCTGCTCTGCCCTATTATATGCTCATGTTTGCTGTCCGCTGTACGACAGGCCATTCAAATCAACACAAAACATTAATGGTGCGCACCATTTACAAAGATGCGATCCTGGGTCATATAAACACGGTTGTTCCATTGACTTATTACGCTTGAAATCAAGAGTTGAATTGAAATATTAAGGAGGAGGATGTTGCAAATTATCTCAAAGACAAGTGGAGGGCCCAAAGCAGTCATTTTAGTACAGTCCCTTAGAGCCTGCTCCTACACTACAGGGAAAAACTGGTGTCTTTACTGATGAGTTAAAAAACAAAACCTCATTCTTGGAGTCTGGATTATTTGATTCATATCACTTATAACCTACATATACATGTGAATCAAGAGAAAGTGAGCTCAAAACAGTGTGAGCATTTTATAAAAGGCAGGGTGAATAAAACAAGGTGAAGTTCTGGCAGAAACAATATAAGATACATATTCAGAGACAATTCCGTGAAGAATGTATTACACTTCAGCTTCCATAATAAAGCCTGTAAATAGTCTGTTTTGTAATGTTCCATAATACTGACAGCGCAGCATTTTCTTCTGTGATAGCTCTTGTCTAGTCTTGTTTAAACTAGACAAGCTTATCCTCTGGAAGGTCCTTGGAGACATGCTCATCACAAAGAGCTGTAAAAATAACAAAGGGACGCGGTGGAACCTCCTGTCCCCTGGAGCTGCTTTGCTTTGAGACGCTGTCGGAGAGGCGTCCTCCAACTTGTTTATCAGAGCATCCCGCTGTTAACTCTGTGCGCAGCGTCATTCATTAGACTGTTTGCGAGCGAACCCATTACAGAAAGGTGAATCCAACAATGGACACCATCATCAACATTCATAACTGCATCCATTTAAGAGCAGAGGTTTTTCAAAGTGCTGCCTGGAGGGCACAGCACACGATAAACAGTCCTATTATGGCACAATGACGTTATCCATCGAGCAGGCTTTTGGAGCGTTTTGTGACTTTGCTTAATGAGGTGGCTCCGTCCAAAGCAGAGACGTTTATCACATTTATACAAGATGGAGATTTCTCACCTGCACCTCTTTATTTCTGTCTTGCATGATCGGTCACTTGAACAACTATGGATGCATTGTGCTCGAGATTGGCTGGAAATTTCAAGATGCAGCTTAACGACTTCAGACAGCTCCCTCTATTTCCGTGCAATCTATTTGCTGTAGGCACCATCAGCGGACTGCGGCGTCCGTAACAGATGAGCCAGACAGGGTGCGGCTACACCCCTGAAAACTCAATTCCTATGGGGTCGCAGAGCGTCTCTTTGCCTTACTGTGTCCATCAATTTCTGAACCGTCGCAGGCTGTTTACCCTTTGACCAAACTTTCATTGGGGCCTCTTGACTTCGAAAAACTCAGAGTTGAACCGGCACGCTGCCATTAATCCTCAGGGACTTGTTTTTTTGAGACTCCACCAGTCCCAGTGAGGGAGTTGCAAAATACGTTTTCTAAAATAAAATTGCCATCAACAGTACTTTTCTGTATTTCTATGTTATTTCATGTAGACTACTGTCATAGCAATAATGTAAAAATAATGTGCCTGCTCAAAAAAAGAAGAGAAAGAAATTGACAATCACAGGTTTTTCAATCAAATGCCAAATATGTGGCATGTGCGTTTCTTTAGACCAAGCTTGATTCAACATATTTTTAAAAAGAAAGAAACTTCAGGTCGATTCTATAATGAGCATGTGACTTGACACCATTTCTCTCTGTTTGCTTCCTGAGTCAACACTCAGTCTGACAACATCACGGATCCTTCACTGCGAGGCTTCAAAATAAAAAACAGGCATGTCTCACACTCACACCCACGCAGTGATGTTATAAGAGCAAACAACTGTAATGTGGTAGTAGGAAAAGTCCTTTTCTATTAGAAGGACATTTCGGAATTGATATGTGGAAAACTTCTAGCGATGCTGTCAGTCTTCAAAATGTGTTGCTCTCCATGATAGACAGTGGGTCAGGACCTCTCTCACCGCACGATATCACGGCATCTGTAAGATTATAAGAGGTAACTGGCTGAAAAACTGCAGATCTCATTGATACACTGTTTTTTTTTTTTTTGGTGCCAATCATCGATCTTTGGGAGTTTTCACATAATTGGTCCAAACTACTAAAGTAAAAAAAAAAAAGATGTTCTGCGGCATTTTAGTTCCAGTCCAGTATCTGGTCACTGACTTTTAACAAACAAACCAAGAGGAGTAAACAGGAAGTTGATTGGATGGATACGGTGAACATCATCCTGCGTCGTTTGCGCATCGTCGCGACCCTCACGTTCACGCAGCACTTTAAAAGTGCACTCATGTAGTTTTGGAAAAGAAATTAAAACTCAGGAAGGCATTATTTACAGTATTAATGGGGTAATCAAACAAACTCATGAATATTCACTTGATTAATGTTTTTCCATGACTAAATAAACGAGTTGCCCTCGGAGGGAAATGAGGTCCCAAGAACAGTTTCGAGCTTGAACGGTGGCGACTCACAACAGTCCTGCAAATATAAAGCTGGATGAAATTGAAACTGCAATAACTTGTCGCCAGCATTATTAGCAGCACTGGACTGCTATGTAGCGAATAATGGCTGAAAAGACGGGGAGAAGAGGAGGCTTCTTGCACAGTAATGTTTTTGGGGCTTATTACTGTTGGATCGCTGTCAAACACTTTTAATGGACGTTAATGAACTGCCAGTACACAGAGTAGGATCCAGCAGTTAAACAGATCTGAAGTATTAATCAGGGGAAATCCCCACGCTGATGTGCATACGTGTTCCTGTGAGACGATTTAACTTACTGACATGGGTTATAGGCTACAGATTGATTTCAGGATTGCTCACTGAACAGTTCATGCTCAGCAGATTGATTTATTAGGCCAGTTATTCAGCTTTTCATATTGCAATTAAAGATGCCTGTGGTTGGGTCCATTTCGAAGCGAACTGAAAGCCACGTTTTCAAACGGTCTCTGTGGAGTTGTTTGGGCTGCACCAGGTTTCAAATGAACCAAACAGGTGTGAAATCACCTTTTAAGTATCCATGCAAAGCTCTGGTTTTTATTTAACATGTTTCAATGAGAATGATTTAATATTGACAGCTTTTTCCAAGCCCTTTAGTCAAATATAGACCAGGTGCTTAACGGCACTATGGGGGGTCTAGAGTGTTAAAAGAGAAACGTTGACTCAAACAAAAGTTGAGAAAAACTGTGTCAGAGCAAAGGGTGTTTTCCAAAAGCAACGTTTCTAAACTAAACTTAATCTTTCGCCTCACTCAAGCAGCCCAGACCAAAGCTCTAAGCCCAAAAGCTCCTTACAGTGGAGTGAGACCCAAATTTCCTCACTTGTCCTGTAAAGATGTCGCTTCACATATTAGTACAGAAAAAAGAGAAAACACACACTTACCGACAGCCATCATGTAGTCCCATCGGTCCAGCAGACACATGCTGAACTGCAGCCCCTCTGGGGTGAGTCCGGCTGAGATCAGGGCCTGACTCAGCTCAGGGCTCTGGCACACAGCGGAGGTCCAGGCCACCAGGAACCACAGCACCACCAGCAGAATCACCGCCAGCAGCCGCAGGACGCGCCAGCTGGTCATGTAAGGCGTCCTCTGGGCCGTGCGGGAGAGGAACACCTTCAACACTCTGGGAGAGGGAGCAGAGAGGAGGAGGAGGCTGCTGCTGGGTGAAATCATGACCGGCAGTGAATAAGAGACTCTCTCCCTGCGATTGATAACTCAACGCCTGCAGCTCTTATCACCATGCCCACTTGAATCAAAAGGAGCAGGGAGAATGAGGATGTGTTCTTTGAAATCATTCATGTTCATTAAACACATTCCTTTTAATGTTGTAATACCTCTGGAGCTGAAGGGAACAGAAACATACGGAGGGCAGGAGAATGTCTGAGAGGAGAACGAGGAATACGGGAATTTTTACAATCCAAAATATCATATTAATTATTTCACTTCACATTTCTGAACATTTATGCCAAGTAGCACATACCTGATTGGCTTAATTTGCATGTTTAAACATAATATATGAAGTCTGTATAATCGTGAGGTTTCATGTTGATATATATTACTTAAAATTACAATCTAATCTTATATCACTGTGTTGGTGTTTATCCTGGAATATCACATTTAATGTTGCTCCAGGCCCATCATTGAGACTGACAAAATCACTCTTAATTTGTAGTTTCACAAGATGTTAACTCAGGGGAAAAACACACACATGGGATAAACCAAAATCATGTTATCCTAAACCTAACCAAGCATTTTTGTTGGCTGGACTTAATCAAGTAATTTTTATTGCATACATCTAGCCAAGTATTTTAGTTCCCTAAATCTAAACAAACACTTTTGTAAGCTAAATCTAAGCATATTAGTTCCCTTAATTACATAAATCTAGCAAAGTTTTTTGTCCCCTAAACCTAACAAAAGTATTGATGATAAGGTATCATTGTCATGTTTTAACGTACAATTTCAGAGAAGTTGTAAATGTAAATAAATGCAAGCAATCGAGTGGGGATGTTTGATGGTGATATCTTTTAGTGAAAAAAGAAAATGTGGAGTCAGTTTGTATTTCTTCAGCTTGGAGGTGACTGAACAAATGTGACCGGCACATTGGACTGAATGCAAGCAGAGGCAGTTTATTTATAAGCTGCGCAGTATTTACTCCATTCTCTGCATGCACGCGAGACAATACCGCCTCTGTAAAGGGAATTAAAAATGCATCACATCAGCCTAAAGTGATCTGACGCTGTGTAAGGGGAATTATATGGAGACAAAGATAGCACGCAGTGATAGAAATATTACCATTCAGACGCAGAAACAGTCAATTCTCTGTTTACTATCTGTGCACCGTGCTCATCTGCTGTCTTCGCCCAGACTGTGACAAATCTATCTTATCTCCGATATATTCAGCGGGACTGGGCAGTAAGAGCCTGGCCCCGGGGGCGCACTTCACAACCGCCAAGCTAGGAAAAAAATCTAATTGGTAATTTTGCCATGGGAACACTCTGGCCAGCCTTTGACCCCCTTCTCCCATCTCGGCAACACTCGCTCGGAGCTGAAGAGCAGGAAGTGAGTGTGTGTGTGTGTGTCTGAATAGATACTTCAACAGGCAGGAAGGACCCAACCTGATGTGAAATTCAAATGTGCTTACCGGCAGGACCGCATGTGTGTGTGTGTCTTCATAAGTGTGCAGACAGAGAGGGAGCTGAATTATTGAAACGGAGAAAGGCCAACTCGCAGGGCAAGTTAATATCAGGAGTGGAGAGGAGGGAACTGGGAGAGGAGGAAAAGAATAGGGACAGAGGAGAGGAGACAAGGAGATGAGAGGGGGGGAAATGAGACGGGAAAAGAGGAGAGGGCAGACAGGAAAGATCGAGAGGAGAGAGGAGACAAGGATAGCAGAGGAAAGGAAATAGGAAGGGACATTAGAAAGAGATAGAAAGAAAATACACTAGGAGAGGAGAAGAAAGGAGATAGGAGAGGATGGAGAGGAAAGGACGACAGTACAGAAGTGGGAGGGGAAGGGAAAAGAGAAGAGGAGACAAGGAGAACAGAGGAGAAGAGACAGGAAGAGAGAAGGGGAGGAAGAAAGTAGGGGAACGAGGAGAGGGGCAGAAACAAAATGAGATGAGGAGGCGAGGAGGTTTGCCTGTTTTAGTTTTTCTCTTCACTTCTGCACTCAACGTTAGAGACGGGAATAATTCATAGGGACGGGATAAATCATACAGGAAATGTCGTGTCCCACTCAGACGATGATCACCACCCTTTTGATTCGGGTGCTGTTAGTTGGAGTCGACAGTACCTGTACAGCTTGAGGATGACGGTGCCGTACATGACGGCAAAGCCCAGGAGGCGAACCCACCGCAGGAGCACACATCGAAACACGCTGGGGTGGAAATACAGGATCATTACCTGTAAGAGTGATACAGCAGTGTTAGTATTCATGCTGACACACACGGGTGCTGTCAGTCTTTCTCAATAACTCCATGCTCAAACTTAGCTTAATGTCAATATTTGCTACGTATCAATAAACTGTAAATAAAGCCTTGTTATACGTTCTGTCCACTAGAGGGCATTCCACTATTACAAATGACCAACATTTTGCAATTACCAACAGGTGATAGCTTTCATGGCGAAAGCTTTCATCGCTCTCTGACCGTGGCGTTAGAGGCTAACATTAGCACAGTGAGCGTGATTCAGAAAACGTTATTGTTCGTCAGACGTTGCGAAAGCATTGCACCTTTACATGCTCGTAGGCCAGGAACTACCATGACAGAGACAGAAAACCCGATCTGTGGGAGCAGACGAACCAGACACTCGATGTTGCACTTTCATCACCCATGTGTTGTTAAGCTAGTCGTTAGCCATTTAGTCAACACGTGAATCTACTCTTTAGATCTGGATACGACGGAGCCGCTCAGCCTTGAACGGCAAAAACAAGGTCAATAATGACTCTTTCTTTTAAGAATCTTTGATCCGAGGAGGATTTAACCCCGTATAACTTTCCTTGGGGTGAGAGTTTAATTTCAGTCCAAATCAGTGCCTTCCTCACCATGTAAAGTCTATGAGCAGAGCGGGAATTCTTGTGCGGAGCCAAAAGGTAAAAGGGCAAACGCAAAAACTAAAAACATTTTTTTATTGTTTTTTTGGGTTAAGCACCAGAAGAGCAATTCCATCTTTGTGTTAACTATCCAGTCCAACTGTAAATCTATGAGTCAACGTAGCTGATCTCTCCCCTGGGGCTGGGCAGAATGGCCTTATAAATAATAATATCACAATACCTTTAGGCTGCATGTATCTGGATATTTTGAAATGAAATGACTGAGCTACAAAATCAACCACCACGTTATTTTTGACCAAGTACCTCGATGTTGATTCTGCAGCAATACTGTAGGTTGACCATTAGTAGGTTCGCAAAAAATAACATTTAAATGAATGATAAACAATCAGTATTGTGGATTTAATGTGTGTAAAGAAGATACGGTTTGCAGTTTCACACCACGATGTGATGAAAAACAGAAAAACAGAGATTTGATCCCTAATGTCAAAGTGTGATTAGCCATCTTTATTCTAAAACTATCTGATTATTCAACTATATATGATATATTCAACTCAACAAATTCATCCCAACAGCCCTATCACGTGCGCGCACACACACACACACTCTTTTTCTCATACACACACATTAAAGCATTAATTACATTTTTTCGTTGTTGCAAGCAGAATCACACACTTCCATATCCACACAGAGGGAATCAGAAGTGAAAATGAGATGAGTCTCCTGCACGTGAGAACCAGAGCTGGAGGCAGATTTGGCCACGCAGAGATATCGTACGCCTCCAGAGCTCCCGCTGACATCGCTTCACTCTATGTAGCTCGTATGTCAGCTGCCAGAACGCGTTAGACGTGAGAGTTTGAAGGCTCGGTTTCTTATCTAATCTTTCACATGCATCTGTATGATAATTTTCATGTTGATTTGTATTTACGCGTCATTTCATGTTCACATGTGTGCACGGTTGTCGTGATCTGCCCGTGTGTGATCTGTGCAGAAACAGAGGAGCTGCCGGGGGGCTCATACAACGGCGGCCTGTCATTTTCTGCTCGGCGTGAGGTTTATTCACACCCATTACTGTTAAAGACCAGGCTGCGGCAGAGACAAAGGCTCACCTGGCGAGCCGCACGGCCCCTATTACACCTGCGTTTCATTTCGTTAGTGTGCATGTCAGAGAGACGCTGCGTGTCAAATCTCCGGTGACCCACGTGAGGCGGAGCAACTCTCTCTGCTCTGCAGATCCAGTGCAGTGTGTGCTCACTTCCACTGAAGCAGAGACAGCCCGCTTCACTCAGCTGCTGGATACACAACCTCCGTGATGTTAAAGTACGACCCCTGCCTGAGTCAGCCTCGGCTGGATGCTGGAAGTGTTCGCTGCACTGATTCAGACAAAGCGAGCGCAGACATTCAAGTTTTAACCTTGATGGATACAGACTGCTGAAAGCCTCACTTGACACCTGATGAAAAATACCGATCTGTAATCCATTCACCTACTATCGCCTTCATGTTGAGCACCTTTATATCAGCTCCCATGGAAACTTGATCTTGAACACTTTCAGCTGCATTGACTGAGCACTCTGAACCAGCAAGTGTGAAGCGTCGTCGTGTAGGTGGAGCAAAGAAAAAGAAGATTTAACTAACTTTTTGTACAGTGACGAAAAACACACAAAAGATGGGATTAACCTTGTACCCTTCCACCAGCAGAGAGTGCCCACAGATCTAGCATTCACATTAATGTAAATGGATGATGAGAAAATAAGTCCTCTGGTTGGACGGGTTCTCCAGATTGCATCAAATAACTGAATTGAAATTCAAAAAGTGGCCATTTTTACTTCACAAGGCCGCCACAAAGCTGAGAGCTGTTGAGGCACTAGCCAGAAAGAAAGCTTTCGTTGAATACTTTTGTCGCTGCATTTCAACAAGATGATCCAGCGGGTGTGTCTGTAGGACGAGGACCAGTACAAAGCTAAGAGCTACGGACAGCGACTGCTCAGTTATTGGCTGCAAGAGTCAACATTAAAATCTTCATCTACTTCCATCCGAAGACATCAAGTGTTTTTGATGAAATGTGACAGAAATGTCCCCGTAACAAAACTGAACTGTGTGAGTATTTCCTCCCAGACTGCTCCGGTAATTCCACAAGCTCAAAGATGTGTGTATCCAACGAGGACCAGCAACTGTGCAAGCTCCAGAGAGGATCCACTCCAGCTGTCCATGACCCGACTTCAAACTCTGACGCAGAAAGTTTTGTCATGTTTATCCTGCTTCACTGTTCATTTTGCAGTTCAGCCTGTTAGTTCAGGCGTTAGCATGTCACCCAGCTAATGTGGCTCGTCCCATTGTGGGGCAGTGTTGGACTGATGTTGTGATACTGAGAGACATTCAAGGGAAACTGTGTGAATGTCACTTTCTCATTTGAAGCCAATTAAATAACAAGTTGTATGTTCGTTGCCAGCAACTGCAGCGCTCAGGCTCTCCGGGATCCTCACTGGTGCTGTATGTGCTTGTGCGTTCCTGCTGTGTGGAATTTGACTTGAAAGACATACACTGATGAGAACAATATATATATTTTCATAAATAAATGGTCAAACCGCAAGGAATTCATGCATGCCAACACCATACAGAAACGGATACGGAGCTAGCGGCCTGCTGAGCAGTGAGGTGAGTCTGTGGATCGTATTCCTTCTCTGTCACGTGAAGTTTTGGTTCAGAAGCAGTTCTTCAGAAGTGCCCGCTAACTGGAAGCTAACAGCATGTATAGCGACGCTAGCACAAGAGATGAGAAAGCTGAAGCGTTCTTTTAGAAGATCTGAACGCGTAAGCCTATTTTAGGAGTCACCCAAAATGAAAGTTTGAAAAGGAGCTCATGAGTCCTCTGAGCCAGTGTACCAGAATGAAGCAATGAGGTTGTTTTTTTCTATCCACTGAATTATTAAAGTCACTTTTGCTGAGAAACATGCCAGACCAGTTTACTATTGTATTGTTCCGTTTACCTTCCTGCCAAAGAGACGGTAGGGCATGGTGAGATATTTCCTTTATTATTTCATCTCTTTGATTTTTACCCTGTTGTCTGAGTGGATCATCAATCTAACGCGCTATCTCTCTGGCAGCCCGGCGGACGTGTTCAGGGCGTGGCTGGACCAGGCGCAGCGCTCCACGACACTGAACTGGATCGGTCGGTACAGTAAATGGGCGGGTGGATTACATTATTCGAGAGGCGGCAGCTATTCTGAGTAATTAAGCTTCAGTAACAGCAGCACCTGTAAGCTCCTTCCCTCGGAAACGAAAGCTGAACATCTGCGGCGGCGACAAAACAGAACAGCCAGCCGACCCTGAGGCTGCCGCAGTCTGTGTGTAAGGTGTGTTTAATGAAAAAAGGAAACAAGTGACTAATTGGGAATATCAATAATAGTGCACTCTACAATAGAAGATTTGGAATAAAGAGGCATCAAGAGAATCTGACATCTTACACAACTCTTCGGGAAGCTACAGGTAAAGTAGTGTCTTGAGATGACAGGTAGTGATGGCGTTCTGAAGTAATGTCTTAGGAACACGAGCAGGGAACTAATCCACGGCTTGGCTTTATCACCACAAGTGTTGCTTTGTGAGATTCAAATACGGGCTTTAAAAAAAAACATCCAAACGTGTCTCGCTTCGCCATTAAACTGTCATAACGTCCCCGTTTCTGGCCTTCAGTCTGTCCCTGTCAGTCCAGCTGCGGCACACAGTTCTCTCACCTCCTGATTAACAATGTGACACAAAGCACAGGGCGCACGCGGCGGTGACGGTTCCCCCCCTCCATCCATCCACAATCCTCATCAAAACCTTGCAGCGCCCAAAAGTCTTTCATTGGTATGCCGTTCACGAGAGAGCGCCGAGCAGAGTCCATTTTATACCCAAGAACAGGAATTATAGCTCTTCCCTTTTAATGCTCCACTACCGAGTCAGTGCTGCAGCTCAGGATCTGATAAATGAGTTGGTACGTGGAAGACAGACGGGTTTGTATCAATTTTGAAAAGAAATTGGTACCAAAAAATAATCCCTGAGCAAAGCTTTGGGATGACAGTGATTCGGTGGAAGACGGCTCTAACGTGACTCCTGACTCTAATATCAGCGATGGGCCTGATTTAAAACTAACTTATTTACACACATTTGGGGAACTTTGGTAGATGGCTTTTGTTCAAATAGAAGACAAGATTTATATCAGTTTCACGTCGGAGCATTAAGTAAGGAGCTGAAACCAAGGAGCAATTAGCTTAGCATAAAGGATCAGCCAGCGGCCTACCGACGTGTTATTTAAATCTATTTCGATTGTAACATTTGTACACAAACAGAGGTGCGGGGGCGGCCGTGGCTCTGCTAAAGCCAGAGTCTTGTTATCCGAAAGGTTGCTGGCTCGATTCTCCTGGTCTGCATGTCAAAGTGTCCTTGGGCAAGATACTGAACCATAACCCCTGTTGCAGTCATGTTATAGAAGAATGCCTCCTCAAACTGATATTTAATGTTTTCTGTCTGCTATTCCTTCTCCTGCTCTTAGTCTGTTTATCTGTTTTAATTCCTCTCCTGTGATGTCCTTTTCTTATCGTCCTCGACTGCTTTTGTTATTTTTAATCTATCATTTTTTTTACCGTCCATATTCTTTATTCATTTGATTTGATGTCGTCTTTTTATTGTCCTTCATTGATTTGATTCTTTAATTTATTTCTAGTTTTGCGTCACCTTTTTGTTGTTTTTCCTCTCTATCTTTCTTTTTCTCTGACGTTGTCTTTTCATTGCTTTCATTACTTTCACTTGTAAGTTAATTATATTGACTTTGTGTGTTCTTACATTTTCTGTTCTGCTGTCTTGTTCTAACTCGGCTTCCTTGTGTTTGTCTTGACTGTTGAGTGTTGATTCTGTAATGTTGTCGTCCTGAGTTTTCCGCTTTAGCTTGTTTGTCAATGCACTTTGTAAACTCTGTTTTAAAAGGTACACTTATAAATATAGTTTGTTATTATTGATTATTATTATTATTACTATTATTATTACAGAGGCAGCATACATGCTGTATGGCTAATAACAGCAGGGCTCAGTGACTGTGTAGCTCTAAGAGTCTGGTCGCATGTGGGGTTGCCAAGTGTTCAGTAGCATTGTGTAGCAATACTAACTGTATCTGGCAACCCACAGTGTGGCCAGAGATGCTGCAGAGAGCCTCTGAGCTGACTGACAGCCTGTTGGTCAAATAGCTACAGTGCAGAACTCTGCGTAAAACCACAGATAAGCATTTTCACATCCATGCTGGTAGAGCTTGAAGAAAACAAGATACAGCGTGTAAACTTTACTGGTATTGGTAGGCATAATTTAAAAAAATTGATAGAGCCAGGCTGACTTTTGTTTTGTGGCTCCAGCTCTATACCTAATGCGCAAACAGGAGACCTTAGCAATTCTCATATTACTCTCAGAAAGGAGGGGAATAAGTATATTTCTCAAAATGTTAAGCTATCCCTTGAAAAAACACATATTTATTGATGTTGACATGATGACCATGTAGGTCCACAGTGGCTTATTTACACATCGAGAAGACACAGAGCAAAATAAGCATTCATTTTGAGTCATTATTCTGTCAATATAGGTCCAATATTCACACTCTTATAGCTCTGTTTTTCAGCAGCTACTCGCTAACTTTTACTGTAACTTTTTGTCTCATGTGGGTCTCTCCAAATGACCTGTTTTACCACAACTAAAGGGCGATCTGAACATTTGCTTTAAAACGCAGAGAAGAATATTGGAAGCCCAAAAGCAACCAAAACAACACACCAGCGTGCCTGCCACATCTGCTGAACCTTCATCCACCATACCGAGCTCTGCTGCTACTGGAGCAATCCAACAGCCGCGGCTCCTGCCTTCGCTCGCGCCAGAGATAGTCAGGCCAACTCCAGCTTTCCAGGAGGGAGATTCGAGACAGAAAAACTTTTGAACGATCATTTCGGCCTGGCTGGTTTTCAGACTGGCAGAGGCTGCATGCGTCAGATACAAACTGTGTTTTTTTGGCTTTATCTGCTGCGAGGCAAGAGAGAAGAGGGATCTCGCTGACGGGGAGGTGAGTGACTGGCGTAAGGTGACCGTTAGGTTTGCCCACCGTGACTCTGACAGGCATCCGGAGTCGGTGAGAATGCATTTACATTTCATTATTGTGCAACATCCCCCAGCGAAAAACACATTCCCGTACGATGAATCAGTGTTGACATACAAACAGTGATTAGAGCATTGTCTTTTCAAAATCAAATTTAGGGGTTGAAATGACACTTAATCTGATTGCAGATTAGTTTAATGGCACAATGCAGATTTTTCATCTGAATTTGTGAGCGCGGCATATAAAGCCGGTCCCTCCCTTCAGGGTTCTTCCACTTTCATAACTTCCTTTTGGACGCCCGTCTACAATCTGGCATCTGGTGCTATGTTTTTTATTGAGTCCCGCCCCACCACCCTGCGAGCTGTTACTGACTTACACACAGAGGCACAACTGTCTCGACCACAGCTAAATAAGAAAACACAGGCGGAGGGCAGGGTCTCTGCAGATACCCCCCACACACACGCACTCGTAGTCAGTCAGAGGTAAGGATTCTGTGTCCGTCTGTGTCTGCGGCTATGAAGTCAAGCTAAATCAGCTCACTATTACGGCTAAATCAAATAATGGAGCAGACAAAATCGCAAAGAAACCCTCGAGAGGGCGAAAATTCATCAGACAGTTGCTCTGCGCACTCTGTTTTCTCCTCCTCCAGCCCCTGTGCCTCTTCACGTCTCACTCTAGTGCTGACCTGTGGTTAGGATTAGCATCCCGCCTGGCACCTTCATCTCTTTCGCCTCCAGAGCAAACATGCAGCCTTTCCAGCTCTCTGGACCGAAACAATAAATCACCTCCACAAATAAGAGGTAAAAAGTAGGCCGCCCTGTTTTTTCCTACGCCCACGCGTGCATAAAGACGTTCAAATCCACGCCCAAATGCACACGCTCACACGAAAATATTAAGTTTTCAAAGCCACTTAAACACACTCATGATCCATCCTCCGCCCGGCCTTTACTCACACACACACGTGCACGCAAACATGCGCGGAGATCAGCAGACACAAACACTGTCACGCCCTTTCTGCAGTGCTACCCATGTGGACTACAAAGTCTCGGGGGGGGGGGGGAAGACGCACGATGAAAAGCCACATTTTCGTAGCGCCCGGGAGAAGGTGGCCCTCTTGGTTTCGCATCCAACCTCCCATGCCTCCTCCATCAATTAATCAGCAGATGTATTTTTAAAACAACTTGTGCTAGAACTTGATGGACTGTTTAAAAATGCATTGAGCACCGGAGCAGAGCAGCTGCGCCGAGCTCAGCCGAGGAGGCTTTGCGGTGGCAAGCAACAAAGAAGCGGCAGCAGCAAACAAACGCTAAGGCTGCAGGAGGGGAGACAGACACAAAGGTGAGACGGAGAGAGAACAAGAAGAGGGGTAATGCAAGGGAAACATGAGGGAAAGGCGGGGCAGGAAAAAAAAGGTGGAGGCAGGCAGGCAATGTGCTAAGGAATGCAGGAAATAGATGGAGAGACAGCGGAGCAGACCCTTGAGTGGATCCAAGTGTGTGAACATAAGAGAGTGGCTGGATATTTTTGGGGGGGGAGCTATTATTGGTACTTGAATTATCCTTGGGGTGAACGGAGGAGAGGTTGGGTGGATGGATGGATGGATGCAAAGCCAAATCCATTTGGAGTGTCACGGCAGAAATATAAAAAAAGAGCGTGGTCACATCAGGACGAGCCTGCAATACCTGTGGCCCTTTTCTCTGCTGCAACGAAACCCCCCCAGGCTTCCTATACAAATGCCTATATCATTCTTATGGTAACACTCCAGTAACTTCAGAATAAGATCAAAACCTCCATCCCAAGAGGCAGCCGAGCGCTCTAAAGCTTTTTTTCCCTCTCAACAGATTTGGCGTTTCTTTTTCCCCCCTCTTCTGAAAAATGGCTAACATCCAGCCATCAGGCTTTGTGTTTGAGGAGAGCGGCGGCTCACTGTTGGCAGTCCGCGCGAGTATTTGAAGGGAGCGAATTCCCCCGGTCGCATCAGATCTCCCCGTTACATTGCGCTCAGGTTCCTTCCATCTGTTTGCCTGCTAAAGATGGGTTTCTGACGCTGCACTCCAGGTGCACTGTGGGCTGCGTGCACAAGTGCAAATACACAGAAACGCAGTGCGCGCTGGCACCCGGGCCGCGTTGCTCACACACACGCAGACAATAGACAGGCTGGCAAAGGCGCACGCACAGGAAGTCGCACTGTGATGTCCAACTCTTTGTGACGGTGCAGGCCGCGATCAGAAGTGCATTACACTGCAACAGGGCTTTATTTACATACAATGTCTTCTGAACATAAGGAACAGGGATGCCTTTTCAACGTGAAGCGCTGGTTTAATTCAATCTGGGCCATATTTAGATTCACTCAGAGAAAAAAAAGAAAAGTGTTACATCAGAATCGACACCTCCGCGCACACACAGGGAGCGCTGTGTAGTTTGGGGGAAGACATCTTAAGAGAAGAGAAAGACCTTCATTAACTGTTTTTTATGCCTGATCAAACTAACGGACCATAAACGACAACACAACTTCACACTGTTCAACTGTGCTTATTTGTGGCGGACCCTGCCACCTCTCTACCTTCACATAGTGTTCTCTAGACTTTATTTTCCTCAGAGAACAGCTTGTTTACTCAGTCATGGAAACCTGAATATTTCTGTGTTTATGTTATTTCCTTAATAGTATAGTAAAGATTAAAATTCTGAGGTTGAACCGCACAGCGTCCCTTTAAGGTCAGAATACTAAACAATTTTCACAAATGAAATTCTATTTTTGAGGCTGTTGATGACCATCGCGTTTTCCTGCGGTAGCCGCTGAACGTCTCATATTCTGTAATTACCTCCACACACGGCCGTCGTCACTGTTAGCGGTGGAGTACCAAATTGGATTCAAATTGCCTTCATACACAGGAGGGATTAACAGGAAACAATGCGTGCATCTAATCCAGCATTACCGTGTGTAATTGTTCTCCAGCAGCCGTAACAGAGCTGTCGCTGCTAGTGCTAATGCCTCGGCCTCGCGTTCAAAGCTGCTGTAAGTGATATGTTTTATCAAAATACGTGTTACATAGCTCCGCGTTCCAACTGTAATCACTGTTACAGAGCGTTTGGTCTAACAGCCATGTCTCTCCTCCCCCCACTCTCATGCAGCGAAAGAGACAAAAAAGCATTTTTCTGGTATCCCTGCCCACTTTGTCCAATCAGGACAGAGAACTCCACAAAGAGGCGGCGCTGACTTCTTCCTGTCTGCTGCTGATTACAGCTGCAGGTTCATGTGGTGACTGAGAGGAGGGAGGGGGCCAGACCACTGAACTGATGGTACATGGGGTGGCTTTTACTGCACAGAAGATCTCTTGTATTCGTCACTGTGTTTAGCGCTTTGTTCCCCTAAGAAATATGTCTCCAAAATAAGACAAAAGCTTCATTTTTTTTACCAGTTCTTGACAGCAGGTTTGTTATAAGCAGCGAGCGTGCACACTTCCAGCTCCTCGGCAAGGTAATCAACATCTAGGTAATCAACTCCAGCGCAACTAATTGCGGTTGTCATGGCGTCTGTTGTATTTGTAACAAAGGGGGCTGCTCGAGGAGTGTTTTCTGACGGGTAAATTGCGGCTGCTGTTTAATATCAGAACACAGACTCACCGGGAAGTAGAGCAGCAGCGCCCCGCACAAGATGGCTTCCAGAAGGATGAGACCAGATGTACGGATGCTCTGTTAATGAGGAGAGAGAAAAACGACAACAAAAAACATCAGTCAGTCACTGACATGTGATTTGATGTGCTGAGGGAGGATGAACATGTTTGGCTTCTTTGAGTGGTCCAGCATAAAAGATTTCGAGGCAGCAGATTGGAACCAAAACCATGAGAAACTACGGTAGCTGCTAAAAAAAGAAAAGGAAAAGAAGTGCCACCGGTGTTTGATTTGTCCATTCTGGGCTACTGTAGAAAAACAAAGAGGTACAATATAGATATAAACTGCTCATTCTAATATGTGTTAGTTTTCTTTTTCTATTTCTGCCCTTAAATCCTTCCCACTGGTCCGTTGTCAGTTTCAGGTCTCTGCTCTTGCTTTGTGTGTCTGCATCATGTCAACAAGATGTCGAAACGCGTCAGAATGACGCGTCAGCAAATTCATGCCGTCGTGATATAAAACATGACACATACTCAGAGGGAGGGCCACAGTTTATTCTTCAAGTCCTGTTGCTGTAAATCTCAATCTGCATGAACTGAATTTTTCGGGGAGTTGGAGCTACGCAAATGCAAATGCTAAACTGTTGCCTCTTTGAAAGCAAACACAAAGAGGGCTTGAATATATATATATACATATATATATATATATATATATATATATATATATATATATTTGATGTTTTACCTCCCCCTGAAACAATAATATGAGGGACGACAGCGCCTTTTCTGGGTTGGATTTAATTATCCACATTACCTCCTGGAAGATTTGGTATGTTTTTTATGGAAATCCAAAGGGCTCCAGGGACATTTCTTGTGAACTGAAGAAACGTAGGAAAATTTCGAAGCGCTAATGTCTATAAATAGCACACGGGGAGAGATTCAACTCAACTTTGCCTGTGGACTGGTTGTAATTACCCGACGCCGCGAGGATCTCATGTTTATTTCCCTTTATTCTATTAGCAGAGCGGAGATTACGCAACGGCTCCGCCGTGAAGCTGCGCCGGTTCGAATGAAGTGCTCAGGTACATTTGTGGTAACTGGTAATTATGTTAATGTGTAACAACAACAACAACAACAAAAAAAAACTAAAATGGATTTGCAGATTGCATTTCATTTGTCTTAGATTAAAGAAGGCATCCCTTTGTAAAAAATGCATGCGGTGTTAAATGATGTGCATTTAAAACATATCAATGCAGCTAATTAATGTTTATGTGTCAGACTTGCTCCTCTAAGTTACGGAAATGCGTCACCTCCTTCCAGTTACACTTTTACAAAAATCTTGCAAAGAGACATACAGACATCTCCAGCTAATGTTTGTGAATTAATGAAAGGAGCACTCTGGGGGTTTAGTATCGCTTGTTTGTAGGTGATGTCACGTCGTTCAGTTGACTCGAGTGATTTATGACACACGGTGAAGCATGCAGAGATACGTAAGGCTCCCTGGCTCCATGGCTGTCCAAGCCTTCATCCTACAAAGTCACTGTTATCTTTTCTTTCCTTTGCTGGAGTGTTTGTACTATTGTGCTCAAACTATCCAACGATCCCCCTAAAGTTCGGGACAAAACGTTGGCTGCTGCAGCTCCAATAATGCAATTCCACACTGTCTCTTTCTAGAACAGTCGCATTAGTTTTCCATTAAATCAAATTGCCCCGTGCTCAGCCCTGAATCAGGATATGTCATGGTTACAATGTGGGTTATGAATAAAAAATTGAGCAGAGCGATCATAAAGTGTAAACTCTGTGGGAACACTGCTGCAGTTTGTCGTCTGGTAATGTAATGCTGTATCGATGGGAGGGAATTATTACCTTTAAACTTCCAAACACAGCCCTTAAAGGTGCAGTTAGTGAGATTTGGCCACCAGACGAAGTTATCCTCCAAACAAACGGGGGGCGGCATTTCACTAGAGCGACTGGTAACTGCTGCAAACTGTAGCTGCCATTAGCTTTTTAGCTTATTAGCTTTGCAGCTAGCGGTCTGGACTGAGACCAACTAAGTAAGCATGACAACTCATCTCCCTGCAACGCGTTAAGGTGTCAAAACGGTTATTTCTTCACATTCTGTTGATAATTTAAGTTCATTCTGAAATGTTACACTGTATTTCTCCCCCTCACCTTGTTCCTCCTGAAGTGGTAGACCACCACCATGCTGCCCAGGTCCAGCACCATGCACAGTCCCTGGAAGGAGGCCACAGCGAGCCGCAGAGCGCCGTCCTCCTGTATCAGGCAGGGCGTGTCGTCCCGGCAGTAGGGGCAGCCCTCGCGGCACAGCAGGCACTTGCTGGACACGTCAGAGGTCTCGTCTCTGTTAGAGCCCTTCTCCTTACCTGAGGACAGCAGATATCACAATCAAATATTTAAATGTTGGGTAGAGCTCAAGCGTTTTCACCAGATGAAGAAGAACAGCCCTTTGAAGATTTAAATATGCAAACACAACTCAGATCTCGGGTCTGCTTTACTGGGGTGTTTTCATGGATTATCATTGTAATTAATTTGCATTTAGCTGTCACACACTGACATCTTATTAAATTCTCCGTTAATCAATTTGAAGGAGCAGGAATCATCAATCCAATAAATCACAAAGCCTCGGGGGTGATAATTACGAGAATACAGCCTTTAATTAGGCAGATGAGGGAATAATGAAGGAGTGGAGGATAAAATATTGTGACACCGCTCGCTTCATCACTGAGCTCTGCGCAATTGTTGTTATATCAGCATGTGGCACACTTGGATGTGGTTTATCAAGTCTGGCTCCAGATTACTTTCTCCGTCTCATTTGAGAGTTCACATTAGCATTGACTGGACGTGTTCTCCTAAGTGCCTTTGAAACCGGAATTGAATCACTTACATGTAAAGAAACGCCTGCCAGAAATATAATTTCTCCCATTCTGCCGCGTGTCTGCGGTGGCAGGATTTGGAGTCAATATTTAGCTTAAATCCTCCGTTTCCACCACACAGACACTGTGCTGCTCTGCTCGGAAATGATGCTTGATAAGCATGTAATTCCTCCGTAAGTCCCAGAGCTCGAACAGTATGCAAACACTGTGCCCAAGTTGTACAGAGCTTCACTGGAGCGGGATTGCAACAGAATGAGTTAAAAGTTAACAGTTGAACAAGTTAAGAAGGAGCTGCGTATTGCATCTGGTGGGCTTTGCTTTTCCAGTTAGTCTCACTGTGTTTGATGGCTCAAAAGGGAAGGGGGAGGAGGGGGCTCGGAGAGGAAAACGACTTGATCTCCCCCTCTCTTCTGCCGTCTTCGCTGTAGAGAAGATGTTTATCTTCTCTTGCTATTTGCATTGCATTCATCTCCGTTACACTGGCGCCAGAATGTCGGCAGCTATCTGTTATGGGCGACTATCTATATCTGTATCTGTTTATGCCACCCGAGTATTGCCCCAGGCTGTGTCACCGTCACATGTGGCCTTCCCCGTCTGTGAAAACAACACACTCGCACCGTCTCTTCTGAGGTCCAGTGACCCTCAACACGTTCTGGTTACATTTTCATTTCCATTCGCTTGGTTTAGTTTATGTAACACATGGTAATACATGAGTGTTGTTGCCCCACAATCCCATACCTCCTCCTGATACAGACTCTCTGGCTCTTTCAATTGCGGTCATCCTTTGTTCCTGTCATTATCTCTTCCCCCCCGTTAATACAGCATGGTCATACAGGAACTTTTCATCCACGCCAAACCGTCATACTCATGCAGGTCTTTGGCCTGAGACTGGCCTGATCAAGCCACAAAATATCTGTGTTTGCGTCCGTCCTTGGATTTTTTAACGAATATGGTTTTACCATGAAGGCTGTTTGAAGCTGTCTATTCTGCTTGATATTCCGTGATGCATTATTTTCCGCCGCCCTTCACACTCCATACGTCCATGAGTTCAGCTGCCAACGAAATAACTTTTCAACCACTAAGCTTAATTAACGAAATAATAAAGCACGATTTGTATTGGAACCCCACCTTTCAAAAGGTATGAGTCTAAATGAAAGGTAAGTTACCGTTAAAGGTCTGGATGGAAATCAATAGTGGAGGTTAAACAGATCAGAAGAATAACACAAGCTTGAATGTGACAACAATTAAAAAGCCCTCCCTCGGCCCATTTTTTGCAGCAGCATACCTGCCATAAGTAGGCTGTGTAACAGAGGGAGATTTTCTAGGGTATCGGCAAACAGCCCACTCTGAATGCACCCACCTCCACCCGCCATATATTCCTACGCTACACAATAATAGAAAAATTCAAGGATGTGGAAGTGAAATGGCTCGAATTCATAGCTCACGTTAAAATGAATAAAAAGAAACATACATAATGTACCAAAAAAAAAGCGATCAAAAGTCAACATCTGAAAAAAACATCATTACTATGTGGACCTTCAAAAAGTAAAGAGGAAGGCAGTGGTGCAGTCTGGTGCAGACTACAGACGAGTGACAGGAGAGGGGAACGTCTTGCACCCAGTTGGGTGTGATCTGAAAGATTATTTCTACATCTTGGGACCTGTTTCATCCGTTTCTAGCTCCAAACTGAGCAGCGCAGAGGGAATGAGCGAGCACAGCGACAAATGAAACACTTCAGGCCGGGTCTTCTGCACATTACCCTAACCCTCGTCTCTGCCCGTGGGTGGGGTTGCCAGGTACCCCGACACTTATCCCACACAGAAGCCGAGAGGAACCCATTTGATCTGTGGCACTTTGAAATAAATCGGGAGATCAACAGGAGAAATTACAATTCTGGAGGGCAGTAAGAGAAAAATACAGAGATAATTGGGGCGCAGCGCACCTGTTGGCGTGAATGCATCTGTCAAACTTCATCCTGTGCTGCAAAACCCAATCTGGTGAAAACTAATGAGAGGTTATTGAGGACGGGGTGTTATTGCAGAAACGTGGTTGTTTTTCCATCTCTCAGAGAGTGTTATCTGTGCATATCTAATCGCAGTAGCTTACACCTACGTATGTGTGTGTGATTATGAGAAGACTCATCTGAGACCACAGTCTGTTCTTAGACTCGACTTCCGGGGGGGGGGGTGAAATCATCGACACGATGAAAGGAGAGAGATATGAGAAAAAGAACAGAAAGCAAGAAAAAGAAGCCCCGCTGTGTTGTCTCGAATCAGTTTCACACTTCCAGTCCGGGGCCAGATGTTCATTTTGATTCCACACCTCTCTGCCTGGGGTCAGCTGTCGGGTTCAGGCAGCACCTGCCGTCCATCAGATGAACTATCAGGAGTGATCTTTCAGAGGGTTTATAACTGCAAAAAAGGTTGGGTTTTTTTTCAGTAATTTGCTGCTGTCGTTTTGTTCTAATTTATTCTTAACACAGCTGTAGTTAGACAATCGCCTTCAATTTTTTAAGCTGCTGCGGAGCTCACTTTGCCTGAACACACTCACACCGTAAACGTTCGCACTGAGAGGAGGTGGAAAACTGAAAACATAACATTTTTGCCTAGACTGGGTAGGTTTGTGGCCATTATCTAGCTCAGGGGGTTTGCAGTCAAAAGTCTTTCAATTAACTCTAACCCTCAAACTGGGAAAACATGTTGCTAGAGAAATAAAAAGTATAAACTGTCGCAATAAAGGTACAAAGGCAACATGTGGAAAATGTTCATTATTTCAACAACGCCGCAGAATTAGCTCCAGGACTCCGGTCAGAGCTGTGGATTGCAATTACGGTGGACAGTGTCGCACAGAATCTGGCGAGGGAGAAACGCTTGTTTTTTAGGTAAGAAAGCTCTCGTTGTTGCTGTGAGCTGTCCGACTGGCTGTTTGATGAACGTTCGTCAGACTCCGTGATCGGCGCTCTGCTGGTCAGCTTGGCGTTTCAGTGTTGCTCAGAGGAGCGGACAGATGGCTCTGGATGGAAGATGCGTCACGTTATGACGCTTGTCATTTTAGAGAGGGAAAAATATCACAACAGGTCTGAGCACTCCTCTCCTCGTGATGATGTGTGACTGATGAATGCAACTGATTATATTCTGTTTTGACACCGTTTGTTGCAAATTACATTTTACACTGCGGCGCTTTTAATGTAACACCTCTGGCAATATCTAATGTTGAGGAACATTTATGAATATAATATCCAGGGTGCTATCTATCTATCTACCTATCTACCTATCTATCTATCTATCTATCTAACTATCTACCTATCTATCTATCTATCTAACTATCTACCTATCTATCTATCTATCTATCTAACTATCTACCTATCTATCTATCTATCTATCTATCTATCTAACTATCTATCTATCTATCTATCTAACTATCTATCTATCTATCTATCTAGTTGGTACAGTCACAGCTATCAAGACTAAATATCTGAGGTTAGGAGCATAAAAGTAGATTGTGACATTCAGATCAAATGTCTCGTTTCCCGAAGTTCAACTGCACATTTCCAAATAATTAATTTTTTTTATTGCACACTGTTTCCCTCTCTCAATCCTTTCTTCCCTTTAATATCTGTCCTTTTGGCCTGTTGCTAGGGAACAATACAAAATCTCTTTCCAGTCCTGTCTGTTTTTCGGGGATGCACCAGAAATAACAGGCGAGTTCCTGGGTGGGAAATCAGGGTCGCCGGCTACTGCGACCCAATCTGAGCTGCAGTGATTTTTAATGACGGGTTCGCCGTGGGGTTTGGAAGATGAGGCTCTTCACAGACTGAGCCGTTTGACTACGGGCCTCATCACGCTGCATTACAATAAAGCTCCAGCTTAGCATATCACCCCCCTTGGGGTGCTGTATTGTTGGAGTCAGGAATGAGAACCACCGCCGTTGCTTGATTATCTCGACATCAGGGCCGAGCTCTCTGCCGGAGGACACTGCAGCGCTTTCAGTCAAGGTGTCAGAATACAGGCATTCAAATCCAAAGCACGAGCAGGGAGGTAAAAGTAAGGATACTTGAATATTGCAAGGGTAAAAAAAGAGGCGCATCAGTGGAGAAAACGTGCAAAGCCCAGTTGTGTGTACATATTGAGCTTTTACTGCAAAATATCCACCATTATTGTCTGTCACCTAAATTAAATATAAGGAATAACGGAAATTTAAGAGTGACAGCCACATCTGTAGGACAGATTATATCAATTGAACATGAAGTCTCAAACATGGATTGTCCAATCATATCGTAGAAACCAGTGGACAGAGTGCAACAGGAATGAGTCCTACAACCAGAAACATAAATTAGCATAAATTTTGCTCTTCCTGTTCCCTCATCTCGAGGTCAGTGGGTTTTTTGAATGGGTTTTCAGTTAAATACCTGAAATCAGGTCTGTAGTTAGTGTGGACTCGAGAGATTTTCACATTTTCACACAAGCATTCATGCGTCTTAAAAACAAGCCCCCGACTTGTTTTTACAGACATTTGCTACAAACTTTTCTATCTCTACAACGTGCAGATTGATCAATTTATAGCAAAGTGAGCCCAGTACAGTGTAGCAGGAAGCTTAGTGATGGTGACGTTAAAAAGTCATGCTCCTGCGATGTAGCTCATTTACAGCCTAACGTTAGCTTTTTACTGCTGTTTTTACCGATTGTATTTACGCTTCAAAAGTCATAACTCAATATTATCTTGCTCAACAAAAGGTGTAAGTATCATAAACTTGTGTTTGCCACAGTTAATTTTCTGCAATAATCCAAATTCCACCAGAAAAAATATTTTGATGCATAACACTGTACCACATGACAAAGGATAAATAGCTTTATTTCCACGGCCTCTGCTGGATTCAGCTGGAAACATTAAATAGTCAGCCAGAGTATGAGCTCGCTATTGACAGGCAACAAAATCCATGGCTGTTGGCTAGAAACCGAGGCTGCTTTTGTTCATTTTGGTATGAAATCAAAGTGCCATTGTCGGAAAAATGTCAAGAAATTTCATACGCTGAACCCGCCGTGTGACAATGGAGAGCCTCATGGGCAGGACAACGGTAGGCTAACTAAAGGTTGCTGTGCTCGGTGACGACCAATTAAACTCTCACTAAAGCTTTATTCAGGTTCATTCCGCCAACATGTGTACTCTGTATTACAACTGCCCTATAATCCAACAGGTCTGTGATTCATGCCACCTGTGGCTCCCTCCGTAGCTCAGAATAGAAACATAGCAGGTAGACACTTCCACAATAGGAACAGTTGGAATCCTTTGACTGAAGATGGAGGTTTCATAACCTCACTAGCCCCAGGACACCCATTCAAAGACATAAGAAGAATTTTAAAGAAAATGTGTGGCTGTCGACTGAAAAAAAAGAGTGTTTTTGTTTTTTTTCATAAATCCCAAAAGCTTGCTTCTGAAATATTCAAAGTTTTGATCTGACAGCTCACTGCAAAATGTATTTTTATATCACAGAGGGATTTGTAACCTACTTTTAAAGCCATTGAGCGCCACTCGGCTCGGATGGTAGAATCCTCTCCTGCACTGGCACTTGTACTTGTCCAGCACAAATCCGTGGCCAATGATAGGAGTGCACTGGGGGGAAACAAATGCAGAGAAAGACAAGTGGAGATTAGCAAAATTAGTGTTCACATACATAACAAGACTATCAGAGGATTTGGCTGCAAGGGGGCAAAAGAGAGAAGCTGAAGAGGAAAGAAGGTGAAACAACAGGATGGAGAGAGATGCTCGACCAAGATGGAGACTCAGTCATCACAGCTTTGTTTTGCTAATTTAATTAAATAAAAATAAAAAAATCACAGGACTCATTAACGAAAAACATAATCAGATAATTAGCAGTTCCTCCCAAAGAAATTGTACAATTTGTTTGTTATTTAGAGTAATAAATGAATATCTGAAGGAGTAGTCACCGCACCCGCTTTTATAAATGGTTCATTATTTACTGAGATTTTGCAGGACACATTTGAGAGAAAAATGTGCAGATAAATCAAAATGAATTGTTAGCCGCGGCCCTACAGTGAGAAAGAAAGCCAATTATATCATCCAGACAAGAAAATGAACCAGAGCGGATGTCACGTTAACACGAGGTCGGAGTCACAGACGCAGAAAAAACACAAATAGCGATCGTGTTGATTGTTCTCCTCAGACATTCATTAATATTTCCAGTATTTCTGGCTCCACAACATGCTGCTTGAGTAAATATTAATTATCTATTAATGGAGCTTCTAAATATTTGTATTTGTAGGAAAATATTGTCAAGCTCTGGATGATTCATGGCGACTAACAGTGGGATTATCACATCTCACTGATAAAGCATGCTGTAACATGTATAATGCAAAAGACTAAACATAGACTGCAGCATTTTATACACTCCTCTTGCATCACTGGAATCAAAGGATTTGAATATTATACAGGGTCTCACAAGTTAAAACATAAGCTCTATAAAGTACAGTTCCTATGTGTTTTCCCTACCCTGCTTCTCAGGCATACTGAGTAAATTGACTTATTTCAATCATGTTTTTGAGTCTCCTACATCGTCGACACGCTTTTCTGCAGCATGAAGCAGCAGCAGCAGCAGACGCCCCACTTATAAACACGCCTGGCGTCAGGGGAAATCTCAGGGCTTTGCCAAGTAACAGGGAAACTAATTAATATCTAAATTAAGAATTAAGGGTTGTTTGCAGAATTAAAGCGCGTCTGCATAAATCCAGCTTTCACTGATAACTGTGGGAGCTACATGGGCTTACACGCCATCTGGAGCAAGAAAAAAAAACACCCGGCGACATGCGACGCGCAGGCGCCAGTATGGATACTGCACACTCATGTGAATGCACACACTCCTGTACTAGAAAAA
>CAEMYA010000024.1:5522936-5535223 GCA_903131615.1 Diplodus sargus
CAGAATTGCCGGAAAATACTGCAGAGCCTATGCACTGACTACCTATGGTTTTATTAAAATGTTGTATTATTTATGTTGTGTTTTATTCATAATACTTATAATGGTGTATTGTAAGAATTAAGTAAGTCTCAAGGGCAAAGAATCTTGCAAGAGACAAGTATTAAAGGGTAACTCTACCAATTTGTGTGTGACTACTGCATGTGTGTAAAAAGTAGTATGAAGCCTTTTATCAGATTACATGCATGATTACATTACATTCACACTACTACTTAATGTGTTTAATTGGAGGAGTTACCCTTCAGGAAAGAATAGTCAAAATCAAATCAGAGGAGGTTGAGGTATCCTATGTTTTAGTGTGTTGTTTGGGTCAAGAAAACCTTAACTTTGCTCTATAGAAGCCTTTACAGCGAGGACAGCAGGACACAGAAGAACATGAAGGTGAGCCAAGGTGCATTTTGAACCATCTGAATGTCCAAGCGATGACGTAAAAAAAAAAAGCAATCCAACTAATCGCTTCAACAGCAATGTCGATTTGATCCTGTTTCATGGTTCTGAATGCGGGCAGGAAACCAAAGCTGGTAAGCGCAGGATTGAGGCATTCCACAATGGATGTGCTACGTGCCTGGTTTAACAAGATTACACCCTTCGAATCATACAGAAAATCAAAAGCAAGAACATCATGACGGCAGAGGTGACTGTGATGGCTGAGCCCTGCGCCTCCAGAGGGGAGGCAGATTGTACCCTGAAGTTTGCTCTGACTCGACCCCTGGAAGATCAAATATAACCTAGTGCAGAACTGCCAAGTTGAACTGGACTAGGGTTGTCATAGATAGAAGAACAATGGAGGAAGCTCAATGGCTTTATGTCCGTATATATTCTTCTCCCAGCCCCTGGAGAAAATATGCTTTAAGAAAAACAACAGATTTTCCTTTGAAGAGTCAGTTTAATTCAATGTCACATGTCAAAAAACATCCATGCCATTATATACACCGATCAACCACAACATTGAAACCACTGACAGGTTAAGTAAATAACATCAATTGCTTTGTTACAATCAAATGTTCTGCTGGAAAGTCTTGGGTCCTTTGACACACACCACCCACGAAACACAGCTGCAGACCTAGTTCACCCTCTCATGGCAACGCAATCCAATGGTAAACCCCCCCAGCAGGACAATGCACCCTGAAACACTACAAAAACTGCTAATAAATTATACAAGGTGTCAACCTGGCCTTCAACTTCCCCAGATTCCAATCAGATTGATCATCTGTGTGACCTCCTGGGACAAGTCCAATCAATGGCAGCCCCACAGTGGCATGTAAACAGGACCTCTGGGGTTGTCATAGTCTCTGGCACCAGGGCGTTGGCAGTGGATCCATTGGGTCCTGTAGCAAGCAACATGGAGCCTCTATGGATTGAACTTGTTCCAGCCAGGCCCAAGGATGTTCTGGAATTTTGAGGCCAGCTCGATACCCCGAGCTCTTCGTCAAGTTCCTTGGACCACTGAGCAGTTTTTGTCATTGTCTTGTTGGATGGACAACTGTCATTGGGGAGTGCTGTTGTTATGAGGGAGTGAACTTGCCTGTATTTCGGCGAGTATTCCTGTTAAGTAGGACCCAATGTTTTCCAACAGAACATTGTAACAAGATGATCCATGTTAATCGCTTCACCCATCACTGGTATTATTGTTGCAGTTGCTTGGTTTATACTCCTAAAACTCTACAACAGCTTCCTTTCCAATCAATAGTTTCGACTATTTGTTATTTGTAAGCAGCAAAATAGTGTCGCATTTAAATTCAGGTCAAGAAAGTCTTGTTTTTACTGGGTTGTACCATCAATAAGTACTGTTATTTGTTTAAAACAGAGATAGAAAAAGCCTCAATGTGATTACATATTATGAGTTTTGTCTGTAGTTAGCACCTTTCTATCTGTCTGGCAAATGTTACAGACCTGGGATTTGTATTTATGACACCAGTGTTGCACTCCAAATCGGACAAAATGTCAATTTCTACATAATGTTGCTTCAAGAAGTTGTTCCCAACCTGCAGCGTATGCATATAAATTCCCCCAAATTATAACTTAATAAAACATATAACTGATAATATGCATTCCCTGCTATTAATATTAACAAAGGTCAAGCCATTAAATCCACATTGACAAACTGTGCTGTGCTTACATTTTCTTTTTCAAATCATGCTGCATTTCATAACCTGGATTTTGATTCAGTCCCCATGAACCACCATCTTGTCACAGTCTGCACACGACCCTCGGCACGTACGTTAGAAGAAGAAACCTGGCAGGTCGATTTATGCAAAAAATAATCCGTGAACGTTAAAAACCACAACGCACAACATGCGTGGGCCCGTCTGAAAAGAAACACCTCAGTGTTACAGCTCTGGAGGTGTGCAGGATCGCTGCTGAAGTCACAGTGTGAAGTCATGCTCGGTTATGTATGTCTCCCCTCAGCCGCCAGAAGAGAAGCAGGGTTTTTGACTGTAAAGCTTTACGCACAAAAAGCCTCTTACGTTTCCACAGCTGGAGGGTAAAGCTCCGTTCATCAAATTTCGTTTTTTTGTTGTTTTTTTACCTTGCATTGACCTTTTTTGTAAATGCATCTTTCAATACAAACACTAACGGCCTCTTTGATGATGAAAAAGTGAAGAAAAACACTTAAACACGCACATACACACTTATACACACACACACGCATTCTCTGCCAACTGGTGTACAGATGCAGCGAGTCTTGAAACACTTCAACCCAGCTTTAGCTGTAGAGCCTCAAACTCCCAGAGGAGAGACGGCGAGCCTCTGGCAGAACAAAACAGAAATGAGGAGAAGCGAAACAGGAAAAGACAGAGCAGAACAGGTTCTTTTCTGTCTCCTCTGCTCCTCAAGTTGCCTTTTTTTTTTTTAAACCAGCAAGAGATAAGGCAGGTAAAAAAAAAAAAGGTATTGTGAGTGTCTACTTTGCTGACAAATACAGACCGACACATCTTAGAAGAAACCCCAAATCCAGCATATTCCTTCTACATGAATATCCATTGCTGCAAACATTCTGCAGGCGATGTCTTATTCTGCTGGGTATCCCTTCCCTTATATACTGTATTTAAAGTGACTTTAAGACTTTTGAAGTTTAAATCCTCCCCTTTTGCCGCAATGTGCCAGAGACGATAAGGATTGCAAAAGGCGCACAGTAATGCCGGGGCAAATATTTAAGTTGTCCCTTTTTTCACCCCATAAATACAGACCCAGTCTGCAGAGCCAGCCTGGTTTCCTTGCAGCCGGGCCGAGCGGTGCCACGTGTGTCCAGGTAATTAATGTTTCAGAATAAAGGGGCTCACATGTCGCTGTCAACATCAGCCGAGCTGCAGAGAGAAATGCAGGCTTTTTGGTCTGTCAGACGGTGTGTCCTGTGTCTGAATAAAGGTAAATCCACAAATTAGGTGTGCCCTGAAAAAAAGGCTGCAACGATAACAGCCAGGCTCAGCTATGTATGCCGAGGAGGATGCTGCTACAGCGTTTACAGCAGTACAAGAGGACGAGGAAAATTTCTCAATTATAACTTGGTCAGTTCAAACGATGATTTAACATGCCTTAACGCGCCTGACAAAGGGAAGAGAATGGCATGTTGACAGATGGAGGTATAATTTCTGGCTCGTCTTCCTGCCCTCCTCAGAGGAGGTAATTGGTTCCGAGGAGGTGGCGACGACGCGGAGTCATGGATTGGGGTGATGGAAAAAGGCGAAACTGGGAAAACGAGAGAGCAGACGAGAGGCGAGAAGGGAGTGACAGCCAAAGATAGAGAGGATTTTGGGAGAGTGTGAATAGCCATGGAAACAGAGAGTGTGGGAAAGAGCAGGGAAAAGGAGAAGAGGAAGTGTGGCTGATTGAGGAGAGAGGAGACAGAGGGGGTAACCCTCCTTGGCTGTCACAGCAGTTTACACTCATTAGCAGAGCTGTGCCTTTGAAGCTCTTTATCTCCAGCGGCACGTTTCACAGACACACACGCACACACACACACACACACACACACACACACACACACACACACACACAGAGAGATAGACAGAGAAAGAGAGAGAGAGATGATGCTTACTTAAATTTACAAAACACACAAAGAAAAAAAAAAACATATAAACGTCAGATGATTCCAGTCACAAATCACCCACACTAATTACTCTCCAAGTCCTCGTCTAATTATATAAGCAGCGATTCCTTACGTAAGACGCTTCCCCCTATGACTGACTATCCATAATGCATTAAGTCTTGTATTTGGTTCACGGTGACACATCCTACCTTCCTCCACAGCCTCGCTGTATCTGGGCAGACCAGAATAGAGGCCAAGAAGAAGAAGAAGAGGAAGAAGCGAAAGCATGTTCAACCTTAATACGGCTGATTTAAAACACAATCAGCTGACCAAAGTTCTCTTAAGATCTAAAAAAAGATCACTGATCAATATTTTTTTATATCAATGATGGATCAAAGTCGGTGAATGTGTAAATAATAATGACAAACCCATAGAGAAATACCGATGAACTGCATGAACCGTCAGCTCTGGAGAGTTTTCTTAGCCCTTTAATTTGACATTGCATTATCTCAGCAGAACTATAAGAACAGGAAAACCTTCACAAGGTCTCCCGCACTGCCAGTCCTGTAATCGCACCATTTAAGTAGCCTAAATTGGAACAAGCCATAAAGCCCCCCCCCCCCAAATGTGAAAGTGAAAAAGTTACATAATGTTGCTTAAACAGGATTTTTACCACAAGTGAATGTGGCTCTGCAGCCATTTTGCCAAAGTTTGTGGTCACCTCTTTGGCTCGTCTCGTCCACTGTGAGATATCACAGCCACAGCTGTCAGGCTAACATTAACTAAGTTCCTGACATATTTAATTAGAACTGCGAGTCTAAATAACATAACATCCTTTTGGTTTTCCAGCCGGTCAAATCTCAGTCTTCTCTCAGGAGTTAATGAGACCAAAACAGAGCGAAAAGGAGATTAAATATTTGACTTACACTTTTTATATGGTCAGACGTAAGACTCTAAATTATTGCTAATTTTGTTAATGACCATGTGATGTGCAAATAAACAACAGTTTGCTAGCATCTTTGTGTTTACAGCGTGTAGTGCTGCCCCCAAGTGGCCAGTGCACACAAGACAGTGACTCGTGCACATTTAAGCAACTCAGCTGTCTTGGATTTGTTAATATTTTTGTTCAGTTATGACTGTAAAATTAGAAGTTCTGGGACATTTTTTCCTTCTATGTAGCCTCTTATTTCATGTTTCACTAAGGCTTTCACCTGAGCCAGACCACATAACAGTCAGAGTTCAGGAGCGGAGTCAGAATCTGAAAGGAAAGAATGGTGTCAGAACATCTCGACTAAAGACACTCTATTCTATTAAAGATGATAAAGACTGCAGAGCGTTGAATAAAACTGACTGATCATCAGAGATACAATGAGAAGGGAACTGTCGTAGTAATACTCCGTCACATTACTAGACACTGTCTCCTTATTATCTTTCTCTCCGAGACGGAGCCTCGGGGTGCGTTTGTACTTGATGGTGAAAGCAATGAGCCTCACATCGGCTTTCCACAGGCCATTTCCCAAAAAATGTATTCAACAGGATTTAGAAATGAACTGTTTTTTTTAATAAGGACTTTGGGACAAACAGCAATTCTTTTCTACTCGGCCCATGATAACAAGCTAAAACAACACTTTATTTCATTTTTATTACTTTTACCTGGTGTAGTGTGTGTGTGTGTATGTGCGTGTGTGCGTGTGTGTGCCTGCGTGCGTGCGTACGTGGTGTGTTGGGACACTGTTTTGGCACCCAAATCATATCTCGCGGAAGGCTTTTGACTGCACCGTTTTCAGACCTTAATTTGAAGAAGAAAATTGAGGTTAGGTCCCAAAAGTGTTACACCAAAGTACAGGCAATGAGGCTGGCTGAAGAACAGCTCCAAACAATTGATTACAGCAAATAGGAACCAGCTGGGAGAAGAAACGATAGGAGTGAACCATTACCAGAGAAAAAGCACAAAACCAGAAATGACGGAGGGGAGAGGGAACAAAACACTGAACATTTCGCATCCAAAAATGAAATGAAACAAAATCAAAATTTCATATGGCACACTGTGATCTTGAGTTCAAACAGACTCACTGATAGGGGATATATACTGTTTGGCAATCCATATTCCTACTAATCCATGTAATACTAAGCAACCAAACTGCTTGTATTTCCACTTGTCTAATGGTATTTAAGTCATTCTTTCCACTCGACCCTTATTCTCACCTCCCATTATACTGAATGTGATCATCTTCACGGCATGAATGGTTGAAAAGGTCACATGAGACGTCGGATCCACAGTTTGCTATCCTGATCATGGCTGGAAATTAAGTTTAAAAGAAAATCAACTATTAATATTAGCATGACAAAATTGGCACATTATTGTTCATTCATGTGACACTTTTGGTAATATTTATCGTAAATTGGCAAAATTATCGCAGCAGTGATTTTATTATCTGGCAAAGCTCGTGGTCTTGGCAGTTAGCCCAGTGCTTTGTCTCACAGTCAGGGAAATGTCTCCACAACTATGGAATTGACTGGCGTTCAATTTGCTCCAGACATTTATCCGCTGCCTTCTGTTTACACGTAGGGCGGACATCTGTAATACATCTAAATTAATTCCCCAAGAAAAGTCAATTCCTATTGTTGATTTCATAACAAATGAAATTACCCCTGGAAGGACCAGATTGATGACACTGTTAGAAACAGAGTTTTGTGGTCAATACTTGTCTCCTCTAACAAAACATCTGTGATTAATGTATATAATCCAATGTTGTTTTACTGAGTCTTAATTCCTGCTTCCGCCGTCCCAACGTTTGAAACGGCGAGAGACGAATAGCACCGACGATTCAAGGTGGCACTGAATCACTCACTGCCGCTTGACCAAATATGGTGTTTGCGGAGATTCATCAGAAGGGGAGAGCGACGAGGGATGAGCTCTGTGATGATCACCTCTCGTAATGTTTCATGTTCGGGGTTCATTTTAATATATTGAGAGCGGTGGGGGAAAGTCTATACGCATTCACATAAATGCACCCGATATTAGCAAACACACGCACATAGGAGACATCTTGGATCATTCAAAGCATTTCCATGAAAGTGATCTTAAATAGACAGGCTTGCTAACTAAATGGCTGACTGTGCCCACTACTGTGATGATAATAAAAAGCCACCACGCACACCATCTGCACACAGAGCCCGCACAGATCTAAGCAGAAGAACTACAGCACTCCAATCAGCACCATTCAGAGTTTACCAGCGAGCAGTCACGAGAGAGAGTCTCTTATAAAGCTGCAACAATGCGGAGGAGGCAGCGCAACAGATCAAGACGAACATGGAGACCTCCTGTGTCTCCTCTGTAGTTTGCCCCCCCCATGACAGACTGAGAGGGGGGGAGGAACACAGACAAAGAGCATGGTCAATTATTCACCACCTCTTGCTGCAATCCATTACACTGCATTTATAATACATCATATGGCCTGCGACATGCCACGCAAGCCTGAGCAGCTCCTGGAGTCAGAGAGGCTTCCTGCAATACATCACATGAAAACTCGCATTGGCACTGACATGAGCGAGGCAGCGAGCGCACAGGCGGGACCACACGCCGACAAAGACACACACACATGCGCACAGCAGCACACACACATGCAAACAGCACACTGGCAGATAGAAATGATGTATGGCTGCTGCCAGTTCCATCACAGCGGTCACACAGGTAAAAACCCCGTACCATGGAGAAGACACTTAGAGACGTGTCACCATCGTCACCCCTCACCATCACAGACGAGGAGCCTGCAGCAGACTCGATGGCGTCCACAGACTCTGGACTACTGTCTGGGGGTTTTGTCCTCTCAGGCGATTTATCGCGCAATGATGAGAGCAATTCTCGAGGGAGTTTTTGATGAGCTTTGTCGGAGTCGTGGCTCTAGGAGTGACAATGTTAGTCTGTCGGTCCGTCGCTTTGGTCCAGACTGAAATGTCTTCAACTATTGAATGGCTTGCCATGAAGTTACTGAGCGCACAGGCGCAAAAAGGTACTGATAGTAATGGGCCAGACCGACGAATGTGGACAATAACGAAACGTTGCCATGAAATGTGGTTCAGAAAGACACTCACAGTCCTCTAACCCCTAAATTCCACCAGATCCGTGTTCAGTCCGTCTCCGGTCCACCACGTTATTAGTGCAGCTAATAGGTTTCACTCTAATCTACGTGTGAACGTCCACTGGCTCCACTGCGTTGCGTATCCACTCCAACTCAATTTCAGCAGTCCAGACCCTTTCAAAGCAGATCCGCCGTGCTCCGATTCAGCCGAATTCGGCGCACAGACTGAAACAACATCCTAGCGTCTGGTTCATTTTCAGAATTAAACGCTCCATGTTGACACCAGCACAAACATCTCAATAAAGAGACAAATCCAAGGAAATCAAACCTTCCTCTAATCCGCGGTTTGGGAACACTAACCTTTTGTCTGTTTGTTGTTGTGTTTATAACACATGCAAATATAATTGCGATTGTACGTGATTCTGTAATCACCGCAGGAACTCCTCGGTCTCGCCACTCTGGCTGTTCAGCAGTGCTGCACCGCGCTGCGCTCAAAACGGTAGTGGTGGGTGTTGACGGACGAGGGCGCGCGCAGCAAGACACAAAGCGGAGCCACTGTAACCTGCACATGTGGAATTCTCGGGTGAGGGTGAATTTTAGTAACTTCAGTGATTGCTCCAAAATAGGCACTTATGTCGGGGCTCCAGACAAACACTTTACAGTGGTTGCACTGGTGTGCTGAGCCTTTTCATTTAGGCATACCAGCATGTACATTCACATGACGACTTCACAAATTATGCAAATGAAGCGCTTGACAAACTCATATAAGTAACTCAACCTCAAATAGTGGTGTTAAATGACACAATGTTTGTTAAAAGCAGCATTTAGCTCCGTGCCCACGTTGCATACAGCCCTCACAGGGCTGCTATTGTGGCTGTGGACTGTCTAACGTTCCCTTAGATATTATGTTTCATACAATGTGGCTGAGTGAGCCGACTTAAGATCTTTACTCTTTCAGTTTTTGGTCAATTAGCTGATGCTCTCAACCGGAGAGCCTTACAGTGAGGTCACGGACAGTTTAATAGGGAACATGGCTACAAGAGGAAATGGTGAGCAAGAATAATATCCAACAGTAGACGCTCCTATTGAACGGCTCTTTGATGGCTTAAATCATATATTACACTATTCGGTCATTTCGGTCAATTTTTTTCTGTTTAAAGTTAGTAATAACCAGACTGAAGGGTATACAGCTGAAACAAATGGTTGAATGTGCCAGTAAAATACATTTGCTTAGTTAACAGCAGTCCAGAATGACAAAATAGACAAGTGAAGTGAAATGAGAGCGTTTTTCTGGTGCTGCTGGTCGATGGTGATCAGAGCAGAGGAGACTCACTTCCATGCTGGTTAGATTACAGCGGTGAGTCCCAGCGAACCAGCCACTGGTGGAGCACTGGTCGATGTCCACGTCCTGCAGGTTCACGTCCACGCGAACCACGCCCCTGCCGGAGAGAGAGGAGGAAGGAAATAAGTAAGCAGAAGAAGGAGAAGAGGGGGTAGGGGAGGAAGGAGGGCGGCGGTGGAATTATTTGTTAGAGGAAATAGTGGGGAGGGGGAGATGGTGCAGAGATAGAGCGGGGAAGAGATAAATGAATGGAAATGATAAGGAAGCGAAATTAAATGAGATGGGGAAAATGAAAAAAAGTGAAAATGGAAAATGCTGAATCGGTAGATTGGAATAAATGATAACAAAGAAAAGAAGTCAAATAATTTCACGGGAATGTAAGAAAAGTGAAATAGAAGGGGAGGGAAGGTGAGATTTAGTCAGACAAGGAAAGAGAAGGGGGGAAAGGTGGTGGGATCGTACGAGGTTAACCAAATTGGTGGGAGGAAGCGAAAGGTAGAGATGGCCAGAGTGAAAGTGAAGAAAATTAAAGAGAGCAGGAAGAGCGATGCTCGGGGGAAGTAAGGGCAAGGGTGAGAGAAGCAGGGAAATGTGGGTGGTAATTGAGAGGAATGAATGAAATGGATTGAAAGTGAGAAAGAAATTAAGAGTGAAGGGAGCGAAAAGTAAAGTGAAAGGTGAAGAAACAAGACAGAAGCACGGTTGAAGTTTTAATAAATACCTGCCAACAGGGTTATACTACTTCATGCTGGAAATGAACTCTAGAGTTGAAAGTTATATTGTTTTGTCAGAAAAGGACACGTAATATCAAGCAGTCGTTGGCTTCTCCTTACTTCTATAGAAAAAAAGCCTTCATTTGCCCTCATTCTCTTCATTCTTAACTTCTGTTTTTTCCCCTCTCATTCTCTACGCTGAAGTTCTAATAGTGCTAATTTAACAAAGGATCATTTCTGGAGTCCAATCTGGACAACATTTGGATGCTGTTAGCGGTGTCAGTGTCACGACCGCTGCCCCGAGGAGCTGACTCCGGAGCTCTCCCGGGTGTTTGCTAATCATTGTGCCAGCTGGCTGAAACCTCTCTGGCATACCATGCTGTTGTCAGTGAAAAGAGCTCAATTTGGAGCACAGTGGAGCATTGGAGCAGCTAAAGAGACACATATTTTACTCAGGGGGGAGGTGGAGACCCAAACAGAGCTGAAGGAGAGATTATTGGGCTCTGCCTCGTCGGGTGCCCAGAAACGCAACCCCATATGAACGTCCCTCTGTGCTCGATGTGCTGGACTGTACCGCACAACTGAGAGAGATGTTGGTGAAAGCAAGGCAAGGCAAGTTTATTAAATTGTTGTCCTCGAAGGAATTTTTTTCACCTTCAAATATAAGTAATGTAGTTTATGCTGTTCAAAGCAGCCAGGACTGCACAGATTTGTACATCGGGGACACAGAACAACCTCTCCATTAACACGGGACACCTATGTCAAACTGAAACGACCGTCTTTGAACAGAGGATGCGGCCTACGACATTACTTATCACCAAACAACAATTCGGTGCTGAGATCCCTCCACAGAGAGCTAGCCTACAGACATTAATGTAAACGGGGTGGACAAAATAATAGAAACAAGGGTTCCAGAGTCTTGGATTGCACTGGACGAACTTCCTGTCACCATCTTTGGGGGGAGGTGGTTTGTTTTTATTGATCTAAAACAAGTCCCTATCTACTTCAGTGGCTAAAGAGGAGGCCATTTGGCTGTAAAGCTCCAGAAATGTTTTGTGGACTACAACATTTTCACTGACTTTCCATAAGCAAGGTGGTGAATAGATGACGGAATTTGCTTTTTTTTATTTCAACTTGTCCGTTCATACAGATTTGGTGAGGCTCGAGTGTACAACAATGCAGGGTTTGTGCGATTAACCCCAAATAAACTACAGTGGCCATGTGATGACAGACCGCATCAGCAAGCGCGACAGGGTGGAACAATGGAACTCTGTCGACAGCGGAATAAGATGGATGAAGCTTTGGCGGCACAGAAAACACCTCTTGGAAAAATGAACTCATTGTGTTTTCAGGGGATTTGTTGACAATGGGAAATATATAGAAAATAACACATACAAACCGTGGCCATTGATTTAGCCCCGCTAGTTTATTTTTTTATGCCTGTGGCATCTGCAGACAGTCCTGGCAGCAGCTTGTCTTGTTTGTATTTCGGTATAAAGTTTTAAAAACAGTTATTACACATGGAGTGTGTTCTCTGCCTGTGGGTGCCACTCAGCAACAATGCAGACATGGTGGTGTTTCCCCTCCACAGGTGAGAACAACTCTCATGCAGACAAACATCTCTGCAGGACATTGGTGCAGTTTTCAGTTCAATACGTAGAGACTGATGAAATGAAATTGTGAAGTGAATAAGGTGAAATACTGTTCAGGGATGTGACTGCAGTTCAGCACTGGAGGGAAAATGTTAAACTCGTGGAACTGAGTTCACTTGAGTTGTTGCCGTACAGCCAAGCTCATCTCGCGTTGTCATACGTAAAGCATGCATAGTCTTTCTCTGATTTACCCTCTCCTGCTAAATTCCTCCATCACTGTACGAACTGAACATGCACATGCATTGTCCCTCTCTCGTCTTTCTCCCTCTCCTCTGTGGTTCTGTGGATGAGCCTGACACCCGTTACCTCCATCTGTCTGCTGGGAAGTGGAACAAACAAGCACAAGGGAATGAGAGAGAGGCTTTGGCCACATCTCTCCTGCGGTACACAACAACCAGACAGAAAGAGAGG
>CAEMYA010000024.1:5535288-5588027 GCA_903131615.1 Diplodus sargus
GTGTGTGTGTGTGTGTGTGTGTGTGTGTGTGTGACTTGGTAGAGACTGAAAGCAGTAGAAACAGCAGAAACATGTGATGGAAGTGCGATCTGAGAACCTCCAAATGCCCGTTGTTCTAAAAATACACACTCATAAACTAATATTTTATTGTCAGGTCATTGTTATGGGGGGTTAGGGTATGTCATTAGGTGAAAGGCCAGAAAAATAACCTTGTAAGGGCAAAGCCTTCAGCACCATGTTGAGGGCCAGAAGTGGCTGAGCCAAATGTGGATGTTGTGATTTATCCTCCCTCCTCTCTCTAGCAGCCATGACCATCACTAATTAATGGTTAATTTAGACTTAATTCTAACTTAATTAGACTTAAATGTTTTATAAACCATTTATTAAGCAATTATAAAGGTTCATAAACATAAGTTATGTAATATCCATCCAAATAATGTAATAGATGGACTACACAATATTTATGAACCATTTATAAAGATAATAGACATTGTTATTTTACAATGAGCACCTGCTAAATGGTTGATAAAGCATGTCATTGGTTGTTAACAGGGAAATAACTATTTACTAAAACTTGATTAGCTATTCATTAAGTAGTTTGAAGGTATTTGGTCAAAGTATTTGACATATTAGAAGTTGGATGAGGGTGGTGAACGATGAGAAGTTTCTTTAAGGTCATACTACTACTGAAGTCAAACAGTGACATGGGATTTTGAGCAAACCTACTTTTTCATTAAATAATCACATTGCCTGGAATATTTCTGCCCCGCTATGCCTTAACGCAGTCCCTCTCGGCCTAACTCAAGATTCTACTTTAAATCTGCAACTGTCATTTACACTCTGATAAGAGTTCTACGTTTGTCCTGGAAGCACACTGAGAAAGGAAAAAGAAGTCGCTTTGAGGTAGAAAGGTAGAAAACATGGTGGAACTGACTCCATCATCTACATTAGCTTTCTGTCCAGAGTCAACCAATTTTCTATTTTTATAAATGTCATCACAGGCCTGCGATGAGTGGGAGATCCACAGAAATGGTGCAGAACCACAAGTCACTTTACGAGAAGAAGAGCGTAGAGGGAAACAGCACGCATCCGCTTGTAGAGCTGCAGCAAAGCGTTACACTGAACTAGAGTGTATCTTTGTCTGCGACAAACTCTGGTCTTAAACATTTTGTTTCCTGCTAACCTGGCTCCCTCTGCTGACATCATGACTGTTGTCTGCTGACAAACGCCAGACTACAATCATTCTACCCTCCTGTTGCCTTCGGGTCAGTTTGACCAGTTTTCAAAAGGCAGCTGACTACAGGAGGGTTTTGCCTGACGAGTAGCAAGTCAGTTCTTGATGGTGGCGAGAGTAATTTGACAAAATAATTCCAACTTAAAAGGGGTACTATGTAGTTTTTGGATAATACATTCAAGAAAGGTGTCAGAGACAGCCAAATATAATACATACAATATGAAACTGAGGTTTTTTTAGGCCCATTTATTTATTCAGACTTGGCAAGGTGACTTTGTTTATTTAGTGTGTATAAAATCAGTCAATAAAAATCTTTCTCTGCTGATTAAAATTTCCTTCCCAAAACTACATAGTGCTCCTTTAATATCCACTTTTTGGTGCGTTCAACTTCTTCAGCATAATGCTATTCGGTTTGGTCAATGTAAAGTCAAAAACTTGTGAAAAATGTTGATCAGTGTTTTCAGAAGCCCAAAGATAAGCATCTTCAAATGTCTTGTTTTGTCCACAACCCAAAAATATTCAGTTTGCTGCTGGAGGCGTAAAGAAAGAGGGAAATATTCCCATTTAAGAAGCTTTTTTTCTCTTAAAAAGTTACTGAAAAAATTGGTTATGAAAATAGTTGGGGAAAAATGTAATAAACTAATCATTTCTGCGCTGGCAGCTCTATTTAACATGCTCACTCTGTAGTTGTTAAGATCTCATCCATACCCTTTTTTTTTAGTAATTTTCTTACATTTTGGCTTCAGATTAGGCAAGACTACCCTGCAAAAAGAGCTAGTAAGTGGACCTTGAGTAGCAGTTTCGTCAAAACTAGCAATTTAATTAGTAACCGACTTCACAGGTGTAACTTTAAAGCTGCACAATGTAAGAACTGGTCACCTGGTGAATTCAAACTCCAAAACAACAGTCAACAGCATATCACCGGAGAAACCACTATCGGCTGCAAACTATATTCTCGTAAATTCTTCTTAATGACTGTCACTGTTATTAGCAAGTTAGCACTGTTAGCTGGACCACCAGGGAGTGTTTGTGTTTGTTTGGACTGCCAACACAAAGGTTTAATATGTAAGAATTTTTGTTTGAAACATTTAAAAATGAACGTCAACAGAATGTGAAGAAGTAACAGGTTTGACGTTATGTCGAAGATGACTATGTATTGTGTTATAGATATATCTACTGAAGTTAGCATGCTAACCAGCTAGCCTCAGTCCGTCCCGTCTCATAACACCGCTCCGAGCTTCCAGACTGGAACGCTAAAAGCATGGCTAACTGAGCTAGCAGCAGCAGTTGACGGTAACTCTGGTGATATGCTGCCCTCAATTTGTTCGGAGTGACCTTTGACATGTGGTTAACTCTTACATATTGCACCTTTAAGCCAACATGGCTTGAAAAAAGTGCTTTGGACAAAATCACAACTGTTCTCACATTTCAACTGATCCATATCTGACGCTGATTGTGACATGGCGGAAAACCCTGTAAAAAGCTGGTAAGTGTCAAACTACATTCCGTTACACATCCATAATTAGGAATGGAAATCAGAAAACCTTTTAGTCTTCAGGGTTTTTTATGGTCAAATAATGAAAAATGACTTGAGTGCCATCAAAACCTCAGCCCCCCAAAAAACATGTTGTTTGATATTACAACGACAGAGTTGTTTGTTTCTTCCTCTTTTTCTGTCACAAACCATTGTCACTTGTAAAACGCCACGGCCATTTTAACACTCACTCAAAAAGCATCTTGGCAGAGCTTGAATAGTCGTTTGATTGATTGTGAAGTCCATTACTGGATTAATTTAATGAAACTCAACATTAACAGATGCTTGAGGCGACCGACGCGAGCGGCTCTCTCCCGGAGACAGGGGAGAGACAGGCTGCACGTCTTTTTCTCGGAGACAAACGGGGCATCAAAGCCAGATATATGTGAGCTTTTACTGCAAATCAAACCGAACAGTAATTCAAATGTTAAGTGTCTGTCTTGTGCCGTAGTCTTTGTGAAGGCTGGGTGTCGTGTTGAAGACGGTGGTGATTCTGTTACCTGGATGCTGCGCAGCGACAACAGACACCGCAGTGCATCTCCCCCTAAAAAATGTCCAGAGCAGCTCCTCCCTGGCCACATCACAAGCCCCATAACCCAGGAGTGAGTGTCCCTGGAGCAGGTAGTGATGCAGCACTTTGCTCAGGGACACGTCAACAGGGTGGACGCGTGCCAACCTGCGGCCTAAATCACCAGCACCACACACACCGCTGCTGCCCACGAACCACTGAGCAACATTCATGTGTCATCCAAACAAAATGTCACCCACATCCTTCTCTTCCTGTTTACTCTCTCGTTGCAGTTAAGGTAGATTTCAGTCAACATTTCTTTTTTTGTCTGGAGGTGTGAGAAGATGTAGGCGTGAGTTTGTGGTAGAATGTTTTTGGCTCAGGAAATTGAGCAAGCGTTTGGCACCAAGGACGAGCCTTCTTTCTTTTCTTTACAGGTTTTTTCCACCACCTGAGCTGTGTGATGGGATCAGAGTAGACATCTATGTGTGTGTGTGTGTGTGTGTGTGTGTGTGTGTGTGTGTGTGTGTGTGTGTGTGTGTGTGTGATGAATCTCTACTCAGACGGATGTGAAGATTTAGTGCACCTGAAATTCAGTGTGCAGTTTGTGATCTTTCATTGTTTATTCATGATTTAATTGATCTTTTCTCGAGACACTCTTGGACTGCAGCCTTGAAATATGAGATCCCTGGGTGATTTAGCTGCTGTGCACGCACACACACGCGCACACACACATGCACACAGCAGCCTGTATAGATCCCTTCAACCAACAAATACAGTGTAAAGCCTGCAGTGTTCATTAGATGGCGGGATGCAGCAGTGGAGATGCACAGCTGTGCTTTGACAGGCGAGCATATTAAATGAGAGAAGTCTACCTGTGCCTGTGTCTGTGAAGCCCCCTTTTACACCATCTGTTTCCTGCATCACGCCTGCACTTGATCAGGATCCATATTTACATAAAAGTCTCGCAGAACATAACCGTCAATCAAATGTGGGGCACTTGGTTCTGGTTGGCTGTGAAGTGATTTTTACAGCTGGAGCTGAGTGTTCGACTGACTACTTAACATATACTCTCCGTCTGTGGCCCAAAATGTGAGGAAAACACTAAAGGAGAAGTTCACCCAAAAATGGAATATTCAGTCATTATCTGGTCCCCTCCACGCTGATGGAAAGTCGGGTGAAGTTTCGTAGTCCAGAGAACATTTCTGGAGCTAGAAATGTGGATGGGGACTTGTTTTAAAAGGTTAGAAGAACAGAAAAAATAATATAAAATGTCTCCATACAGCCTGTCGAGCATAATCCAAATCGATAGAAGCACCAAGATCCTAAATTGATTTAAAAGTTACTAGCTCCAGTGAAGATTTGTAAATTACGTCTTCTAAAATCTATTTGGGTTCCAGTGACTTGGATTATACTATGGAGCCATTTCATGTTTATTTCCTTTTTTCTTATTTTTGCATTTTAAATTGAGTTCCCATTAACTTCAGGAGAACGCTGCCATGCTGCTTTGCTGCGAATCTCCAGAAATGTTTTCCGGACCACAAAACTACAACTGACTTTGCATCTTCACTTCAACCACCACGTGATTTTTGGGGTGAACTTTTCCTTTAATATGAAATTAGAGGACAGAAAAGTGCAGTCACCGGCCTGAACAAACACAAACTTCTCCCCGCACACTCGCTCTCACCTGAACTCTGGTGCAGAGTTGCTCTTCAGTCCATAGAAGCCGGCAGACAGGGTGAGCAGCCAGTGCGGCACGAACGCGCCGTGCTCACACTCCAGGTACGGAGCAGACCACTTGATCTGGTTCTTGTCCAGCAGGTAACTTCCACTCTTGGTGCCCGGCGCCTCCATGACTCTCCTGTGCATGTGCGGTCTCCTGCCGTCCCTGAACTCGTTGAACCAGTCGGACTCCGGGCTCCTGCTCCTCAGGCGGCGGTGCGCGGAGCTGGACAGGTCCTGCAGCACCACCTCGTTCTCGGTTCTGGTCGCCTGGAGGAAAACCTGGGGGCCCGGCGTCAGCGCGTCCGCGTGGAAGGTCACCACCGCCCTGTGGATTTTGGGGTCCCCCTCGAGGATGCTCTGGACCAGCGCGTGGTACCAGTGGATGTCCCGGTGCAGGGTGTGCTCCCTGGACCTGTTGGCCTGCAGGATCATGTTCAGGAAGTTTGTGGCGTGCGCTACGGTGTCCAGGATGCTGTGCAGGGAGTAGTGGGAGGCGACGTGCAGGCCGCCTCGCAGGCTGCTCAGCTCGTACCTCCGGGAGCAGTTGACATGCCTCAGCGCGGAGGAGTCCCCGGTGTGCAGGAAAGCGGTCACCACCCTCGGCAGGTCCTCCTCGATTTTGTGCGCCACCACGGCGCGCTCGGTGGTCGGTACCGAGTAGTAGGTCGGGTGGTGGGGCGGCTCCCTGTTGATGTTCTGGGTGCTGAGGACCGGCGGGTTCTTCTCGTCTCGGTCGCTGTCCGACCACTCCACATAGCCGTAGTTCGAGCCCAGAACCAGCCCCGTGTGCAGAAGCAGCGGGAGGACCAGGAGAGCCATGTCGGTCCTCTTCACGGGCGCACAGAAGAAAGCGGGGACACTTGGCAAAGTGTGGCGAACATAACCAGAGCCGCCCTCCTTCTCCTGCTGCTTCGCGGGACTACAGACACTTTGGAGAGGCAGAGGATGTCCTCAGCCTCACGCTCATGGTCGAGCTGGAGACGACGGAGGCTCCTCACTTCTTTGCATCTTTTCTTCCTCGCCGGAGAAAACGCGCTTTCCCCCCTCTTCTACTCCGTGTGTGTGTGCACGCGCGCGTGTGTGTTTGTTTTTGCACAGCACCTCTGTCAGATCCAAAGAGCTGCGCACGCGGACCCCCTCCTGCCTCCTAACTCGTGAAAAAATAAACACCGACTCCTCACCGCTCCGCGATCCATTCACACGCAGCTGCGTCGGGACGGAGCGCTCACGCTGCCTCTCCGCTCCTGCTCGGAGAGATCCATGTGAGAGGAGTGGGATGACGGAGAGCGAATTGTTCTTGAAGTTCCGTCCCTCCCAGTGAAAGCCTTATAGGCCACCTGAAGTGTTGCCCACCGGTGTGTGTGGTTGCTTCCCTCTGCCAGTCTGCCGGAGGTGGGCGGGGCGTGGGGGGAAAGGCGGGAGCTGTCCGGTGCTGAAAGTGGCGCCCATAGGAAGAAAAGCCAGGGTGGTGGTGGTGATGATGAAGATGAGGAGCATGAGGATGATTAGAGTGAAGATGAGGATGATGGTGATGATGATGATGATGATGATGATGTTGAAGATAATGATGAAGGGCTCCCAGTGATGAGCATGGAGCAGCAGCCTAAAATTAGAATACGGCAAAGTGTGAATGAGACTTAAAACAGAAAACCACACACTCCCAAACGCTACTGAATACAGATTTCTGTTTACGACCAAAAGTATTTGGACACATATTTCAGCCTAAAACAGTGGGCACTTAGCAGCAACGGGCCCCAGGCCGGGACTTGACCCCGGGGCCGCTGCAGTGAGGATGAAGCCTCTGTGCATGTGACGCCCACTCTACCTACTGATCTAATGGGTGCCCAAACAGTGGGCATTAAAGTTTTTCTCAACTGCTTGCTCACATTTCTAAAAATAAACCGCAAGTTACCAACAGCACAATCACGATTCCCTCAAACTGCACACACTTTTTTTTACCAAACGTCACGCTTTCCAACCAGAGTGAAGCCCTGGTTTTATAACCACCTCACTAATCTATAATTCTGTCATCTTAATAATGCATACATTCACGTTGGTCTACTCTGAACACCAACATTTATTTCATGTTTGTCCATCCTGATTTTTTCAGACCAATAGTGTAATGATGTGACGTATGGGATGACGTTATGGCTATGGGACTTTTGTCTGGATTTTGGAACACCACTTTTGTGATTTTCCACACGCTGATTAAGTCGTTAGAAGAAGGCGTGAACGCTTTATGATGAAGTGGATCATTTAATGGTGTAATTTATGTCATAGATCATAGCGTGTGCATATCTTAAGCCTGTGGTAACTACAGACCTTATTTCAGGCATTTAACCTGAAACCCATAAAACTTTTTTTTTTTCTTTTCTTTTTTTTTTAAAACATTGACTTTGAGATGAGGGAACCAGATACCGATTTCCAGGGACGTAGCTCAGGAGGTCGCCTAGTAATTGGAAGGTCACTGGTTCGAATCCCGGCTACCACCAGCTGCGTGTTGAAGTCTGTTGAAAGCGCTGTAGAAATGCAAATGAAGTCCATTCCAGGTTTTAGGCTCATTGTTACAACACACTATACCTGTGCAGCCGTCAGTTGTTTTTGTTTTTATACAGGTTTGGTACTTTCAGAACTGTCTAATGCAGTTTGCATTTGGCTACCTGTCAGATATTCTTGAACATAGCCGCTAAGTGCTGCTAACTGTCACTGCCGTTAGCTAGACAGCTCTGTTAGCCGTCTAGCTATCGGTCGTGTGAGCTGACTCTATCTGGACCAGGAGCTAGAAGCATCGGGGGATTGTTGGTGTTGCCCCCTATCATATTTTGAGGTACAAAGTAGCTAGGGGCTGGCTGGTTGGCATGCTTACTTCGACAGATATTTACGCAATGCATAACATACAGTAGGTGTCCTCGCTATGAGAATACCCAACACACAATCACAATCAAAGTCAACAATGTAAATGACATATTTGAAAGCCAACATGGGATCTGGAGATTTGGATCACGACATATAGGCTGTATGGAGCCATTATGTGTTTTAGTTTTTTGTTGTTTTTGTCTACGTTGTGAAACCGGTCCCCATCTACGTCAGTTGTTGAGGAGAATGCTGCAACACTGTTTTGCCGTGAAGCTTCAGTTTGGTGGACTTTAAAAATGTAGGCCTACACACCTTCCTTCAGCATGGGGGTGAGGTGAAAATGACTAAATTCTCACTTTTGAGTGAACTTTTCCATCAAGCCTTTTCTTTACCAAGAATGTGGCAAATCCCAAACCATTAAACAGCTCCACATTCAGCTGAGATTAAAATGGCAAACCTGTGAGGATGGAGCTATCCACTTACTTTTGGCGGTACAGTAGAACGTGTATATGTATATATTTGTGTATAAAAGCACTGTTGTACAATGCTACACACACATAGCAACAAATCTGAGGAAATGTGAGCAAGGCTTCCCTGTGTTCAGACACTTCACCAGTCATGTTGTTGTTGTTGTTGATTTTGTTGAAGTTGCACGTCCGAACATTGTTTTCATCGTCACGTCTGTGCTCGTCTCCGGGGCTCATCAGGAGTCGGCCCAGGACTGTGTATGGGCGTTGCAGTGTGCAGCTCACCCGGGGTGACTCGCGGGCCGTTGCCATGGCAGTGGAAGGTGACGACGGCGCAGATCTCCCCTTGCTGCCCGCTGCTCGCTGCAGCTGGTGATGGTGACGGTGATGGGGAAGGTAGCCTGTCTGGCCTTCTTGCAGCATCTTATAAGTACAGCACACACCTCTCACACCACGCACTCATCCGTCTCTGTGCTGGATCAGACCTTGACGTGTGATGCTGCGAACGACGAGGATAGATATTCATAAATTCTGACAAGAGAGTGACTGTAAATCACATCAGTCACCGCCATCTTTCTCAATCATTTTGCACACTTGGCTCAAAAGACTAAGCAGCCTCCAGGCCCCCGTGATGAAACGGCGTGTATGTAGCACAGACGGCGAATTAGGCGGAAGGAGGAAAAGAGACGGTACAAAGTGGTGAGGCAGCGTCAGAGGGGAAGAAGTGACTGTTCCTGCCCCCTCTATTTCATCCTCTTTTACAAGCTGCACTGCCTCCCCTGGCCTGATGAATATTTGATAGGCATTTGCTGCTTCATCTCCATGCTTTACAACTTGAGTCCGTACAACCGCAGCAGCGGCAGAGATGCTGCTGTGCCAGCCCCTCGCTCACCCCCTCACTCCCTGATCTCCCAGAGGTTCCTTTAGGATTTCTCAGAAGAGAGCAAAGGAAGGAGGAGAGGCTTATGAGCGAAAGGGTATTTCCTCCGATGCCTTTTCTTTATTTAGTTTTTCTACACGCAGGAGTCTGCGTGGCTATGGCATCATTCAGGCCTGCATTTGATTGACTGAGGTTGTCGTCTGTGGGAAAGTGACCAGGGCTCAGTGGGAAACTGAAATCTAAAATCTAAAAATCTAGAGTCCAGAGAAACAGTGATCGGAGGGGCTCCGGAAAATCCGTTCCTCACGAGTGTGTGGATGTGGTTTTTTTTTGTTGAATTCTGCTCTTGTCGCTGCATCTTCTGATATTAAAAGCTTCAGTTTCAGCCGCTCAGGCGCTGGAAGTTCAGTGAGAATGTTGAAAAACGTAGTTACAGACTCAGTTTAGCTGAGTCGGATGGCGTCTCCACATTTCACCGTGGACCGGAGAGGTAACAGAGGGCGGTGAAGAATGATGGATGGGGGGGGGAATGATGGAACATTTAGCAGCTCGAGTCAAACCAACCAGTTCTGTGATGGAGCAAAACAGAAACAGGCTGTCAAGATCCAGAGCAGGCTTTCAAAATAATGATTGTGTTAAGTGCCAGTGCTCTGACTGCCACATAGACTGCAGCTGCCTTATGAAGATGAGAGAGGCTGCTTTGAGCTGTAACTATGTTAATTTCCCAAGATACAGTCGGCGAAAGGAGGGACGGTCTATCAACTGACGCTGGCGAGAGCTGAATCTCATCTGCGGATGTCAGCATAGTGTTCCAAATGACCATGTGCTGTGTGTAAATAGTGCACCAAATCTTCTTTACCGATAGACACGTGTCGCCCTGTCCCAGCACACTACAGTCAACACTATCTACTTAAGCCAGTTGTGTACAAGCCAAAAACAAATAGACAAACACAAAAATTCGCTCCAGTGGGCAGAGTAAAGCATCTGTGTCACCATACCTTCAGTTTTTTGGGGGGTTTTTAGAGGAAAAGTTCCCCCCAAAACATTTTTGCTGTGAAGCTCCAGAAATGTTTTGTGGGAAAGTAACCCAGTTGTGTTCTGGCTAACCTGGTTCGGTCAACAGAAAAACGGTGGTTTCAAGCGTTTCACAGGGGTCTTTTGCTTGGGGGCACTCTTGACTGTGATCGGTCCACCTTGACGTGAAAGTCTGCCCATATTGCCCACATATCTGCGCGGATTCCCCCAGTTTCCTTCTCACCAATGACATGCAGAATGATGGAGCTGACCTCAATTGATTTCATCCAGCGTTTCAGAGGAAATGTCCGTTGTTTTTGTTGGTGATTATGTCCCTTCTACTTCGTGCCTATAAGTCACACAGGCTCTCTCAGTACCTCATCTGGCCAACAACTGTTCATGCATCTGTTGCACTGATAACACCCAGCTGTAAGCACTGTTTCAAGCACTATGTCTAAATGCAACAGCAGGTGAGACTTGATTGAATCATATAATTGATCCAATTAAAGCCTTATCGTGCCATCTCTGCTTGAAAAACAATACTGCGCAGGTGGGTTACAATAGAGACCAGATGTTTGCACAGGCAGTCGGGGTGGCTTTGTCGAAGTGTCACAAAATACACTGCCGGGCCAAAAAAAAAAGTCAACACCTGGATTTACTAAAGCAAATAAGTAAGACTGCAGTGATAGATATGTTTCAGCCGCAACAACTTATTTAAACCTAAGTGAGTAGCTTTCCCTTTCTTCAACAACCATGTCAGGAGATATACTTTGTGTTCTTGGAAAGGTGTTTCAGAAGGGTCAAATTATTGGCCAGCATCAAGGGAATAAAAACAGCTAAGGAGACTGCTGCTTCAATTTGCTAAAGAGCATAATGACTGGACTCTCTGGAGCAATGGAAAAAAGGTCATGTGTTCCAATGAGTCCAGATTTACCGTGTTCCAGAGTGATCAGGGTAAGAAGAGAGGCAGATGAAGTGATGCACCTATCAGGACTAGTGCCTTCTGTACATGCCTGTGGGGCAGAGTTATGATCTGGGGTTGATTCAGTTGGTCAGGTCTAGGTTCAGCAACGTTATGGGCACAAAGAATTAGGTCAGCTGACCGCCGGAATATACTGAATGACCAGGTTTTGTGTGTGCCTTCTTTTGGTGCCGGGCAAATTCCAATGCTGGGAATTTCTGAATATCGATCTTCTGTATAATTTTTTGTTTCTTTCTCATGGGATCTGGCCTTTACATTTAATGGGTGTGTTTGTTTCAACTTGCTGATTGAGAGAAGAGAGTGTAAGAAAGGGCAGACGGCACCGCTGTATCGATTCTGCGTAACATAAGCATGGAAGCCATCGTATACATTCAGATTCGCTGTGGCCATCTGGCTGTGAGGTTGGAAGACACTGTATGTAGGAGGAAGCTGAGTGAAACATGCTATCAGGTGTCCTTTTTTTAAATAAACTCTGCTTTTATGAACTTCAATTATTGTTCAGTTATGAGCAGCAGTTACAATAAGCTATTGTATTCTCCTCAGTCACGAAAAGCTCTTACTGTAGATAATTTAATCACAACTGCTGAAGGCATCAGCGAGTGTGTGCATGCATGAGTTGTCTGTGAATGAGCTTTAAAAGACATTCTGGGCCTCTATCGATGTGAGACACGACAACCTGGTCTACATTATACCGCCAGGTGTCTGAAAGCATCATCTGACTGCACACATCACCGCCACACCACCTCCAGGGAATTGTGTGTGTGTGTGTGTGTGTGTGTGCATGAAGGAGCCTTCACAAGTTGTCCTGCACTATGCAAGTGAAGCGGGCGTGAACAGACAGGTGTGAAATCAGCCTGTCCGCAGGGAGAAGAGCATCCCCAACAAATAGACGGGTGACGAAATGACACACCATCACGGCCAAGCGTCACGCGCTCAAACACATCTGTCCGACCGAATGTTAGGTTTACTTTCCTGCAATCATTCCCATCAGACAGGGCGAGCTGTTTGCACAAGTGTCACACACAACAATATGTCACTGCAGTCAAGTAAATTTGGTCTTTGCTGCCCTCTAGTGGTTGCTTGTGACACTCAGCCTATCCGGTGATTCAACAGAAACATCATGGAGTTACTCAGTAAATGATGTTACGTGGTTGCTCCCAAGGACACTGATTCAATGTAGTGTAATGTTTTACACAAATATATGAGCCCACAAAGTCACTTACCTTCTCAGCATCAATGTGGGCCATTTCTACAAAGCACCGCAGTGATTTAATAGGTTTAATGTGTAGTAAACAGGATCCCCCTTTACATTTAATTCTTGTGCACTCCTGACTAATAAGGAGTATCTGTGCATTTCATGATCTCAATATAAACAAATACATAGATGAATGTTTATTATTAGATTAATTTTTTTATTTTATTTTTTCCATGGGGCGTTTCTGTGCTTTGGATGAATTCTGAGAATTCCGACAGTCCACAAAGGCATCATTATTGTATCCGCGCATGACGAAGGAGGACGTGAACGTCTCAGCTAACGTTAGCATTTTGCTCTGAGCGAAAACCGACTGAGTTACAGGACTTCCACGCAGTGAGTAAGGTAATGCTTAAAATGACGAGTTTGGCAGTCTGTCCGTCTATATCAGAGTCGTTTGTCGAGGTTCAGGGTTGCTGTCTGACTGACATACAAGCAGTTGGTTAACGTTAACCGGACACTTGCCGTTCCAAGCAACTGATGCTAGCCAGCTACTGCTAACAACGTTAGCTAACAATAGTTAACTGTTAGCTGCTAGCAGGGACGTGTTTTAAAACTCATTCTTAGCTTGACCACCCCTTAAAACTGAGGACAAAGAGATGATACAGTGTTTATTAATTTAAACGCCCAAAGAGTGGAAGTTTAGCTAATTAGCAGCCATGTCTACATGTGTTTCTGTTACTGAGCAAACATGAATGATGTAAGATGAGTGGACTGATCAGCAATAAGTCAACTAGCCTCCTGAAGAGTAGCTTTCATTTTCTTAAGAAGAGAAACAAACTTCTGTTGCGTGTTATGAGTTCACTGATTCATAAGCATTGTTGCTAATTAAAGCCACTTTGCCTGAATGTTATGTATATTGAGTCGTGGTTGAATTGTAGCACTCACGGTGGGATTTTTTTTCCTGACATTACAGAGACAGCATCTGTACGGATTGCCCCATGGATTCTCCTCGGCAATCTAAGAAGGTTCATCCGAATCGAGAGCCAAAGCGCACCCATAATCAGCCAGGCATTGCTCCTCAGAAAGATGCCTATGCCAGGCTTTTGAGCCAGCACAGCAGCAGTAAGTTCAGTCTGTATCTAGAGCAATATGCAAAGGATATGTCCTTTCAGAGGGATGGACCTGGACCGAGCACTCTTTTCAAAGCCCCCAGTGACAAGCTGAACATACCACAGCGAAAAAGGGACCAAGTGCCCAATGATTTCTCTGATTCAAGTGACTTCTCCCCATCTTCCATGAAACTGAAAGGAGAGGACAGCTCGCTGTCACTGTACATGGAGAAAGTGAACACCCGCGGTGCTCAGCAGGACTGTGAAAGGAAGCAAGGTGTGTCTGACAAGCAGCGTCGGGGACAGAGAAGGGACACGGCCACCAGCCACGATGGAGACATCGAGTCTGGTGAGGAACTCAGCTCTTTAAAACCAAACAACCCCAAGAAACACCAGAAGCCGCAGAAGAAAAGCAAGGACTCTAAAGAGGCCGACTCGTTAGTTGGACGTCCCCAGTCCCCAAAGAATGCCAGTGAAAGTGGACAAGAGCAAGAAAAGATGACCAAGTCAAAGAAAAAAAACCTGCCAAAGCACCCGGAAGACGAGAACGCTGGAGAAGGGACAGTCAGATCAGGGGTCGACTCGCTGATGTCAAGGCCCAAGTCTCCTCATGGTAAAGACAAAAGACTGCAGCAGCCCAGAGGTAAATTGTGGGGTAGTTTTTGAGATGTATGTTCTCAGCAGGCGATGCGAGAATGTAATTGTGTACTTGTGATGACTTATGCTGATTATATCAAATCATTTGCTTAAATCTTTGTCACCTTCAGGTGCCAATTCTCCTGCTGACAGGAATAAAAACAAAGGAGGCAGAGGATCAAAGAAACAAGTGTTTGAGTGCTACATGACATTGGAGGAGGTTTCTCATGGCCTTAAAAGAGGAGAACTCATTCAGGTACTGAAACACCACTGCATTGATATTTATAGCAAGTATAGATGCTATTAATGAAGGTGTTCCTACTTCCTACTGGGAATACAAGTTGAATACATATTTGATAATTTGTGTGACTTTATGGTAATTACTCAAAAATCTTTATTTTGTTCCTGTTCTCCTTTATTTCCTTTGTTTTTATGTGTATACTGAAATACCTGATGTTCCACTGAGTTCAAGGTTAACTTCATACAGTGCGATTTTTAGCAGTAAATCACAAAGCATACTGATTAATTAATTTCTAAATTGCACACTTTCTCTACAGGGACAGTTAAGGATCAACCCAAAGAAATACCATGAAGCTTTCATCCCATCACCTGTAAGTTCAACCTAGGCTGGATCTGACACGTGTTTTGTTGCTTCACAAACTTGTTTAATTGTTTCTATGAAAGCACCTCATAGCGAAGCTCTGTATGTCTAAATTATTGGGGTTGGAATATATATATATATTGGAGATAAACACTCCTTCATGTCACCCATTTTAGATGAACTAACTAACCCTGACTTGCTACAGCTAACTCTAAGGCTAAAATTAATTATCCAACTACTAAAACGGTTGCATTCACGCTGACAACCAGCATAGGAAACTTTTTTCTACACAGAAAATCGATCAGTAAATATTAAGGTCATTTTGGAAGTATCAGACCAGTAAGGTGAATGAAGAACGGTATTGATATAGATAAAATCTTATCAGTTCCCATCCCTATACACTACAACTGTATGTAAATGCAAATATTGATGTAAATCTTTCAAGAGAGATGTTAAACACAGGCAGGAGAAAAGCAATCTGTTTTTTATGTTTGCAGGATGACACAAGGGACATATTTCTTGATGGGATTGTAGCTCGCAACAGAGCTCTGAATGGAGATGTAGTGGTGGTGCAAATCCTGCCTCGGGACCAGTGGAAGGTAGGCCACACTCTCGTATCTCTGTACAGTATAATTTTATTTTGTAAGCCCCTTGTCTTAATGTGGACATATTAAGCATTTCAAAGTTATTGATTTAACATGCTCTATTTGAACTGTTTTCCAAAGGAGAATCAAAACACCGCAGTATGTGTCTGTTTCAGGTTGTGAAGTCCGACACTGACTGTGAGGGCTCCAGTGAGTCGGAGAACCAGAAAGAAAACATGGCGCAGAAGAAGACAGTGCGCACCCCCAGGCCTGATGTGATAGTGGAAGACCAGTGCAGCGACCAGGATGAACTCGTCAGAAGAGTTCAGAATACCACCCTCACTGAGACAGGTACCGTGATGATATATGACTACAGCAGCTATTTCAGAGCACAATTTATATGGGAACTGTGTTATCAAGTAATAATGATTCGGCTAATGTATGAGATTGGTCAATACACACTGTTTGAATGTTTATTTACTGGTCTACGGAGAGTTTCAATGCAGAGAAGCAGCACAGTAGGTCAGCTCATACCTCTTCATTTGCCCTTTCTTCTCATTGAAATAGGGGTACCTCTGGAGGACCCCTCAACCCCACGATCCAATGGAGAAATACTCCAAAAGACTGCTAAAGTGAGCTTCCAGCCTTTCTCTTGAATTTCTTACTCACTCGTTATCTTTTTTTCCCAACATTGACCTGACAAGAAACAGACTTAAATGTGTTTTTTCTTCCTGCTCGACATAAAACAGAGACTCCGCCCTAAATTGGCAAAAACAATTTAGCAATATATTCTGCTACTTCACGAAAAAAGCTACCCATTTCCTGAAAGTCTTTTACTATACAAAGGAACTACATGACTGTTGTTTGCATAATGATTAACTAAGGGCATTGGCACTGTAGTCTTTATGACGTGTTCAAGTGCAGGTTTTTCGGCCAAGACAGAGGCGACCAAAGCCAACACAACAACTTTTGTCCAGGCTAGTTCTTTGAAGTCAGTTTGGGCACAAAAGTTGTCTTAACTTTTTCTCAAGCAGCTTGTCCTCTTTTCTCTGGACATCAAAAAAACACACAGGTCTTACATTTTAGATTCATCACTATATTTCCCTTATCATTTGTCTGTCAGGTGGTCTACATTGTTGAGAAGAAACATTCAAGAGCCGTGACAGGCTTCCTGAAGTTCCTGCAAGACAAGCCTTTCGCCATGTTCTCCCCCGTGGACCACAGGGTGCCACGGATAAACGTTCTCCTGGCTGACTGTCCCGAAGACTTTACTTCGCGCCCGGGCGACTACACCAACACCTTGTTCATATGTCGGATCACCAACTGGGCAGCCGACAGCAACTTTGCAGAAGGGTCAGTGTTAGATTCCAACCTTGATGCTGGAAAGCATTTCAACATTGTATCAGCTGACCTGACTCTCTCCTTACGTTTCCTGCAGCCAACTCCATAAGACTCTGGGTCAAGCTGGAGAGATCGAGCCAGAGACAGAGGGCATCCTGATAGAGTATGATGTGGATTTTTCCGAGTTCTCGGATGAGGTGTTAGACTGCCTACCCAAGAACCTGCCCTGGACCATCCCGCCTGAGGAGATGAGCAAGAGGAGAGACCTGAGGTAGGACTCGAAGGCCTGTACATCTTTATGTAGCTCCACATTTTTTTTATAAATGTTTTCTTTAAGGCTACATGAGTCAGATTCAGTTTCAGAAAAAAATGAGTGATGGGAGATCAATTTACATTGCTCATAACTGGGCTACTGATTAATTTTTTTAGTCTGATGGCAGCAAGCAAGTGTTCTGTATTAAGTCTTCATTAAGGTCATACTGTATTATTCATATGATTCACAAAGCACCGTCTTATCCTGTGCAGGAGGGAGTGTATCTTCACAATTGACCCTGCTACTGCCAGAGACCTGGATGATGCTCTGTCCTGTAAACCACTCCCTGATGGTAAATTACTTTAACTGTGGAGCTCACTGATCATGATGTAGGATGAATTCTGACTAAAGATACAGATGCCTGTTTTTATTGGAGAATGGGAGGTCATAGACTGTCTTTTTCACACAGGTAACTTTGAGCTGGGAGTCCACATCGCTGATGTGAGTTTTTTTGTTGGGGAGGACAACGCTTTGGATACTGTTGCCAGTCAAAGAGCTACTAGTGTGTATATGGTTCAGAAGGTGAGTGCTTGTTGAAGGTTTTTTTGAAATCATCAACTACTTCAAAAGGCATCAGAGGTAAAGTACTTGAAACTGCTGGTTGAGCTGACCAGATTTTCTGGCTTATGTGAAGTGTGTGAGCCAGTTTTTTTTTAGACCTAGTCCTGTGTCAGATGTTCTTTTTTTATCATGATTTGTCCAGCTCCAGTTTTTTTTTATTTTTTGTCAAGTTTGAGTTGCGGTCAGATAACTGTCACTATCTTAGTATAGTTTTAGTCAATTAAGACCATTGACATTTTAGCCTTGGTTTTTTTAGGCCTCAGATTAAATTAAACCTCGTTCAATCTAGTCTAGCCAAGAACAATAATTATTTAATAATATTGAGAAATATATCTTAAAAGAGTAGCCAAATGTGTTTATCCATTACTTTTTTTATTAACAAAATTAAACTAACTATATGGTATTTTGGATGTCTTTTCACACAACCGCATATTCTGCATTAATTTGTCACTTTGTCTCAGTTGTAGCTTCATAAACATACCTTTTATTTTCTCTTCAGCCCTCAGTGTGTTCATGTGTTTGTCCTAGCATTGATCTCTTCATGTGTTTGTGACTGTGCAGGTGATCCCCATGTTGCCTCGGCTGCTGTGTGAGGAGCTGTGCAGTCTGAATCCTCTCACAGACAGGCTCACCTTCTCTGTCATATGGAAAATCACACCCGAGGGAAAGGTATGACCAAATTTGAAATTCACAGAGCTGGTTGGAGGTATATTCTGCCCCCTGATTTATCTCATTGGATCCACTTCACCTGCCCACCCTCCAGATCCTGAGCGAGTGGTTTGGCCGCACAGTCATCCGCTCCTGCGTGAAGTTGAGTTACGACCACGCTCAGAGCATGATCGAAGCCCCCGAAAAGATGTTCTCTGCTGAGGAGCTGCCACCTGTTGACCCAGAGCACCCCATCGATGAGATCCATCAGGCTGTGCTCAACCTGCACTCCATCGCCAAGAACCTCCGGGCTCAGCGCTTCTCAGGAGGAGCCCTGCGACTAGACCAGGTCAGGCCTTCTTGCCTTGTGTTTGACTATTTTGTGAAATCTCTCCTTCATTTGTTCTGTACAATGGAGCATGACAAAAGTGAAATCTACTCAAATCAGAGCCACATGATATTGGACTCCAGCACCAGCTCAGACCAAATGCGTACGTTGTTCACTCAATAAAGTTGAATAAAGCTGTTACTGCATAGCCCATTTGTTACTAAAAGGATACTAAAAGACAAATCCATCACAGCCACAGTTTGTTCACCCTGTTGCCAACTTGCAAAATATACACATGTATCTGCTATTATACCAGCTGACTACAAAGCAGCTGCCTACCCCAGCCTGTGAGGCTCCTTCATCAGTTCCAATCAGTTCTATTTATAAAGCCCAAAATCACAATCACATCGCCTCAGTGGGCTTTACAAACTGTACAGTGAAACAACAGCCTCTGTTTTCGATTCGAGAGAGGAAAAACCTGCCATATTGAGAGAGAAAAAAGATGGAAGAGCCAAAGAGGAGGGATCCCTCTCCCAGGGTGGGCAGACATGCAGTAGATGTCGCATTTACAGAATTCATCCTCCACACTTCACCGTATTAAATAATTTGTTTTTGGTTGTTTATTTCTGTTATGTAGCTTAAATCACTCAAACTCAATTTTGTTTTGCAACCCTGGTATTGTTAAATGATCCTTGTGACCCACTATTTTGGTATACTGTTTAGTTTTGATATGAGAGTTTCTTACTAGGCCACCGTGCAATAACATGCATGAGAACAGAGAAGATCAGATCACAATGCCATTCTCTGTTCAGGATGCCGTTACTTCCCTGTATCTTGACAAAGCCAATAGTGGCTTGCTGCGATATTGATGCTCCAAATGTCATTTAGTCAAATTTTCAGTTTTCAAGAGTTCATTGAAGAGATTTTACAAGATTATTTGAACTGGTTTACATGATGTAACCCGTTCCATTTTTGTCTTTCAGTTGAAACTCTCTTTCACTCTGGACAGAGAGACCATGATGCCTCAGGGTTGCTATATTTACCAGTACAGAGACAGCAACAAGTGAGTAACAAACCCTCCTCAGATACATATTCGTGCTTGTATCGCTTCCGTTTCTCTTTCAAAAGAAATGTTGATTTGATGTGACACGTGTATAACTTCTAGATCATTGTTGCTGCTTTAATGTCACTCATACGGCCATCTAACTCTCATCCATACCTGTGTTGTCTAGGTTGGTGGAGGAGTTCATGTTACTGGCTAACATTGCCACAGCCCACCATATCTACGGCAAATTCCCTGAGCTGGCCCTCCTCAGGTGCCACCCTCCACCCAAGACCAAGATGGTGGACGAGCTCCAGGAGCTGTGTGACCAGCTCGGGATCAGCATCGATCTGTCTTCCGCAGGAGCGCTGCATGTCAGTAGCCCAATTTCTAACAAATCTCAGAAACAGTTAAAAAAATCTGTTTTTTTCCATCATATTCATTATTTCCTAATGTTTACAAGCTCTTTTAAATGATCGCACAAGGAAATGGTGGCTACCATGATAGCAAGGTGCATTGAACTTTCGACTGTAAAATAATTGTGTTCTGTTATGTGGTATTTCTCTCCCTCTGGTGCTCAGTAAGTTTGTTATTTAGTATTAATGATTCAAGTCTCTTTTCTTTCTTTTCCAACATGCAGAAGAGTCTCAACACTACTCTTGGTGATGATGAGTATACCACTGCCAGAAAAGAGGTCCTCACCCACATGTGCTCCAGACCGATGCAGGTTAGGACTCATTAACCGCTGCAAAAAGGCGGCTTCTTTTCTTTATTTTGTCATTTTTTGATGACAGTTGTGAAGCCTGTGTGGAATATTTTGTGTTTGTAAGCCAGAGAATTAAAAAGATCTTCAAAATGAGAAACATTAGAAACAAGGTCATAGAAATTAAAACAAGTCATGAGATAAGGTAAAAAAAAAAAAAGAACCCTCCTTTTGTGACATTGAATATAATCTTTTTAATCTGTGTTATTGGTGTTTCCAGATGGCGTTGTACTTCTGTTCAGGAGTACGCAAGGACAAGCTGTTATTTAAGCACTACGCCCTCAACGTTCCTCTCTACACTCACTTCACATCGCCCATCAGGCGCTACGCTGACATCATTGTCCACCGGCTGCTGGCTGCTTCACTGAGTGAGTACCGTCTCTACTAAAGTCCGTCTTTGACACGCAAAAACAAGTAACAGAAGATCCTGTTTGTTTCCAACAGTGCTGTGATTGTATTGCAGGACCTGTGTGGTTGATCATGTAGAAGAGAAATGCAGGAAAAAGAACAAAGCAGCCTCAGATCTCTCTCTGAGTCGATGCATTGCAATTGTTGATTTCGATTGTTTTTTTCTTTTCTTTTGTTATTCTCATGTGTGTCTGTCCATTGAATGTTTGCTTGCAGAATGTGGGCCTAGTTTGGGGCAGTCTACTCAAGATGTCCAAAAACAGGCATCGCATTGTAACGACAAGAAGACGGTGTCCAAGAGAGTGCAGGAGCTCAGCTCTGAGCTCTTTTTTGGAGTCTTTGTGAAGGTCAGTAACCAAATCACAACATACTGTCAACAAGTGGGACTCGTGGGGAAAAAAAAGAAAAAAAATGCTGGTTAATCGGAAATTGTATTTTGTATTCTTTGTTGCACTGGCCATGGCTTAAACTAGGGTTGAGCAAGCTTGTTTTAAACGAGTATCCCGTACAGATGATATATTCTAATAAATATCATCTGAGCAAAATGTGTCATGAACTCATGAGGAAAGAAAAATCCTCATTAGATAGTAGATTGAACTGAAGAAAAAAATGTTTATTACTATTAAGTAGTTTCTATTACTCTTGTAAACAAAGACATTGATTTGAAGCTCAAATATGAAGCTGTTCTATGGATAGTTTTCTAATGAATAATTACTATAAAACTTTTCGTCTTAGTTGGTCCCACCCATTCGTAGTACAGATACAGATGCACTTTCTGTTTTTGGTCTGTTCTCCACAGGACTGTGGCCCACTGGACTCTGAGGCCATGGTGATGGGGGTGCTGGATCAGTCCTTTGATGTGCTCGTCCTCAGATACGGAGTTCAGAAACGCATCTACTGCAAGGTCAGCTCAATAACACTCGATCTAAGGGGGGCAGTTCTGTTTTCACTTCATTTAATGCTTTCATTTAGCTTCTTATGTTATTAAAAGTCAATGTTTCAATGTACTTTGTTTTCACCATCAGTCTATTGTGGGTCTGGACTCATTCCACCATCGTAAGGTGGGAAAGAAGTCTGAGCTGACTCTGGTCTGGACAGCAGAGGACCTGGAGAAGCCTCCAATAGAGCAGGTAAGAACCACACATCTGCATGGTTTCGTCTGCCAATAGGAAAATGAGAGTATTCTTTAAAAGGAATTGCGAAATGAACCTCCGGTTTCATGGATTTAAACTTCTTCAGTGGGTGATTTATAGTTTTAGATGAATATAGTAAAACAGAAATGCCAAACTGCTAATAATTTCAGTACAGTTGTCAGGTATTGTGGCCTCAAACATATCATTGAGATTTGAGAATGTTTTGAAAGACTTAATATAAACGATAAAAAAATGGGAGGAAATGAAACAACTTATTCCATGAACAGGTTGAGCAGCTAGCTGTGGTTCAGATGTTTAGAAAGTGACCTTAACCAAGCAAGTTGATAATGTGAATGGCTATAATCACATTTCTTCTTTCCACTTGCAGGTAATCTCAGTCTTCACATTAGTGGAGGTGCAGCTCAAAGCGGACGGTGCACCCATGAAATACAGCGCAGTGCTCAAGAGGCCCGAGGAGAACGAATGATTCACGCTCAAGTGTGCTGTTAAGCACTTACACAAACCTGTATAAAAATTTGGAATTGCACATTTTGTTTAGTTGATTGATAGAAATCATGTGTAGTTTAGATGCAGCATTACTGTGGTAAGCAAGGAGGTCACTGGTCAGGTCAGAGTCATACTTGAATTGAAATTCGTTCCAAGTCGTTCCAAGTGTATCCTACTTAGGCCAAGGTATTATAACGTGTCATATTTTAATGGAATAATTGCTGTGAAAGGGAATTTGCTTCCAGCGTTTCTTTGGTTTCCATTATGACCAGGTATGACTATGAGGTATAAAACACAAATTGATAGAAAAAATGGCTGTCTTAAAAGTAGAAAAAAAGTTAAAAATCGACCTTGTATGTCTTCTAAAAATGGGCAGACTTTAATTATGGATTTCAAATTGAATTGTGACTCAGGTCTGACTGTGAACCCGTGCAGCAAAAAGTTTTATTTTGCTGTTGATTTATTGTCCTGATAAGGACTGCTTTGGTGTGATATAACTGCTGTTCACAGTCTAACGTGTGAGAGCTGAATTTGAACTATTTTCAGTTTATAACAATGGCTGGTGTCCCGATCCACGATTGACGAGGGACCCGTATTTGTGTTTGAATACCACACTACTGAAGCTGGCTCTGGTATACCGTGTTGTGGCCAGATCAGACAGTAAACATGTAGCAGTAATATTCACATTTGCATAGAAACCAAAATGACAGCTACCACATGCCACTTTTTATATAACCCTATGTATTTAAAGTGTTTTATGCAGGAAGAGTTTTGAGATTGTCCTGTGGACTGAGTGGAGGAGCTGAACAGTCTCCTCGTTCCTCCTCACAGGACTTTTCATTTATTCTTTAAAGGAAGGTTTTCATTGATCGAACACATTGTTCTAGTCTGAACTGAGGTACATTTTCTGTTTTTAGTGCGTCAGTCAGTTTAATAATTTATCAACTCATTTTTATTGTTTTTAATACAAAACATGGGAATGACTTGAATGTGAAATGCTGCTGGAAATGGTTGGTGGCCTTAAGATCTTAATGTATTTTATGTCAGCTCAGAGTGCTTCCAACTGTAGTTTGTGTATTTTTTAAGGGATTTAAGATTTTGCTCAGATTTAATTTGTGCAGCCAGAATACTTACTGGACCTCGTGAGAATTAACTGTGAATTTCAGCCTTAATTTAGTGGAAACTACAAGACAAAACTACTTTTTAGCTAAGCTGCATAGTACAGAATCGCTGTGGGTCTCTTTTTTTTTTTCTTTGACTGGATCAATGTGCCTAGTTTAGACTTTGGTTGAACAGTGCCAAGCAGTGTCGAACAAGTTAGCTGCCACATCTGCACTTTTTTTTGTTTTGTTTTTGCTTGTTTTTCATGATGTCCAGATTTTTGAAAGGACACTGGCTAATGGTTTTAAGTTATTTTGTTTGACATGAACTGACAATTTGTGTCTTGAGCTTTAAATGTATTTTAAACCAGCAAGTTAAGTAGTCATGCAAAATAGCTGTACTGATTTAGAGGGTTTAAAGATGTATCTCTCACATTCAAAAACCTTAGAAGGCAGTATGGTTGGGGGGGGGGGGAAACAGCAACTAAAAAAATCCCTGAAAAACAATAGTACAATTTCTGTGTGTATTTAACAAAGTTATATTGTGACATGTAACTTATGGTCAGTATTGAAAGTGCTAAACCACAATACAGAGCAATAGATAGATAGATGTGTTTGTCTACAAGTTAATAAATACATACAAGAAATCCACTGGAGGAAAAAGTGACTCAAAACGGCGTGTGTTTTTTTCCTGAATTCACCTAATGACTATCACATATTAGGTGGTGAAACAGATCCTTTAATTAATTTGTTGCTGAGTAAACCCTGCCACCAGCATGACGCACTGCTGACTCCTTATCACTGCCACTGCCCTCCCTTGTTTAGTTTATATTGCGAATAAATACAGATAATGTGTCATCTTTATTACTAGGGAGTGTTTTTTATTAACCCTCCATAAACGTACTGCATATAGAAGACAGTGATGCATAGACTTGGTGACATGGCCTTCATAAACTGGAGGTGCTGTGTATTCCACACCCAGTGAAATGATACTAGGTCAAATGTCATGGTTATTTTTTGTTTGTTTTAATCTGGATTAAGGATTTTAAGAATCATGCGTGACTGCACGTAAATTAAAGGGTCATTTTGTAGTGATGAAAGCACAGACAATTATGATCGATTTGGATTCATCCCTCAGCGCTTGAGAGCTTTATAGCAACTTTTTTTGTTTTTAAGCTCAAAATTGGATTGGTGTGAGCCGTTGCTTTTTGTACACACACTGTACACAATCTGTCCAGAATCAACATCAGGCAAAGATCGCAACCAGCTCGTGAAACAAATGGGTGATCATTAATCAATAATATAATATCAATAATCAATATCATTACATCAACTATGGATCACAGGATTTGACGTCTTGTAAATGAAAGAGTCTGTTTTAGTGATAAGCACAGATATTTATAACCTGACTTTTTTATCCCTCAGCTCCTCAGGTGTAAAGCAAATGTTTAGTCATTGTTGTGGTTGTATGCCCCTGAAACTGAACCGTTTTGGCTCACTGTCAACACTTTTTGCATAAGTTCCTCAAAAAAGCTCAGATAAACACACTGTAGTGGCTCCCCGAAGGTAGCAGCTAGCTAGTAATCAGAGCTTATAGCTAGCTGCAAGTCTCAATGGTAAGTCTTTCCACCATGACCGCTAAGCAGAGTGAACAGTGGAGTCAAGTGAACACTAAGACAAGTAAAGCCAGTGGCTTCTCTGTTAATTCTTGTCTGCAAAATATGTAAATTAACGTCATGTTTGTTAGTAAGTTTGGTACATCAACTGCAGGTACTACATATTTCCAAATTTTTACCATCAAAAAGTTCAGAAAATCCCATTGTAGTACAACACCTGTCCAGCAGACAAAGTTAGCGACTGGCTAGTGAACATATGTAGCATTAAGACAGCTGCCAAAAAGCTAAACATTTTCCACTTGACTCAGCTAAAAGGAGTCCACTGGATGTGTGAATTAGCATCCTGTTTGCTAGCAAGTTCAGCAAAGCAACATACAAGGTAATATTTCAGTGTTGCATTCATGGCTAGTTGTTAGTGAATTCATTTTTTATTCCTTGAAGTGGTGGTTTATTTCCCAGACATTGACAATTACTGTTCCTCTTTTAAAGTAGGCCTCTGTACATTTTTGTTGAGTAGCGGACACCATACAACACTGTAAAGTAAAAAACAGCAAATGCCATTTGTTGCTAATGTTAGCTACCGTGAGCTGCTGGTCGTATCAGAACACTCAGGGCTGTAGCAGTGAAACATTGTTGTGAACTGAATCAAGCTAAGCTGCTTTATAGTGTTACAAATTCAACTTGCCCTTTGTCAAAGAAGAAAATGCTTCATTCTCTCAAATGTTACATAGTATCACTTTAAAATGAAAACTGACTGTTATCATCCGAACATGTCATAACTCCTCTGGTTCAGTGATGTGATAAAGAATGTTGTCAACGATCAGGCTGATAGCTATGAGCTAAAACAGAAAGCTTATCTTTGTACCCGACGTCATAAACGGTCATGCGTTGAGAAAATGTCACCACCTTTAGTCGCTACAGACGGGGAACAACATACAGGAGCGCTTGGTTCTGCAGTGCTCGAGTGTTGTTCCTGACAGTTTTTTTAAATTATTTATATATATTTGTCTTTGCAGAGGATTCCTTATCAGAGCTCAGCACACTGACGCCAGTGAATAACCGGCGGCGGCTCCCATGTCAATTCTGATTTGACTTTAAACCCACATAATCTAATGACTCAGTTTCCTATTAGAGGGAGGTTTCCCTAAAGGTTTGAAGTACAACTTCACCTGACACACTGGAAACTGCCAATGAAATTTGTGGTCTAGACAATTTCATTGCGGTTGATTACTAACAGTGAAGGACCTGACTTCTCCCCAAGCACAGAATCCTTACGGGATGTTACGTGTAATATGATTAAATGCTAACCGCACAGATGATTGAATCTCTCTGGTCATCCCTTCAATTGATAATCTAGTTGTTTTAATCTCATATTTAAATCTTTATTGGCCTGATAGCCCTTGAGATGCACAGCAGTGTCTGATTTACACAACCAGGGTCCAAAGGCGGCGCGTGAATTCATTACGACACACACTGTGTGACTGTGGTCACTCTACAGCGGGCCTTTTTATACACTGAATCGTATTGTTTTTGTTATATAAGGTGCTGTTATTACTCTAAAATGGTCAGTGGCACTTATTGTTCCTGTCATACTGCTTCAGATGATTTCCCGATCAGGGAGATCATTGCCCCCCCCCACCCCCCCACCCCTGTCCTTGCATGACAAGACTAATACTCACCACTGCGTAAGCGATCAGTTTTTTTTTTCTTTTCTCCACAGTCGGTTCAAAGTCAAACTGCCATAAAACCAATCTGTCAAAGAGTTTTTCTTTCCTCCTTCCTCATATTGAGACCCATTCAAGAGGGTGTCAAGGCAGACAACAGCTCCACAGCCGGCTCAAGGAGTGAGGATTAATGAAGATCACTGGATTAAAGCAGACCAAGGATTGTTAGGTAAACCTTTGAATTGTTATGTGTGTTACCTTAAACGCTTAGTTGTCCCGTGTGCTTTGTAATGAATAGTGGTTAACGCAGCAAAGTGATAATCTGTTCTCGAAAACTGAAACTCATCATAGTCGTTTCTTTGTTCAGGGAGTAGAAAAGCTGTGAATTGGTGATGCTGAGAAAGGTAAGCCTTTCCATACTGTGACCGTGTTGATCTCGTCCCAAAAAGCATGAATTGATTCAGTTGTCCTTGAAACAGAGCGTCACAATTCCCCGCAGTCGTTCTTTCAAGGAACTACTATAAAGCCCTGTCATAAAGTCTGTTGTCTGAAGGACATTATAACGCAAAACAGTGTTAGCCGCTTCATTAACATATTGTCTGCTCTCAGGGGGAGTGGGTCTGGGTGGACTCTGACATCGGGGTACCCATCGGAGCCAGGGTCAAAGAAACACCATCTGGCCGGCGGTTTCTGGTCAACGATGACGGAAAGGTAACCATCCAGTGGCTGTTTAGATACAGAGCAAAGTAAAGATGCTGAGGTTGAGCACCATAAAAAAAACATTTTCAGCCTTCAAACTGTACTTCCACCTCTTACTTCTTCCAGGAAGAGAGTCTATCGCCGGAGCTGGAGGCCTCCGTCAAGATCATGCACCCGACATCGGTGGAAGGTGTGGACGACATGATCAAACTGGGAGACATGACCGAGGCCGGCATCCTCAGGAACCTGCTGCTCCGGCACAGACAAGGCATCATCTATGTATGTGACTCGCAAACTGTGGCCTGTCTTTGAAAGAGAACAACCTGGTGTTGGATTCAAAGTGGCAGTCTTGAGGGAATCATTGAGAATTTAGAATCGATTAGAACAGGATTGAGAAATGAACACTGACATTTAGGAGCGGAGTAGATTGCTGTCCTTGGTTTGAATGTGTCTGTAGGTACAGTTGTGTTAAGTAACCTGCACCCAGTCAAATAATGACCATTGGACCAGTTTAACGAGGAAGTGAAACTGTAAATGACAGCAAGCTGCAATTAAGCACTTTGTCTTTAAATAGAAACCAATACCTACCATATCTGTCGGTTAGAGATTTCACCTGAGAAGTTTCTAGAGAACCCTTAGCAAAAAGTAGTTTATTCAAGTGTACTACAAGTATATTCATTTTATACTAAAACTGAGGCAGTATACTTGAAGTGTACTTTTTATATACTACATTTTATATACTTAAGAAAAGTATAGTAAAGTATACTTGGCTTATACTGAAAAGTACTTAGACTTATACTTTAATACTAAAGCTTATACTCGTACTTTAGTGTACTGTGGACTGTAGCGCAAAGACTCTTGGGTATTCTGTTGTTGTTGGTGTAATTATGGTTCGTGACTGCGTTTGTGAACAAGATGATGTGTAAGACGGTTGCAGGTTATTTCGCATCCTTGTTATGTGGTTAAATTGTGTCAAATTAACAAAGATGATAAAAATGTTGGCACCGTGAGTGAAGGGGTGTTTTCCGGGAGAGACTTCCCGTCTGTTAAGCTGTGGCCATGTATGGCAATAACTGATGGATCTCTTGCTAGAACTTGCCATATTATAAATGCTGATACTTACAGTATCTTGATGTGAGTACAGAATAAGATCAAGTCATTGACTTGTGCTAACATTTAATTTAGCAGAATAAAAATGTTTTTCACTACACACATTTACATGTTAAATGTGGGCTTGAAGTATATATTTAGTACACTAGTAGTATATAGATGAGTGTACTTGTTGTATACTTGAAAGTGTACTTCTGTAAACTTAAAATGACCTTATAAAGTATACTTTTATAAATTTAAAATGTTCCAATTTAGTCTGAAGAAGTATTAAATTAGTATACTTTATAGTATGCTACAAGTACATGGTCCATAGTATACTTGCTATACTTATACTCAAGCATACTTAATAAAATGAACTACAAGTATACTACTTTTTGCTAAGGGAAGTCATTTTAAGCTTGATCACAGAAACTTGGAGAAGAAACGTCAGTAGATTAAGTTACAATGACTGAAAATAACTCAGTTTTGCAGTGAAAACAAGCGAAACGATCTTGTGCTTTTTGTCTCAGTTAAGGTTGCATGATTTCTCAACTTGCCCTTACAGAGATGTTTTCTTAGCAAACCCTTATTGATTTCTGAAGTCAACCCTGTCCTGAGGGGGTGAATGGAGCTTTATTGGTGGTCAAAATATCAAAAAGTGACATTTGAAAAAACTACACAGCTACATGTCTTTCTAGAAACAATGGAGGACTTTCGGCTTTGTTTACTGTGATCAGAACTTGGATTGGGTCACATTTACATACCATCCATCCATCTATTAATGGACAACAGGCTCGTCCTTGTAACAGATGTGAACAGTAATCGCTTCCTCCTCTGTTAAACCTGAAAGCAAGAGATTCATGTGTACATCTGTTACAAGGACAAGCCTGTCATCCCTTAATAGATGTTGGCTTCCCTCCGCACACTGATACATTTGGCAGGTGTAGCTTAGCAGAAAGAAAATAGTTCCTGCGTGAAACTGCTCATAGAAAGGTCTGTGGATTATCTTGAGGAGAAGACAGACATCTGTGTGGCTGACACCGAAAACTCACACCTAAATATTTTAGATGAATAATTAACACCTCAGGTAGGAGGAAATAGGCTTTATTTATTTATTTATTTATTTTTTTGGAGGAATTTCCTTTTGAAATATTGTCAAGATAAAAAAAAATAAAAAAAGAGGCAATCCATACAAATTAAGTTGAGCTTTTCTTAAATAATAATAATGATATAAATAAATGCCACACCGTGTTCTGTATCATGTACTACCTACTTAAAGCAGTTCTTTGGAACGCCCTGATCACCCTGGGCATTTTGTGGTGTTTCATATTGCAATATGTAAGAATTGGCCAACTATTGATCGAACTCTCAACAAACAGGGGCAGCATTTCACCACAGTAACTGCTAACTGCTGCTCACTGTATGCTGTTATAACGTTAGGTTAAAAGGTTAATTTAGAAGTATCGTTTCATCACATTTTGTTTACAATTCATATTTTGAACTTTTTAAACTAAAATTCTTACATTTTGCACCATTAAATCTATCAAATTTGACATAATTTTTGTCTGAAATAAAATGCCAATCCACTGTATTGGGTGGCAGGAAAATGTCAGACGAGAGTATCTCAACTGGTTAAACCGTATAAAACATAATGAATTGCACGGCTCAGTACCAACAGGGGTAAGTGGGGAAATGTGGGGGTTTTTTAATCGGTATACCTGCAGAACTCCACACAGTCGGATGTTATTTTAACCCGACAGTCCTGAATGTCTCATACAGCCGTTTTCTTTCTTTTGTAGACCTACATAGGCTCTGTGCTGGTGGCAGTGAACCCCTACCAGGATTATCCGATGTATTCAGGCGACCAGGTGAGTCCGGTAGTAAAATTCATTACAGAAGTGCTATGGTTGCAGATCATTTATCATACAATCTTTTTTTTCAGAGTTAGTAGTGATGAGCTTTACATGTGTGTGTCCTTCAGGTGAAGCTGTACCAGGGTCGAAAGCTGGGCGAACTCCCTCCGCACATCTTTGCCGTCGCCGAGTCCTGCTACACTAACATGATGCGCCGTCGCAAAAACCAGTGCTGCATCATCAGGTCAGAATGAAAAGCCGCCTCACAAAGTCACATAGTCTGAGTAGAATAATTGCTGTCAGGGTCGCCTTTTTGATCACATCTCTTATGTCTTCTTTTTTTCCTCAGTGGGGAATCAGGAGCAGGAAAGACAGAAAGCACCAAGCTGATTCTTCAGTACTTTGCAGCGGTCAGTGGAGGGCTCTCTAAACAGGAAATTGAACACCAGATCCTGGAGTCCAACCCAATACTGGAAGGTACAGCTGCCAAGACATGCTGTCATACTCAACAGACAAGCAGCAGCTGCCTTTGGAGAGACAAACATACACAAAATAAGTTATTTTACACTTGACACTGATTGTTTTCTGACTCTCAAACGTCCCTGTTCTGTCCCACCCAGCGTTTGGTAACGCGAAAACCATCCGCAATGACAACTCCAGTCGCTTCGGGAAATATTTGGAGATCTTCTTCAATAAGGACGGAGTGATCGAAGGTGCTCGAGTGGAGCAGTATCTTCTGGAGAAGTCTCGTGTTTGCCATCAGGTGAGGTCGCTCCGTCCAATCAAACTCAGAGTTTTATCTCTCCAGAGGGAGGATGAATACTGTAAACCGTAAAAGGCATTATCTCTGCCCGGGCTGGTTGAATAAACACGATGTTATCATTGTCATCTGGCACCCAACCAGCTATAGAGGAAGCAGAATGTGAAATGCTATGAGCTCATTTTTATGTGTCCATTCACACCTACTTGACATAAAACTGAACACATTTCAAACACCTTAGATTGACCTTTTTTAACAATACAGTTATGTTTTGCTCCACAACCTCAGGCCTTTGAGGAGAGAAACTACCACATACTTTACTGCATGCTGGCCGGAATCACAGCGGAGGAAAAGAGGACTTTGAGCCTTGGAGATGCTAAGGAATACACATTCCTTTCCAAGGTAGCACAATGGCTATCAGCGTAACCAAAACAAATCGCAAATCATCCTTCAGTAAGTTATATAAAACTTACCTCTCACGTGTTGCAGGGCGATTGCATCGTGTGTGACGGCAGGGATGATGCTAAAGACTACCAGCGATTTCTCTCCGCTATGAAAACCCTGACCTTCTCAGAAAGCCAGTGTCAGGAAATCCTCAAGCTGCTGGCGGCCATATTACACCTGGGAAACATCTGCTTCGAGGGTCAGTGTCAAAACATTCTACATTGCTTTTATATGATATTAAAAAAAATCTAAATGAGCACTGAATGTATGTCTCAACAAAGTCACGGTAAAAACAGGTAGCCTACATTCAACACGATGACACGACTATACTGTAACCCTATCTTAATGTACAATATGCTGCATCATGATTGAAAACTGAACCCAAAGGAACACGGGGTCAATAGTGAGTCCCCAATGCAAAATGTAATTAACAGTAGCAAAGCAAATCAACGCCAGAAGGTGAAAAATTCTGACCAATCAGAACAGACTGGCCTTTTAAGACTGGTCTTAAAGAGACAGGAGCAGAACTTGAGCACACAGACAGGGGGTGAATAGAGGTGCTGCAGCAATGGACAGTATGTGAAAAATGTTTTTTTGTTGTTTTTTTTTAACATGAAAGCATGTCAATATGTTCTAGTAGACAATTAAGTAATTATTCATTGTGTAAACAAATGGCTACTGTTTTATTATGGCTACATATCGGGATTATGTCTTTATTGTAACATGGGACTATATATTGTAATATCATTCTGGTTTTAAAAGCTGAATTACAGTCAAGTTATGCCATTTACCAACAACCAGCCAACACATATTGGTGCAATATCAATATTGAGGTATTTGATCTTTTGCAGAGATTTCAAAGTAATGAGATAATGGTATATATCCTACAAATATTGCAAAATTATTTTAAGGCCACATTGCCCATCCCTATGGTATCTACATCTCATTAGTCATGTGCGTGAATGTGTAAACAGCAGTTTCTGTTGCAGCTGGTTAAAGCTAAAGCTAATTTTTACTTGTATAGAGTTCATCATAGGTTTTGCATATAATAACACAATAGGGGTACAAAAACCTGACAAAAATGGGTTTCAGATCTTAAATAAGTGTAATGGATTAAAACAATCTTATTTTTCTTTCTTTTATATAGTCTAGTGGATGTATAATGTTGCCTAAAATGGAGTACAGTCACTCGAAAATAAAGCACAATAAATTACTGTTTTGGTGTTGTTCTTTCCACCAGCCAACACACAAAATAACTTGGAAACCAGTGATGTCAGCAAGACAGTGCACTTCAACATGGCAGCGTCACTACTGGAGGTGAGCAAGTCGGGAACGTGGGCCGAAAACATTATTTACACATCATCATTCTTCAGCATTAAAAGATGGAGTCTGTTCCTGCAGGTCAACAAGTCTTCACTGGGGACCAGTCTGACCCATCGTTCCTTCAGGACCAACAGAGAGAGTGTGACCAAACCCCTCAGCTCCGAACAGGCCTCCGACTCCAGAGACGCCTTTGTCAAGGTAATGAAGCTGACTTAGTGACGGTAAATCAGAGTGTATTTCCTTATTGGACACGGCCCCAGGATAAAAGGACCTGAAGCCTATAAATGTAACGTATCACATTTTATAACTGTCCAACAACATGAAGTGATTTTAACCTTTGATAACAGAGACAACATGCGAGTACTGACACTGCAGCCAAATTTAAATAAGGAGGTTGAAATACAGCTTTACCTATATGGCAGCTGTTGAGAGAGGATGGATTTGAACAAACAACCGTCCAGTCAAAAATACACTTCAAGTGCTTGATGATCCTCGTTTTACTTGTGCTGACTCAGTAAAAGAAGATCAAATTAAACTTGTGTCTGATTTCTCAGGCAATCTACAATAAGCTGTTCATATGGATCGTTGGGAAAATCAACAGTGTCATCTATCAGCGGTTGATCAAAAACCCCAAATCCTCCTTCTTGTCCATCGGCCTGCTCGATATCTTCGGCTTTGAGAACTTCAACAGCAACAGGTCAGGACATGTCTTCACGCATCCTTCAGCCTATCAGAACCGTTGTGTTACTAAAAACTGAACAACTGTCACCATGTTGTTTTGCAGCTTCGAGCAGCTGTGCATTAATTTCGCGAACGAGAAGCTGCAGCAGTTCTTCGTGGGCCACATCTTCAAGCTGGAGCAGAAGGAGTACCTGAAGGAGGACATTGTGTGGAAAAACATCAAGTTCAGCGACAATCAGAACATCCTGGACCTCCTGGCCGGGAAACCCTGTAACCTGCTGGCTCTGATTGATGAAGAGAGCCATTTCCCAAAGGTGCTGTCATTGCACTGTATCACTTTCTCATCAATTCACAAACAAATGTGGATTTCACTGTATCTGCCCGTTCCGTAACACGTTTGTGCTTGTTTGGTGTGTCACAGGGCTCAGACGTCACTATGCTGAACAAGATGAATAAGGAACACAAGAAGAACAAGACCTACGTTGCCTCCAGAAGTGAATATGACACACACTTTGGGATTCACCACTTCGCGGGCGTGGTTTACTACGACTCCAAAGGTACTAAAGCAAAGTCCAACTCAAGAGGACACGCCCGCTGTGAGCTGCTCAGTAATGTTGTTTTCTTTTCTGATTAGGGTTCCTGGAGAAGAACAGGGATGGCATCAGCTCTGACATAATCAAGATGGTTGAGATGTCGAAAAATAAGCTGCTCCGTCAGATATTTGAGAATGAGCTTTCAACCAATGGGTTGAAGATGACCAACAACAAGAAGGTCATCATTACACCTAAGAGCTCTCTGCGGGTACGAACGTTCAGTGTCATATTGCTTTATACTTCTCTTCCATAAAATATGATGTCGATAGGGAGAACATACAGCTTGTTTCAAATATTCCTTAAAACCCAAGGAAAAGATGCAATTCTAGACAAGAACACTTATTTTGTTGTATTTTTCTTTTGCATTTTCTACACTGGGATTCATTGTTGATAGTGACGCTGGTGTGACACTCTATTGTCTGTGCAGGCTCATGGTGACACCCGCAAACAAGTGCCGACACTGAGCGGTCAGTTCCGTCAGTCTCTGGACTCCCTCATGAAGACTCTGTCGGCCTGCCATCCTTTCTTCATCCGATGCTTTAAGCCCAACAATGGCAAGCAGTCTGAGGTGAACGACACAAGGGCATCTGCTGCACTATAGATGGATACACACTGTGATAGCTATGTGTAGCATTTTTAAACAATGCTGTATCATGTAGCATTATGTATGCAAAAGGGCGGAGAGAAGATAAACCAGCTTGTGCAATAGGGAAAGTCGTGCTTGTGCAAGTATTTACTTGCTGTGACCTTTCACCTAAATCCTGTTGTCACCTGAATTAATGAATAAGGCCCTGGGAGTGTACATCCATATTTGTTTCTTTCCTCTCTGAAGAAGATAAAATTAATTTTCCTCTCAGCTTCTCTATCGCCAGTGGTTAAACAACAATTTCTTCCTGTTTTGTGCCATAAAGCACATTAAACTAATTTCCTGGAAAATATAGCAGACAAACACACGCCGGGAAAATTTTCACGACCCTTTTCATTTGGTGCAATTTATCTTCCTTCTAGATAATTATTTGCTAGTTTTAGTTGCATGTAAATTTTCCATTGGATTCTATTACAAAAGTTCAGTCTAACGGGTCAAACTTAATGCAACATGTTTCTATCTTGTTGAGTGTGTATGAATTAGATAACTAGATGTGTGATTTATTACATGAGACAGTCGATGTGGTTCGGCCACCTTCCCGAAGCGTCAGTATTTGATGAGTTGGGAATGACGCTGAAAAATCCACTTTTCGCACAACCATGACCTTTAAGACGAGACATGGTCATTTCTGTCCGCCACTTTGATCCAAATCGAAATATCTCAACAACTACTTTGGATTGCATTGAAGAGATTCATGATCCCTGAAGGATGAATCTTACTCCGAGCACTACTCTAATGATTCCCTGACTTTTCTCATTATGCCAGGCGCCAATGAAAGTTTGTACTTATTCTGTGACATATTTCAACAATTGCTTGGATTGGCACAACATTTTCTACTGATATTCATGGTCCCCTGACTATGAATCAGAATCACTTTGGAGTTCATCTTCAGACCCACCAAGTGATTGAGATTTGTCATTCTGAGTAAAACATTTTGACACATTTCGGATAGATCTCCATGAAATTCGGTGAAGACATTCATGTTCCCCGGATGATGAACCATTATAATTTTGATGATCCCTGAACTTTTCATCTGAATCTGGTCTGAATTTCCACTTTGGTTTGGCTCTTTGGTTTATGACTCAGTACCAACAAAACATTTCCATTGGTCACAACTCTACTTTGTGTTTGTATGGTATCATGCTGTCATGCCAAACTAAGATGGTAGACATGGTAAACATTTTAGCCTACCTGCTTAATATCAGCACATTAGCATTGTCGTTGTCATTTGATATATTTATTGTTTTCTATTTCAACCATTTATTATGTTCTCTTAAATCCCGTAAATAACGTAACAGTAGTAATAATCCTAACAGAAGACTACACTTAAAGAACTAACTGTGCTGTTGCTGTTGAGGAAGAAGACAAAATTGTTCTCATAGACAGAATATTGACAACCATTTTGACCTGCTCTCCTTTAGGTATTTGACAGAGAACTCTGTATGCGTCAGCTGAGGTACTCCGGCATGATGGACACCATCCGCATCCGGAGGCTGGGATACCCGATTCGACACACATTTGCCGAATTCCTGAAGCGTTACAGGGTGCTCCTGAAGACGACCGACTGCAACCCCAAAACTGTTAGTCTTTCTGCTGAGGGTCATACGTCACGATTTCCACTGTTGGTTTCTGGAGATTAGTGTCATACTTGTGAAATCTAAATTGTTTTTGCTACATATCACTCTAGCTAATGATGTGCATGTCAGCATGACGCTTCAAACACGGTTTACTTCTTTATTGTCTTCCCTCTGGAGGACTTGGGGCTGTCATTAGCATCTCTTCACTGTTAAATCAATCCTTTATTATCTCTGCAGATGGCAGCTGCTGCCTGTTGTGAAGCCATCTGCAAGACGGTGATTCAAGAAGAGGACGAGTGGAAAATAGGCAGAAACAAGATTTTCCTGAGGGTGAAGAAAACTTACAATTCAAATGTGTTTCCCCGCAGCTTTTGTCTCTTGTTTTGACAGAACATCAACTGGGACGAGGGAAATAGTATCAGTATCATGAATCATGCGACCCTATAGAATCTATTGTTGTTTAGTTATTACTTGATGTTGCAGCTGACTACGAAGTAGCTGCTGTTTATATGATTTTTGGCGACTTGATCTTTATTTCAGGACGCCCATGACGCTGTCCTGGAACAACTGAGGGAGGAAAAGCTCAACAGGGTAGCACGAGTGATCCAGGGGGTCATGTTGGCACAGAAAGACAGGTGCAGTCTCTAAGAAGAGTAAAATCCCCAAGATAATATGTTTACATGACCTCAAACGAGACAGTGTTTGATAGTGCTTGTTTCTTTGCTTTACTTTTCCTCTTTTTGCAGAAAGTCTTTTCTGAAGAAGCGAAAGTCAGCTGTGGTGCTGCAGAAGAGCTGGAGGTCTTACGTGGCGCAGAGAGAGCTGAGAAAGGTCTGATGCGTTATAATCTTAAGCTATAGAACTCAGAGCATGTAGCTAACAGAATGCTCTTTCCTGGATACAAGCCACACAAAGGAAACTTATCTCAAGTGCACTGACCTTGCCCTTTGTTTCCACTCTCGCTCCAACCAGCTCCAGCATGGCTATCGCCGGCTGGTCTCCAAGATCCGCAGTCGGAAGCTCCAGTTACAGTACCGAAGACAGCAGGCAGCGGCGCTCACCATACAGAGCCAGGCATGTGCTGTAGATACACTGTTAATTAGCTCATGGTGAAGCTTTGTCCCACACATGTCCCACATTGAAAGTTGACGTAGATAGTGTAGATGTAGATATACTGTATATGTAGCTGAATTTTCTGCTTCGTTTACTTTGAAATGTTTGAGTATGATGTAAATATACGACAGTGAGTTTTAATACAGTTAAATTTAAAGGTGCACTTTATTTACAGGCCTATGAACAAAAAAGAAACTGAGCTCTTAATATAAGGAATAGCAGTCTGCCAGAGATAACATTTCAAATGTACTTTAAAGCCATATGTCTACATTTGTATTTGTAAACATTCGGACAAACCAGGCTTGTTTTTTGAATTATGAGAACAAAAACAGTGCATTTCCACTTCTTGGAAGTCCTACAGGTTAAGAATTTAGGACTACATAACTAAAATTGTTTCTAGTTACATGATGCATCGTTTACATTTATATACAACAATGTTTGGGGATTTTTAAAATGTGTCCATATTTGTTGATAATTGTTTCAAATGCACTTTATTTCAGTAAAACATTCTTAGAAAAGAAGACAAATGTAAATAATATTTTAGTGAAATGTATGTTGAAGTGAACACCTGTTATTATTACACATGTATTTACTTGTACTAAATTACAATTATTGCGTGAAAATTACTTTTGATAGTTATAGTTATGTACACTGAATATCAGATACATTTAGCCTTTCATGAAGTAATATTCATACGGGTGACTTGCACTTTCACCAAAGATTTTTTTAACACAATATCTATATTTAAGCTCAAGTATGACTTTTGGGTACTTTTGACTGCAGGTACGAGGCTACCGTGAGAGGAAGGACTGGAAGCAGAAGAGAGGGGCAGTCATACTGCTGCAGGCTCACACCAGAGGACTGCGGGACAGAAGACTAGTTGGAAAGATGAGGAAAGATGTAAGAGCTGAAACTGGCAGTACATTCATAAATGTCAACAAATAGTATTCACGTTCCATTCTGAATATGGAAGCCTCTTCACCTCCTCTCTCCACCCAATAGCGGCAAGTTGCCTTGGATCTTCAGCAGCAGCTTGCCTTGGAACGTCAGCAGCAACTTGCCTTGGCTCTTCAGAGGAAACTGAGTGTTATCGCCCAGCCCGATGAGGCTGACGATGAGCCTGAGCCAATCACTGAACATGATTCAGGGGAGAGCAGGGGCGATTCTTCGCCCACACCTTCGATGCAAGAAGAGCACGAATCATCAGATTCAGATGAACCTGAGGTGAGCTCCTGTTTCTGCTGTGTAATATGCGAATGTGACATTAACAAATGCATGTCATAATTAACATAATGATTGAACTTCTGGTATAAAGTCTATTTTGAAGAGGAGCATCACGCCAGAGCCTGCGGAGGAAATCATCCTTCTTAAGTCAAAGCCAGTGGAGGAAATCATCCTTCTTAAGTCAAAGCCGGTGGAGGAAATCATCCTTCCCAAGTCAGAGCCGGTGGAGGAAATCATACCTCCAGTCTCCATCTCAACAACCCCGAACCAATCAGAGGAGGAGGATGACGATTTTGATGATGAAACTGAAGAGTTCTCATTCTACAAGTTCAGCATCCTCCACTTCCAGAACAGCGCTACACACATGCACATCTCCAAGAGACTCCAGCAGTCTCTGCTGCGCCATGATGACGAGGGCGATGCAGTGGTGAGAGGACATAGGAGAAAGACTTTCGAAGAGATTATCATCTTTTTTCTTCATCTCACTCCCAGTTTTCTCCTCTCATTTTCCTCCAGGCATGTGTGTCTGTAAACTGGATTATACTGCGCTACATGGAGGACCTGCCAGAACCAAAATCAGCAGACACGACATCTCTAGCGTCCAGCACCATCTCTCACAATGTCTCTAATAGACGAGGCAGGAGGCTGAGCAGCCTGGTGGGACTGGACCAGGTAACAAAGTGTCATTGATACGTTTCAAGAGTAACAATAGGTTGTTTTTTTGTAGCAGTGCATTGTCTCTGAAGCAACAATCTGTGACTTTCTGCAGGAAACAAGTTGATTTGTTGAGTGTTTTTCTTCATTCATCCATCCATCTATCATTTATAAACCCACTAACCCTTTGCAGCATTGTGGAGGGCTGGAGTCGATCCAGGCCAACATTGGCTGAGTGGCGGGGTACGCCAGTCTCATGCCCAGACCATCAAATACCCGGAGTACCCGTAACTGTTAACCCAGATAGTTGGTATTTGACTGTCTGGGAATGAGAGTCAACAACGAAATACTTTTTCTTAGTGTTGCTCTGAGTTTTACTATAAAAAGTACATCATTTCAACTGAAACAAAGTGAAAAAGCCTCTTGAAAAACACCTGAACCATGGGACACTCCTGTTTCTTCACATGATGATGATATAACATGTTCCTGCATACTTTGGTAGAAACCATTTAAAGTCACATTATAATCACTTGATCATAGCTACTTACCAAGTCCAACCTGTGCTTCAGTCGCAAGGCTAATGTATCGACCCGCGTCGAGCTGCATTTTCCGCTACGATGTAACGTAGAGGATCAGCTTCATTGTCAAACATGAGTCATTCATCTGACCTCTAATTATGGCTTCTTTTCTGATACAGAAAATACTGAGGAAGAACAAGAAAAAGTTTGGAGGCAGAAAATCTTCTGTTATCCTCGAGGAGGTCAGCACTCATCATTCCTTAGTCCTTATTTCTGTGCTGGTTCATGAAGCGTGTCAGATCCTTACTGTTCTTGTCATCTTCACCAGCCGGAGGACTTGACAGAGGATGAGGGCATTCTGATCGGAGAGGGTCCTAGGCTGCAGCGGCCACTCACAGCCGTGGAAAAACTACACATTATCATCGGATATGCACTATCAAGACCAAACATAAGGTAGAAATGTGTGTCTAGTAGAGTAGAGTTTATCCGTTTTCGTTTCCCTTCATTAAATGATCTTGAATCTTGTCACATCCATTGTTCAGCTCTTATTTTGCCATGTTTAAATTGGTTGTCACTGTTTTTTGCCTTTTTTTTCTTGTTTCTCTACCTGTGCAGGGATGAGATTTACTGCCAGATCTGTAAGCAGCTGGTGAGAAATAACAACAGGAAGAGCCGTATGCTAGGCTGGACCCTTCTTTCCATCTGTCTCGGCATGTTCCCCCCAACAGACCTCTTCATGAAGGTCAGTCTGCAGAGTCATTAATATACCTTGTAATGAACATCAGTCAGTTTTGTGCAATTTAAAAGAAATTGGCCTCTTTTTTGAAAGTGTAACCCTCCTCTCAAGGATCGCTTTTATCCCGAATAATTGTGAAAGGATGATAATTATCACTCCTGGTGGTTCACGCCCACCCGCTGTGCTGATATGATCAAAGTATTCAAATAAGATAAGATCAAAAACGCTGGATAAACATCCTAAAATGATGATGAAGAGTCAAATTACAACCGAAAATTATTATGTAAGAAAAAAACACAATCAAGCGACATTTACTCGCCAGCTTATTATCTGCTGTGGGTTTAATGATGCAGTCAAATGTTCAGGGTCTTCACTTTGTTATAATTGTTGGTATTTTTGCATCTTTTTGACCGTGTATATTCATTGACAATAGGGTGGATTTCTGTCAATACAGAGGGAATCTTGCATTTACCACGAATGCTTTGTAATCTATTTAATCTATTTTTTTTTTCTTGTCGAGAACCCTAAAGTGATGAAAATTAAACCACATACAGCCATTTAATAAGATCATGTCCCAAGGTGTTGCTATCTGCACTAATGTTATTGATGACATTTAAATTGCTATCAGTCTCAGAAAATAGTGCTTGAGTTCCTTATTCTGTAACACATTTGATCTGCTTCCACCCTGTTCCACAGTATTTGAAGAATTTCATCCGCAAAGGGCCGAATGGCTACGGAACGTATTGCACTGAGCGCCTGCGACGTATAAATGCCAATGGTGAAAGGAAAGAGCTGCCCTGTTGGGAGGAGCTGAAGGTAGAAACGCTGAATCGCTTTTCATTTGTCTGTCGAGCAGCACAGCTCACATCAGTCGGCCCTGAAATCCCGAACGGTTGGGTCGCTTTCTTGATTTGAATCCTGTCACACCTTCCTTTTCCCTGCTGACAGGCTGCAAGGTCCAAGGAGCCCATCGAGGTGTCTGTGACGCTGATGGACGACCGCACCATCAGTCTGAACATAGACTCAGCCACCACCTCTGCTGAAGTCTGTCAAGCTCTGGCTGACAAGATTGATCTTCGAGACACATACGGTTTCTCCCTGTACATCAGCCTCTTTGAGAAGGTGAGCTTTACTTCCTTGTTTTATCACTTCGGCGGTCCAATAGGCTACTGTGATTCCAGCTTCTCCATGGTGTTCAATGTGTGCTTAAATCCCAGTACAAAAGATTGTAGGGAACCTTGTTGTTCTTTATTTCCAGATGTGGTCTCTGGGCAGTTGTGGAAACCACGTGTTGGACGCAGTGTCTCAGTGTGAGCAGGAGATGGCGAGGCAGGGCAAGCCGGAGAAGAACACCCCCTGGGCGCTCTCCATCCGCAAGGAACTGTTCAGACCCTGGCATGACTGCTCAAAAGACCCGATCAGCACGGATCTAATCTACAGACAGGTCATCAAGGGAATCAAGTCGGGAGATTACACCTGTGAGAAGGTGAGTCCTGGTGTTAACCAACTTCCTTTAGAAGCTGAAATAGCAGTACTTAGAAAATAAGAACTTTCATTTTTTTATTGATTCAGGTGGCCCCTTGTGACAAAAGAGGACAAGAGTGAAAAAGAATTGCAATGTATTTGTAGTGCTTTACTGCAGCTTCTTATCCAACACAAAGCTCATTAAACAGCAACAGTGATGTCTAATCTAAACTAAACAATAAAAAACAATAAACCTATGAGTGAAAATTGTGTCCAGTAAAAAATTGTTTGGCATCTCGCAGGAGGATGAATATGTCCACATGGCAGCACAGCACTACTACATCCAGTTTGGCTCTGCGTTCAACAAAGACAACGTCCAGAAGGTGGTTGACGAGTGCATCGCCACCCAACTTATCGAGAACAAGTCTATGTCGCGGTGGATCCAACTCGTCAGTACAGCAGTCTTACAGGTAAAGTGCATTCAGTCCAACAAATGGAGCTGCTCTGTGTATTTTGTGTGTGTTGTGCGCAGTGTTGTTTATGGTCTTTAAGTTTTGTTTCTATGTGACATGAGCATATTTCTTATATCCTGATCATACAGGGTCCTTATGCCAACGGGAACCAGAGAAAGGAGAAAGTAAAAGGAGAACTGGTGGACAACGCCCAGCAGGAATGGCCCCTTTTCTTCTCCAAGTTCTATGAAGTAACAATGACATCAGGTCTGTCAACATGTTTCTTCTTTGACATGCACTATTTGAAGATATGATATGTCAGATTTTTCTAAAAAACGGCGAGACCTTTGTCATATGTATTTTCAGATGAGCTGATACTTACATTATTCAGAATGTTTCCAAACAAATCCAGAGAATTCCACAAGTTTACTCCAGGCGACGCTGTGTTCTACTTGGTCGCTTGTCACTTTGAGTTAAGGGATAGAGTGAAAGAGTAAGACAGGAAGTTGGCCAAAACTAAAAGATGACTCTGTGCGTGAGCATTCTTTTGTGGGCGCTCACCTTTCACACGAGTGTACTTGCACAAAACAGCCCAATGACTTTACTAAACATTAGCCATAAGATAGTGAGCAGGCAGTATGAATCTACTTTTTAATCCCAAAAGTTGAAAAGCAATCTCTGAGCTCTCCTCCCATCTGTAAACGGCTCTAGATTGGTTCTAAATCTGATGTGACTCAGGGTGTTTCCTCCTCCAGGAAGTGTGGCTCTGCACCCGACCCCCTCCTCCAGAGGCTCTAAGCTCCTGCGATTGCTTTTTCCCCATTTTTGCTGGGCCTCCCCACTTAATAACTGATTACTAGTTGCAATTTAACAAATGACAGACTACCTACAACCGTGTATTAAACATGACCATATCTCTCTACAGGACCTTCTCTGCCCAAAAGCAGGTTTTTTGTGGCTGTCAACTGGAGCGGCATCCTCTTCATGGATGGAAGAGACAAGAAACTCCTTGAGCTTCCTTACATTGAGATAAAGGAGGTGCAAATGATAAGGCACGGAGAACTTTTTAGACTCGTAAACAGTTTTGTACCATTTGCTCCTTTGCTCAACATTTTAATTGAGTTTTGTTATTTTATCTTTTCAGTGAAAGCTATTTAAGTTCTCAGTCAGTGACTTTGGACACAGTCAGAGGAGAGTTTGTCCTGGCGTCTGCGGAAGCTGCCGACATGGCAGCACTTATAGACGAACACCTGGAGGGGCTCGGACAGTACTCGGTGTACGCAATGGCTAAGCAGGATGTCAGCAAACCAGGTAAGTTTCCACACGGTGAGGGATAGTAGCCTCGAACGCACTTAAACTTGTGACATTTATGCACTCTTGCTTCCTCGCTCCTTTTACAGAGGACCCCACGTTCCTGGTTTTTAAACGAGGGGACCTGCTGCTGGTAGAGAGAGATGAACACTCTACTAATGACAACTGGGTCAGAGCGACCAATCAGAGGACCAGCAACAGCGGCATAGTCGATAAGGACGCAGTGAGGTTTCTGCCAACTCTCAGCAGGCCCACTGAAGACATGCTGGTAGTTACCTTTATGTGTCATACTCTCTGGGTCACATATGACACATTGTGTGTTGTATAGAAAATTACAGTAGCTGAACAGAATTAAACTATAAATGCTTTACAAATAGAACATTTGGACAGACTTGATGTAAAGAAGGTTTCTGTTCTGTAAATTAAGGTTGGGTAAGTGGATCCATTAATCTGATGGTTCACATGAGCCCCCCTTGTGGCGTAACTAATGAACTGCTTGTGACCCAACAGGACCTGCTCAGTCCACGCCCGAAGAAAGCAGTAGCACCAACACAAAACACCACACAGAGAGAGGAAACCGTGGCTCCCCTCTCTTTGAAAGAGTATGCACTGGAGAACTTCAGGTAATTAAATCATATGAGTTGCGTTATGATATGGCGCTTTTGAAATAATCTGACAGTAAATGAGATTTTAGATTTGGTTCGGAAACAGGAGCCATGTTGATAATACTTAAACAATATCGTGCAATTTATATATATATAAAAAGAAAGTGTTTTACGTGGTTTTCAATATGGTTTAAAGGAGCAAGAAAAAAACAAAGAACACTCAAGAATGAATCAGAAATATTTTCATAACGTGCCTTTTTCTCCCTGTCACAGGCTTGCAGGTAAAGATGGCAGTCGGCCTGGTGCATCCAGAGGGTTCGGCAGAGAGAAGCTGTGGATTCACTCCAGAGAGCCCCTCAAGCAGCCACTGATGAAGAGCCTGGCAAACAGCTCTGAACTCAGCAGCCGGGCCTGCAATGCCTATACTGATATCCTCGAAAACTAATTTAGCAGATTTTAGATGCTGCTCCACTCACATCTGTGTTTTAGTATCAGCTGGAAAAGAAAATTAATGTTGGGATCCTTTCCTTTGAATTCTAATCCTGCTTCAACGGATATTCCAGGCTTTATTTTGCTGTTTTATGTATGTGAGGAGTTCTTTGCAGTTTCACTATTGCCATGTAGGGAAATCTGCACCTACATGCAGGTGCAGACTGAACAGATTTGAGTCTAGTTTATCATTGTCTGTGTGAGTCCTTAACCTTGGCTGCTACCTATCTTGAAGTACATGGGCGACTACCCCATCAAACACGCTCGCAGTCCGATGGAACTGACTGACCAGATCTTTGGCCCAGCCACCCAGCACGAAGTCCTGCAGGACGAGATCTACTGCCAGATTATGAGACAGATGACCGGCAATCACAGCAGGTGCTCCTTCAGCGTGAACGTCTGTATTTTAAAGGATTTTCACTGAGTCAAGAGCCAACATGTCCAATCCTCTGTACGTTTTTTTCCTCCTCCCTTTCAGGATAAGCGTGGATCGTGGGTGGCAGCTTATGTGGCTGATTACAGGCTTGTTCCCACCCAGTCCCGGTTTGATGGGACACGCTCAGCGCTTCCTGGAGACGCGGCCCAGAGATCAGCTGAGTAATGGCTGCCTGCAGAGGCTGCTGGCGATACGCAGGTCAGACACCAAAGTAATAGATTTTCATGTGACGAGACGTTTACAGGTTACTTGGTTGGTTACTGGTGTTTAGGTACAAGAGTGCAGCAACAACAAAAAGTATTTTTTAAAAACTGGTCCAAATTGAACTTTTTGAATTTGACCTACTTGTATATAGGTTTTGAATATTTGCCTCTAAATTTGTGAACCCTCTATACATTTTACATTATATTGGATATAAAGAAATCTCTGCTCGACAGGACTGAGCTTTGGTATTGTAGCCTGCTTCTTTTGAGAATACTGTCTGTATTTGTATATACAATAAACTGATCTGAATGCTTTGTACTCTCAGTAAGGACCCAAGGAAGTGTCCTCCCCATATGGTCGAAGTGGACGCAATCCAACAGAACAGCGCCCAGATCTTCCATAAAATCCACTTCCCAGACGACAGTGATGATGTACGACACACACACATCCTCCTTGAAAGTCTTAGATGCGGTTTCCATTATAGTGCAGACTCTCTCTTTCAGTGTTTTTAGTCTTCGACAGCTGATAATAACTGGCATTACAGTATTTTTCTCCGTGTTTTAACTGCAGTTCTGTCATAATGATAATTGCTAACAGTTATCTTCTGATAAGCTGATTATTTTCACAATTAATCATCCAGTCTATAGAATGTCCAAAATTGTGAGAAATGCTCATCACAAACAACCCCAGGGAGGTCTTTAAATCGCTTCTTTTGTCCAACCGACAGTTCAAAATCCATAATCATAATCATATATGACAAAGAAAAACATCAAATCTTTACATTTAAGAAGCAAATGTTTGACATCTTTCCTGGAAAAATAACTGAAACAGTTAATAGATTATCAAAATAGTTTGCGAATAATTTTCTTTCAATCAAGTAATCAACTAATGGTTGTAGCTCCAATATACTGTACGACCGCCTCTCTATGGAGTTCTCTGATTGGATCAAGTGGGCAGGGATACCACAAAGTGTATTTTCTCTTTTACTGCATGTGCAGGTGGAGGAGAGACATGGGTGACTGACCAAACACTGTGTAACAGTGTTTACTGTTGGAATATAAAGCTATTTAACAATTATTCAATGAAATAAAATTTAAAAAATTGCAAGAATTACAAGTTTCTGTAGTTGGGGGTTGTGTAGCAAACTATTTTCTTATGCCAAGATAAGCTAATGGTCCGTTAAATGCGATGAAACTCTTTATATTTACAGCACAGACGTGAGAGGGGTATCAGTCTTCTCACTCTTTTAACTCTCACCAAGAAAGTGCAGAAGCATATCCTCGAAAAATTTGAAGCTTTCCCTTTAAGCTGCGTATCATCGCAGCACACATTTAGATCTCTCCTTGAGTTCCTGTACTCACTGTCCTTGCTGTTGTTCAGATTTTCGAGGTGACGTCGACGACCACAAACAAAGACCTGTGCCACGGTGTTGCCTCGCAGCTCAAGCTGAACTCAGCTGACGGATACGGCCTGTACCTGAAAACACCGAACAAGGTGGGGTTGGGGAATATTCCTGTATGATGATTCATATGTTTTTGCCATTAATTAAATGTGACAGTGACAAGGAAGATGCAGTTAGATATACTGATTTTAATGTGCGCTTAGCACAAATAGAGACAATGAGGTCATACATTTTAATCTGGCTCCCTTTTTGATCTATGTATGTTATTCTTTATTCTTAGGTTACTAGCTTGGATGAGGAGCTATATTTCTTTGACAGTCTCAAGCAGACTTCAGACCCGCCTAAGAAAGCAAAAAAAGTGAAAGAAGGTAATGCATCACATTGATACCATGAGTTTTACATGCCAGTGCCTCTCCCTATTTTTAATTGAAATCTTGCTTCCCAGCCGACCAGACCAACGTACCCTACCTGGTGATATTAAGGAGGAAGCTCTGGTTCAACGTGACCCCGGGGAGAGACCTGGTCGCAGACCTCACCTTCCACTTCCCACAGGTATTCAACCAGACGCGCCCTCTGCTTGATTTCACTCTTTTTTCCAACGCAGAATTGTTTATGACACATGACCTCTGTTGTGCCGCCAAACAGGAGATGCCAAAGTACCTGCGGGGGTACCACAACTGCAGCAGAGAGGACATGATCACCCTGGGCGGGCTGCTCTTCAGAGTAGAGGTCGATTCAGACAGGTCACAGTTTGTCATGATCCCCAGAATGTTGAGGCAGCTGGTTCCTGCGGACCAGATAAAAAGCATGACCCAAGAAGAATGGAAGAAGGTAAGTGTACAGAGGCCGGGCTGAAATTATTGACATGTCTGTTTATCTTAGGATCTTTGGGGGAGGCACCAGGAGAGAAGTACATCCACTGTTCTCAGAGTGAGGGATGTCCACTGAGTGTTTCTCTCTTTGCTCTGTGTTCTGCTTGCAGCACATCATCTCCGCCTACAACAAGCAGAGTGGCATCACGGTGCAGGAGGCAAAAGTCGCCTTCCTGAAAGCCATTTCGACTTGGCCAACCTTTGGCTGTGCCTTCTTTGAAGTTAAAGTGAGTCATCAGGATGAAGTGACAGCCAACTTGGCAGACAACAATTTAATTTGAGGGAAACGTTTTGTGATGTTATGATTTTAATTTGCCCTTGACTTTGCAGCAATCGTGTGAATCGAGCTACCCAAGCATGGTTTTGATTGCCATCAGCAAGCAAGGTGTCAGCTTCATAGACCCACAGACAAAGGTAGGCCGAATAAGAAGCCTTAGATTTATATTAAAGGAGACATATTATGCTTAATTCACCAAATTAAGGCGGGACTACTAACGAGGCATTTCGGGCACTTCAGGAGTAGTGTTTTTCTGTACGAAAGAAGAACTCCCTTTGGTGCAGACTTTGGGCTTTTTTAACTATCAAGGCCTTTTACATGTACAAGAACATAACACACTGAAGGACAAAAAAAATGAAAGATCATAATAGGTCTCCTTTACCATGCGATGTTGTGTGGTAGTTTTCACTAAAACCATTACATCTTAATGCAGCTCAATGACTCTGTAACCTTTCAGGAGCTGCTGGTGATGCACAAGTTCAAAAACATCTCAGAATACTACAGCAAAGGCAGCCGCTTCCAGATGACCATAGGCACTATGATGAAGAATGACTTCATCTGTGAAACCTCACAGGTGAGAGCCCGTCTTTTCATTTCTGGCCAAATGTTTCTGGGAGAAGAAGCCAATACGCATTATTCTGTAAAGATTTTGAAATCAATTTCCTTTTGTTTCAGGCCAGTACGATGGAAGACCTTCTCAGCTCGTACGTCATCATGTATGAGAAGTTGACGAGCTTTGTACCGAGGAACAGCATCTTTTTCTGAGGCTTCAGGTGGAAAAGAATGAACTGAAATGCTGTGATTCATGCGATCAATATCTTTACATTAATTTATTTGTAGGACAAATTGTCCCTAATAAAGATTTACTTCTGAGTGTTTTTTTTCTTTCTTTTTTCATTGTCTTAGTCCTAATTTGTGCCATTCTGAGAACTGTTGAGTGTGATCAACTTGAATTGAGAGTCATGTAATGTGGTGCTATAAAACTTTAATATGTCCAATGTTGAATAATTTATTTTAAGAAATTTAACAGAGATTTACCAGAAAAAAAAAACATTTTCCTGCTCCTTCATTATTTTGTCATTTATCTAGGAGGATTAAACCCTATCTGTTGCATTCCTGTGACGTTTTGATATTTTTTGATTGAACAAATTACGTCGAGTTTCACCATTAACACTTAAGGCCTCATTGATCGTAAAATGAAAAATATAAAACTTTCAAGCCACAATTTTCAAGATGTTAATGCATGAAAAAATTAAGCATAAAAATGCTACTAGCAGTGGCCTTTGTCTCTGAGTATTAACCATTCTCCTTTTAATCTCTGATTATGTTTTTATTTAGAGATTTTTTTATTTTATTTGATAATTTACATAATTTCTGTGGTATAATAGACTTACAGTATTATATGCCCACTATATACAAATGCAGGCCGAAATATTTGGAAAGATTTCACAAGCCAGATAGCAATAAAGATGGCAAATTTGTGTTGGAAAAAATAACAATCAAACTGATCAAATAACAGATTTTAGCTTAATTAATCACATTATTATTATTAGGGAACAGTGGACATAGCATTCTTCACTGAGAAACTGAGTTTATGGTGCTGAAAGGTAAATTGCTGCTCAAATATTTATATTATCTACAATTAATGCCTATTAAATTTCAAAATAATGTACACATGTTGATATACATTTCTCAGAACAAAATTTTGTGCACAGTGCTGTATGTATGTTTGTTGTCTGAACAGTGTATGGCATACTCTCATACAAGGAGCATAAGCAAGTTTTGCTGAAAAATAGTGACATCAACAACCTTCGTACTGCCTCACCACAGTTTTGTGGTGCTGATCTGTGTGTTAGGTAAGTAGAACCGGATATGGTTTACAATTGTACCAAACTGAAAGTCTATTTCTACCTGTTCAGCATTTTCCTGTCCGGTAGGAAAACGAAATGAGTCAGGTGGAGCATAAGTTATTTTCACAACAGACATTTGTCATGTGATAGCCTCAAACACACACTGATACACTTAGATGACATTAGTTATGGCTGCAGTCCAGTTAAGTGTGACTCTTCAGGTTCTTCTTCTGCGCTGCCTTGCATGACTGACAGCTAAATGGAATGGAGATGGGTTAGTGACATTTGTGCTCTGTCTGCTATGACTGGTTAGTTTGCTGTAAAGGTCTGTTTGGATAGCTTTAACTTTGATCATTTTTACACGTCAACAAAGGCGTATAAAGCCATTTTTGGCTCCGGAGGAAGCTGCAGGTAATCTGATAAAGTCCCAGCAATGATGTCACTCAGTGGTTACGTTGCATTGTGGATAATGTATGCGAAAGGTTTTGAAAAAGCAGTCCCCTGGTCTAGCATTGTACCCCTGTATCACTGTAGAACTCCTGTAAACACACTTTAATGTGTAAAGTTGGTGGAGACACCTAGGGCTGAGATGACAGGGGGTATGACAATACTAGAAATCATTAAAAATTAGTCACATATTGTTCTTTCAGCCTTTATAGTATGAAAATCATATTTAGATTGTTTTTTTAATGCAATCTAGTTGCAATTTTGTAGACATGCAATTGCAAATGTGTCTTAGACATTTAGTGTAATAAGTCATAACTCATTTTCATATGAAATATGGTCAAATTAATCCTCGTTTAATTGTGTTTTGCTCTTTTGAAGAGGCAAGGATATTGTGGAAGTGGAATATTGACAGCGACAAAGAGGTGTGCAGTAAATGCCATTGAAGAGAGCCCTAAGCTAAAGTTAAGCTGCTATCAGATTGTCAATGTATAATGATTATTATCAAAAATGCAGTTTCACTGTAATTCACCTCTGTGGAAAGGTTGCAACTGCCATTAGAACATCATCTCCATGCTAATTAGTGCTACACATATGCATTTAATCGAAGTTAATATGTGTGAATCACATTATTTACACTTCAGAGAGGTGCAGTGGAAAAGATGTGGCTGACTCAGTGAGCATCCAGTGTGCATTCAACATGTTTTGAATGGGTTTGTAGATAAAAAAAAAAAAAATCTGCTCCCGCTAAAATACTAATCATCTCATCATTTACTATTTTACACAACATGAGCCAATATTTTCTGAAGTCAACACCAAAAGCCTTTATTTATACAGGGTTGTAATTTATTGTTTTATGATACTGCATTGGAACTCTGCGCATGTATAGCCCACTTTAAATAATATTTTTTTAATCGTTGTTTGATCATACCCAATCATACCCATTATATATCAGAGGAAAAACTGCACATAGAAATGTGGCGAAATGCATTTATTTCCCTTAGAAATCCCGAACTTCAGTGCACCATGTCAACAATGTTTTGGTTTTGTATTTCAGCTGCGTATGCTTAGCTGAAAGCTGATTTAATATCTATTACTAAGCTACGTCTTTAGCTCTTTACCCCGTTTGTATTTTCAAACTTTTAGAATTATTTTAAGGGAAGTGATTGTGGCAGGCCATAGTTTCTGTCTTATACACAGACTGCAGACAGTTTTCAAAATGTCAGCCAACTCTCTGTGTTTTCCAGGAGACATTTGATGCTCCTGGAATGTCCTGACTGCTGCTCGAATATCAGTCACCCCTCACCTTTTCCTCATAACACAACTTCAATTTCATACCTGAAATGACATCACAAACTGTGTGTTTGTGTGTGTGTGTGTGTGTGTGTGTGTGTGTGTAGTAGTGTAATGTAGTAGACTGCTTATAAAACCCTCCTCATTGCCTGTCAAGACTATTGCTCTGTTACCATGGAAACCATGTGACCAAAAAATTCAGGTTACTACCGGCAGGTGCATATGAGGTGCAGTATGATCGTTTGTGCCTCGGTCTGTTTCCTGATGCAATCTGACTGCAAGGAGGGCAGGGGTTTGACAGACAAATGAGCCTTTTACAGTGTACTCACTATTACTTTGAATGCCTATCTGAACTAGTGATGTGACATTTAAATGTACTTTCCAAATAGTAGAGGTTAAACATCTCTTCAGTATCATGAAAAACACACATTTGCTGACTCTCATCTCACAGTCCGGGCTGCGGTGAATTTATTCTCATGCAAAATAAATGTTTTACATCGGAATGAACGGGAAAGGAATGTAGGAATAAGATGTAGGCCAAATGGTTGAACGTTAAAGAGCCTGTCAGTGTGTTAGAGTGTGTGAACGAGTGAGTGTATATGAACAGGTATGGTTGTGGTCTTGATATGCTGTTTTTCAGTCTTGAAATACAAGTTTGGGGGGAGGGGGTGCAGGTGGGAGGATAGTGATGTGGTCTGGGCTATAAGGTCTTTTGTTCCAAATTTGGTGCAGTGCATCAAAATGCCTTTGCCTTCTTGTAGGGCAGCACACACACACACACACACACACACACACACACAGGCTCACACATACGCACTCTGTGTCACACACAACACATTCTGTAGACTACTGTACATGCATGCTGGAGATATATTTGTTATTTTATTTTTTGGTGAAAAAAATATATACACACATACAATATATATTTATATCTATATCTATATCTATATCTATATATATATATATATATATATAGAGAGA
>CAEMYA010000024.1:5588040-5620838 GCA_903131615.1 Diplodus sargus
TATATATATATATATATATATACATATACACACACACACACGCACATACACACTCTCACACAAACACACACATACATATGTATGTATAGTATGCATATGTAGTGTGTGTGTCTGTGTCTGTGTGTGCGCGCGTGCGCGCGCGTGTGTGTGTTCTGTTTCCCGTCGTTCTTCTCCAGCAGACAACTTTCGGCCATCTTTTCGGGGTGTTTGTTGTTTTCACCAAAACAAGAGGCTGTTCTCAGGTCGACGCTGAGACGTGCCTCCCAGTCAACCTCGGACTAGTTTGGAGGAGGGTAAAATGATCCCAGATCAGTGTCTGTTTCGATGTCATGCCATCCCCCATCGCGCTGCCAAGTAAGGTGCGCGCCAGCCTCGCGATAGCCTCGCCTACAAGAATCAGAGCTCCGTTCGCGAACTGGATGCTGACAGGCGCGCGGTGCGGTCATCATGCAAAGGTTACACTGGAAACGTTTCAGCGAGTGTCTAAAGAAGCCGCTCCTCCGCAGGACCCGCACGGCTTACAAAATGCGAGACGTCTAGCGACCACTAAACGCTCTAACTCTCGTTTACTCGCCTGTTTGGCTACAGCAGGTGTCAAAAGATGGACGCAAGTTTGGGATTTCCGCGAACGGCAGTGTGTACGCTGGCTCCTCTCGGCGGTAAAGTGGCTTCATGAGTGTCCAAAGTAACAGTGGAAGTGGTGGTGGAAGTTTGGAGGCGACGCCATCTTGGTCGCAGCTCTCCTCGTCCCCAACGATTTCTCAACAACATATAACGGCGACCGCAAAGAGCAAGGAAGGTATATTAGCTCGCCAAGTGCACGACCGACTCTTATTCTCCTTAAAGTGTGTCCTTTGCAGGAGAAGTGGATTATTTTGGCCGTGTTGAGCTAACGTTTGTTGAAGTAAAAATGGATGTCAAGTTCACTGATGCCGTGAATTGGAAGCCAAACGTCAGCTGTCAGTTCAGTTGATGGCCAGTCTAAGTAGCAGCAAGCTATCATGTTTGCACAAAGGCAGCGCTAGCTTGTTGTTTTGCTTGTACGACTGTCAGCTAACACGATGTGTAGCTTCTCGAAGCTGCTGGTGCGATTGCAGTTTAGTAGTAGTTTGTAACATTGGCCCCTTATCAGCAGCATCTAGTTGGATATTAAACAACGTAGCTATGCATGCATCCATTAATGCATTGCAGTGCATGCCCTGACTGCTGTAAACTTGAGAGCAGGCCGTGGATTTCACCTTTCTGGACAGTTTGGTTGCATTTGTTTTTCCTCATTGTTTTTACGACCTGCTGTTTGGACTATTTACTGCGATTTTGCAGAGTTGCCGGATACGATGTGGTAAAAAACAGCGTTCAAAAGTGGGAGCAATTTCTTATGATCTTCCAGCTGACTATGTTAGTTTTACAGCAAGGGTTGTGTCACAAAAAACCCCCAAAAAACAGGCATCGGCGGTAAGAACGAAAATATGCGTTATAATGTGAGTGCTGATATTGTTGACGAATCATTTTGAAACAATAAACTCCTCACAGCAACGTGCTCAGATACAGAATATGCAGTAATAGGAAGCTGGAGGTATATGGATTAATTAAGCAGCATCGCTCTCTCCCCTGTCCTTAGGTAACCTCACACAGGCCTTGTTGTGTGCTCTGTTTCACTGCCCACCGCTTTCATAATGTCCATTACGCCTTTTAGGGCTTGCCCCTGTGCCAGAAGCTATGTAAAGATGACAGCCAGGAAATGTCCAATAAGGAAACAAACAGTTGCAGCAGCAGTCAGCAGGGAGCACAGGACCTGTGTAGAAACTGGTTGTCATAGATCAAGGCCCCGGCCAGCCAGCATATATGTTTACCCCGCTGCTTGTGGCAGATTCATGCTACGAACAATGTGGCTCAGAGGTTTACCACTCCAGCATCTGCAAATCTGACCAGATTTGGAGGAAATTTTAATGTAAAGCGAGGCCTTGGCAAACCTCGAAAAGCTGTGTCCTGATTCCCCCACATAAAGATCACTGATGCACATGTGTAGCATTTGAATTAGCCACATAACTACTGAGAGGCCCAAACCCTGCTCCTCACAGACTGTGCAGCATGTAGAGAGATGAGACTTTGGGATTAAACCTCTCTTCATCTCAGCTTGAATTGTGCTCGATCGGCGTGGTTTGGAGATCCCTGAATATCACAGACCAGTTTAGCAGTATGCAATCAGGCCATTGTGACAGTCAGACTAATGAGACGGAAGATTATTGTGTTTTTTCTTCGACCTTCCTGTTCAAGTTAGAAATGCAGTGTCACTTACAGTATATCCTCATAGCATGAAAGTGCATCTTTTAAAGGGCTACCTGCTGCCCAGTTGAATCGAATCCATTTTTCTATTTTTATCCTCTAATCACTCTAATTTTCTCTAATCCTCCCCCAGATACCATCCTCTGTTCCTTCTCTTAGCGCTCATTTTTATTCCTCTCCGGGTGATTCAGTCGCAGGAAAAAAAAAATTCAGGGCTCAGTCGCTCTTGTCACCATGGTTTTCTAGCAATGATGTATGCGTCTAATGTTCCTGTGTCAATGCCCTCATGCCAGGCCCCATGGAGGAGCTGCACAGCCTGGACCCCAGGAGACAGGAGCTGCTGGAGGCCAGGTTCACAGGAGCTGTCAGTGGCAACACAGTAGGCAGCACTGGGAGCACCAGTGGAGGTGCTAAGGTAACCGCAGCACACACAACACCGACGCCTTTTTTTTTTTTTTGAGATGCGTCACACACGATCGCAGTTGTCCCAGGAGGTAATGAGCCTCATGAGTAGGGCTGCAACTGAGGAGTGTTTACATTGTCGATTAATCTAACAGTTATTGTCCAGATGAATCAGTCAGCTGTTTGGTTTATAAAATATCAACGCAAAGATGATGTTCTCAAATGTCTTGCTTTGTCCACAACCCAAAGATATTCAATTTATTGTCATGTGTGATAAAAATAGTCACACTTCAGAGGCTTGAATCAGCAAATTCATACTTCTTTGATTATCTAAACAGTTGGTGAATAATTTCATAATTTACACAAAATCTGTCCATTGTTGCAGCTCTACTCCTGAGCTAAAAGTTCATTTGTGCAGTCTGGTTTCCTCACCAAAAAAGGTTTTAAAATGCTTATAACAGCTTTGTTTTTGTTACATTTTTTGCTCAAAAGACAGCTGTAGAAATTGGCTACATCATGTAGGTGTCAACAAGAAATTCCAATCCTAACTTCTAATATCACTACTGGCAGCAAACAATGCACACTTACACTGGAAAGAATACCAAACACATGTTATATCAGTCTTGAGGCTTGTGTTCACAGTGACACCATGATAATAACTATGCTATAAGAAAGTGAAAACTCAACAGCAGGGAATTTTTGATGGCAGGAATTAAAAGAAGCTAACCTATGTTCCCATGGTGGAGAAGCATGTAAAAGTTCCTGTTTTTTAAAAAATGGATGCAGGCTTCTTGTAAACGTCATGTTATGGAAGAGGGCCATGTGACACACCTAGCAACTGAAGATCTGGATTCCAATGTGACATAGCAGACCGGAGGCCTGCCTCCAGGCTTTGTTTCACTTGTGTGTACATTACGCAAGATTACTGAAGTTGGATAAAATCACTGACATGTAGAGACTTTTTTTCATATTGTGTTTGAATTCTCACTGTGTACAGGGTCTGGCCAACGAGTCCTCTAACCACAGCTATGGCAGTCTGGGCTCTTCTAGTGACAAGGAGTCGGAGGTAAAACTCACAAACATTTACCACTTTTGCAACAGGCGTGGGTGACTGTTATTTATTTTGGGAAGACGTAACAAAAGAAGGAATTAAATATTGCGCATTTTGTTGCACAGCAGCCGACAGTGAATCCTGGTTAGACACAGTTGCATGTTTTTCCTTGCTCTGCCCACTCGTCTTTCTGTCTCTCCCACTGCCTCCACCTCTCCTTCTCTTCTCTTCTTTTCCTAGAACTCTGATTTGAAAAGAGGGAGCTCCCCTGCCTACTCAGTATGTACTCTTTCTTCCTGCTGCTCTATCCTGCTCAACACCACCACCACTCGAACGAGCTTTGTTAGGTAAACTCACTCACCAGATACACCTCATTTTTTTTTCTCTTTCTCTCTTACTTCATATCAATTCACAGACCCCGGAGAAGAAGCACTCTGAATCGTCCAGAGGGAGGAAAAGGAAAGCTGACACGTATTCAGAGAGTAGTCAAGGTATGACTGACACCTATAAGAAATCAGGATTGTATAAGCAGCAAGAAGTTGCACTGAATCTTTAAATACATTTTCTGTGCAGGGAAGACGTCCACACGTGGGCCCAAGATCAGCGACTACTTTGATGTGAGTGCAAAAGCAACTTCCATCGTTCCAAATTGTAACAGTGCTTGTCAAATTGCCCCCAATTCTGACAATGTGTTTCCTCTGCAAAGTTCCAGGGTGGAAATGGTTCCAGTCCAGTCAGAGGCCTCCCATCAGCTCGCCGCTCGCCACAGAACTCCCACTCTGCGCCTGGCTCCATCGTGAGTATTTCACTAACAGTAGGATGCCTTAACACAAGGATTTCTGACGAGTTGTTTGCACATGAGGGGGATGCAGATTTAACAAAAACCTCTTTGTGTGTAGATCCGGCAGAACAGTTCCTCTCCTACGAGCCTGTCTTTTGGGGAACACAATCCCAAAGCCTCCTCAAGCAAGTGTGTCCAGGTAATGTGGCGCGTGCATGAATGCTGGCATGTCACTCTTTTCCCCAAGCCTTCCTGCAGCATACATTGTACTGACTGGTACCTCTCCGTCTGGTTCCTTTAGACGGAGTTAACAGGCCTGAAACTCGCCGCTCTGGAGAGTAACAAGAGTCTGGACCTGGAGAAGAAAGAGGGGCGAATAGATGACCTGCTCAGGGTGAGTTAGGCGTTGATAGTTTTGATGGAGTGTGCATAGGAGGACAAATGTTGAATGTTCTCTGGGTTACTATGTCAGTCTGTTTTTAATATGTTTGTAACTTCACAACCGCATTTAACAATGTCCCTGCCGTCTTTCTTAAACAGGCTAACTGTGACCTGCGGAGACAGATAGATGAACAGCAGAAACTCCTGGAGAAATACAAGGAGAGGCTCAATAAGTGCATCACCATGAGCAAGAAACTGCTTATAGAGAAGGTATCTGTTGTCTGTGCATGGATGTACGCACCCCATTTGTGTTCCCACGGTACATTCAAATTAAGGAAAACTGATGCATTATGTGTTTTTTGTAAGCAGAATAAGAAAAGCAACCTCAAAGAGACCGTGTATCCTCTTATCATGCCATCATGGCACACCCATGGGTCAGCAACATGTAGAAGATTTGAGACGTATTGCTTGTAGAGATATAATGGTCCCTCGTTACACATGCAACAGAAATGGAGCAACATCTTTTCCAATAATAAGTCCGATATTCTCTGGTGTTTTAGCTCTGCTTTGCTCTACAATTCCTGAGGGACAAATTCTGCCTGTGGGTTGGTAGATCTTTGAATCTCTTCATCAGCCGCTTTTTTCATGAAGTCTTCAACTCACCATTTTGCATAGAGCTGCACAGTGGTGGTGGGATTTAGCATAGAAATCAAAAAATACATTTATTTGACTTATATAATGTCTGGGTTTTGTAATTTTAAAATTGCCTTACCTAATACACTATTCTGGTTGGAGATGGTAATCTAGAGGCTATGGGTGAGCGATTGTCACCAGAATATTTTGTTTGTCTCTCTGATACTATTGCAAAGCCTATAGAAATGTGTATTATTAATATATGTGCAATGGCATCATGTCTTTGTGAACAGAGCACTCAGGAGAAGCAGTCGTGTCGTGAGAAGAGCATGCAGGACCGTCTCCGTCTGGGTCACTTCACCACTGTCAGACACGGGGCGTCCTACACGGAGCAGTGGACCGACGGATACGCATTCCAGAACCTGATCAAGTGAGAGACTACAATACCTGCACAGCTTTCAGTCAAGTTGAATTGATATCAATATATTTCTAGTAGATTTCACCTTCTAAACTGCATTAAAGGGTAAGAAAAACAGTGGCAAGAGTAAAAGTTGTGTGCCTGCGTCACTTCACCACCAGGAGAAAACATCTGAAAGTTTGTGTTGTCTTATCTGTGCAGGCAGCAGGAGGGGATCAACCAGCAGAGGGAGGACATAGAGCGACAGAGGAAGCTTCTGGCCAAGAGGAAGCCTCCAAACCCTGCGTCACCCTCCCTCTCAGTGGCCTCCACTTCTGAACCCAAGCAACGCAAAACCAAGGTGGTCAATGGCAACGACTCAGACCCCTTCCTCAAGCCCTCTTTGCCCCAGCTGTGAGTATGCTGTCATGTTGTGTAAAACTGGAGGAGGCTGGACCATCAAGAAAGATTATTGCCCCCTGTTTATATTGATTTGACTGCAGAAGCCATACATTATAGGCCTCTCTTGGATACGCTTATCTTAACTTAGAGTTGACTTCAGTAGACCCAAATGCAGTGTTGGTACAAATTCTTGAAAGTTTGGAAAATGCTTAAATTTTTCTGTTTATGTTGTCAGGTTAGGAATACAGTTGAATTCTAATACATTCCTTGAACATCAGTCATATAAACACAGAAATCTTACGATGTTTTTAATGAAACAATCCCATCATTATATTTGTTTATTGTCTCCTGGTGTTGAAATTTGCAAGCATTAAATAATCACGATCAACATATACATTCAAAGGTAATATGAACAGCTGGTGAAATAAACAATTTGATGAAATACATTGATCACTGAGGGTATAAAGGCATTCTGTAAACTTCACTTTTCATATTTATAGTAGATATTTATGTGATGATAAAGACGTCGAGATTCTGGAAATTATTGGTTTATGTACCTTAAGAATGCTTCAAAAGTGCTTGATTTTTTTTCGTTAAAACTGTATGAGCCTCGTAAACGAACAGTCAAGCATGTTTTCTGAGGCTTTTGTCCTCTCTGGAGATTCTGACATGTCTGTATTTTTGGCAGGCTCACTCTTGCTGAGTATCACGAGCAGGAAGAGATCTTCAAGCTTCGCCTTGGACATCTGAAAAAGGTTGGTAGGAAAAAAGAAAAAAAATTCAATCAAGCAATTTATCAAAGATGACGACATACTCTGACCGTAAAACATCGGTATTTAGTGAAGGGGCCAAAATGTTCATTCAAACAGTGAAAATCAACTTAAAGCTACACATTGATGGTCACGCATTCAGTTTTAAAATGGCTGCCGGACTTTCAGATTGTTTAATTGCATTCATGGGTTTTAAGTTCATGAACCATCAACAGGAAAATGATTAAAATGGTGTGTTTATGCAGGAGGAAGCGGAGATCCAAGCAGAGCTGGAGCGGTTGGAGCGGGTGAGGAACCTCCATATCAGAGAGCTGAAGAGGATAAACAACGAGGACAGCTCAGCGTAAGTCTATTCTACAGGAATGTAACCGAATGGTTTAGAGTTTTCACTGTCGATACAAAACATTAAAGAAAAAGAACGAGCTTAAATAATCTTGTGCGCTCGTCACACAGGTTTAAAGACCATCCTACCCTGAATGAGAGGTACCTGCTGCTGCACTTGCTGGGCAGGGGCGGCTTCAGCGAGGTCTATAAGGTAACATTTGCATTGTCTTCCCTCCTCATCCCCTCTCTCTGTAAAGCATGTATGAGTGTAAAACAAATGTGTGTGCGTTTTTGTTGTCACACAGGCTTTTGACCTGTTTGAGCAGCGCTACGCAGCTGTTAAAATCCACCAGCTCAACAAGAACTGGAGAGAGGAGAAAAAGGAGAACTACCACAAGTAGGTCTCATATACACATACACATACACACAGACACACACACACACACACACACACACACACACTCACAACTTCAGATATACAAAAGACAAAATGCCTCTCCACTAATACACGCTATGTTGACATTTATTTCCTTCCAGGCATGCATGCAGGGAGTACCGGATACACAAGCAGCTGGACCATCCCAGAATAGTCAAACTGTACGACTATTTCTCTCTGGATACTGACACGTGAGTCACCTCTGACCTCTGCCGGCTGCCGCCCTGCTGGGTTGACATATCCTGAGGTCGTTTATCACCCAGCGCTGGGTTAAAACAACACATCAGTAACATTCATACCTTTTGTAAAGGTCCCAACCAGTAAATATTGAAACAATGCATGACTTGTTTGTATTCTGCCTCAGGCTTTGCGTCAGTCAGAACTGCAAGTAAGAGCAAACATCATAAGGGAGATCAGATCAGATTGGGAAAGTGTAAATCATAAAAGCAAAAACACAGAAAAATGCATGAGTCGGCGTCAACATGCCCTGACAATGGAAGTTATCTGTAAAGGGTTAACATCTGAGCATGTGGGGTGAAGTCACTGCAGCCAGTGTTAACTTTCCAGTCTGACAATACGACGTGGTTATCTCTCTGAGGACAAAGGTCGAGCATGGGCTCTGTTCATATTGTATAATGTTGGCAAAGCTTTACTTAAGATAGCAGCTCGCATACATGACTGGAAACTTCAGTCGGCTCATTCAGCAGCAGAAGGTCCTGCTGCTGACCCATGACCTGCATGTGGGGGAGGGAGAAGGGAATGTCATCCTCTTAGCCCTCAGACTGTCAATCTTCAGCTGCAGCCCAGTGCTGTATGCGATCCATTTCTTTTGTTGCTTAATCTGCTAATCATTTTCACAATTAATTGTTTTGGCTCTAAAATGTCAGAACGTCTTCAGATTGCTTTTGACCAAACACCAAAACACTTCATTTATTAGCACAAATGACAAAGAAAAGCAGCATTTTAGAAGCTGGAACCAGCAAGTGTTGAAAAGAAATGACAGACGATTAATTTATTAGCAAAATAGATTGCAAATTATTTTATGTTAATTGATTTATCGACTGGTGGTTGCATTGCTAATTTTGAGTAGTAGTTGGCATGTTCCTTCACCATACTGAGTACTGATCTGGTAACAGTGTGTGTTTTTTAAAATAAAAGTTTGTTTTTTTCCTTTTAACAGCTGTGAATACTACTATGGATGTGTTATGAGTGCTGTCATTGTTGAATGGCCTGACTCAGGTTGAACTCCATTCTAAACAGCAACAAACAACACAAAAAAAACACAATTGCCGCACAACATTCTGATATTATATATTTTGACAGTCGGTCATAACCGTAATAGAACAAATGAAGAAATCTAGGAATGTATTAATTATCGGAATCGGAACAGCTGAAAGGAGTAGTATTGGTTGATCCCTTGACTTGGAGATCAATGAAGCCGTGTCAGTAGTTATATTCTTTCATAAAAAATTGCAAGTTCTGTTCACCTTGATTTGTTGACATTCAGTTGAATTATCTCTTTCTCCTGTGTGTGTGTGTGTGTGTGTGTGTGTGTGTGTGTGTAACCGTGTGTGTGTGTTCGTCTCTGTCCTCAGGTTCTGTACTGTCTTGGAGTTCTGCGAAGGCAACGACCTGGACTTCTACCTGAAGCAGAACAAGCTGATGTCAGAGAAAGAAGCTCGCTCCATTGTCATGCAGATCGTCAGCGCCCTGCGCTACCTCAACGAAATCAAACCCCCCATCATCCACTACGACCTCAAACCTGGTGGGTCACATGTTCAGAAAGTAGAAACTGAAACCTGTTAAAAAAGGCAACACTGCTTTGTTTGCAATGACTTATAAGAGAGGGCTGAAGTCGCCTTAAGTCTATGCAGTTACAGTTTTATTCACATAGTGTGTGAAACGGTTCTGGCTGGGTTTTGCATATCTGGTGCACTGCAGTAGGTGATCCAGCTGAAGTCCTTTCCAGTTTTTAACCTGATCTTGTGTTGATCAATCTGTCTCGCACACTGTATTGAGTCTGTGTGTGTGTGTGTGGGTGTGCGCAGGTAACATCTTATTGGTGGATGGTACTGCATGTGGCGAAATCAAAATCACAGACTTTGGCCTGTCAAAGATTATGGATGACGACAACTACGGCGTGGACGGGATGGACCTCACATCACAGGGAGCAGGCACCTACTGGTAAAACCATCACACACTAATATTGTAAACCGTATGGGCAGTGAATTCTAACAGTGCTTTAAACAAGACCTTACACTTTTTGACAAATCTATGGAATGGTATGAGATTACACTGTGTTCTGTATGTGTGTTTCAGGTACCTTCCTCCAGAGTGTTTTGTGGTGGGGAAGGAGCCCCCGAAAATCTCTAACAAGGTGGACGTCTGGTCTGTGGGGGTGATCTTCTTCCAGTGCCTCTACGGACGCAAGGTACAACACTAAACAGCACTGGCTACACTTCGGAGAAAGCATTTTTCTTCTAGTTAAAGCGTTTTTCAGGTCGTCCTCACAATAGTTGAAGAAGTATGAAAGACACTGGCTTGTTGGTGATTGTCTGTGGGGTTTTTCTCTCCAGCCGTTTGGTCACAACCAATCCCAGCAGGACATTCTCCAGGAAAACACCATCCTGAAAGCCACGGAGGTCCAGTTTCCTGCTAAACCACAGGCTAGCACAGAGGCCAAGGTAACGATGCACACGCAACTACACACAATACGATTAATAAAGATACAGTATCACACAAGGGCTAGTATGCCAGTTTTACTGTATCCAATTTGCTGAGCTCTCAGCTCTAGATACTTCTCCATGTGAACAATGTCAGTTAGATTTCTCAGACTACATTATGACTACGATACTGACTGAAACATTCCAGCATTACCTCAATAAATAAAGTACTGAAGTAAAGGCTCATTTATGCCCCCTTTTATGTACAGAAATGGAGACACTCATTTCCAAAGCTACAGCCGTAACTGCCCACATACCTCCATTCGCCCTTTCTCGTGATGTGAGGCAATACATCTAGTAATAGGCAGCTAAGGAGTGAAGAGTTTCTGACGGCAACAATGGAGGAAGTTTGTGATAATGTGCCTGTTATGAAAGAGGCAAAAGCGGAGGCAGCGTTGTAGATGGCGGTGTTCTGTGAGGCCATGAAATACATTGTGATCTGTCGACAAATGTAATTTCTTGTACTTTTGGGTGTCCACCATTGTTTAAACTTCTACATCTTGTTCGGTGGTTGTCTTGCATGAATTATTTGTCACACTGGCCCAGTAATTTCATGTGGCACCACTCTCTCTCTTCTTTTTTAACCCTAAGCATTCAGAACCCCCCGAAAATATACAGACAGCCCCGTCTAGATACGCGTTTTAGCCTAAGTTAGCCTTTAGGGGTGGACGGTATGGAATAGAAATCGTATATATACTGTACGTCTTCTGATATGATTTGATAAATGTTCTCTAACTCCAACTAAAAAGAACCATTTATAGATTTAATAACTGCAGGAATATCTGTTTTTCACCCAGACAATTAAATTCTGTTGGTGTAACCATAACTGAGTTGAGACATTGGTGTGTAGCAGTATAAAAGCATTAACATACTGTACTTGAAATGTTATTAATGTCCACCAGAGTTTTCAAACAATCAGCCGTTCACTGATGTGTTGACAGTTTCTCTGCTGTAATGTGTCTGTATGTAAATATCAGACACATAAAACGCTCCTCCAGCCTCTGTCTATAATCTGTTTCCTCTCCTCTGTAGGCATTTATCCGCCGCTGTCTGGCCTACCGTAAGGAGGACCGGTTCGATGTCCACCAGCTGTGCTCGGACTCCTACCTCCTCCCTCACATGAGACGTTCAAACTCCTCCGGCTCCCTGCAGCCCTCCGCCTCATCGCTCCCCACCTACTGACTGGCTCTTTCACAATGACTGACAGGACCCTCTGGCCAACCTCAAGGCAGGATTGTTGGAATTGGAGGATAACGGATGTGGATTTTTCTTTCTTCTTCTTTTTCTTTTTTTTTTTACTTGAGCTGTTCCCAAATGGATCTGTTAGCAACAGAGCAGAATGAAATGAGATGGAAATGGGTGAAGACGTGGAAGGGGGGGATGCTCCCTCTGTATATGTTGTACAGAGTTGTTCCCTTGAACTCAGCTGTATGAGATACAGGAAAGAACAAAACTGGAGAAGAGAAGGGGAATGGAAAGAGAGAGGGGCAACAAGAAACGAAAGTGATGATGCTGGTGTGTTTGTTTATGGACTGTATTGATTGACCCCTTAGGAGACATTTCAACAGCTGCAGTGGCTTGTAGATCGGCCTCTCTAAGCCCACCTCTCTCCGCTCCACATCATAATACACCTCACAAGATGGCTAAGAATCTCTTCAACATAAAGTCGCTGTTCTAGATGTTCTCTTGTTGACATATGAGGGTGGGGTTGACTCGTGGGGAGGAGAAGAAATGGGTGAATAGGTCCAAGTGTCCGCACGTCAAATGTGGGCCTCGTGCTCTGCGATCCATTTTTAATGAGGCACAAAATGGTGGTTACATGTCATTGATTTACCCCTGTAGCCCCTTTGCACACGACAGGGGTTCATTTGTATCCCCCCCCCCAAAAAAAATGTTCCAGATGAAATTTCTGGGGTGAATTTGCACTTCTGGTCCAGGTCGTCATGGTGATCTGGTCCCACACATTTGGCATGAAGTACTACAGCTAGTTCTGGACTGATCAGTAGCCAAGTCCTCTGTTCTTATTACTTTTTTTTTTTTCTTTTTTTTTTTTTGTTGCAAGAGCAATTCAGATCTACTATTGGGTTTCCAGGAAGTGGATCTGTGAATCTGTCTTAATCCATCGTTGTTGTTCTGATAAGATGTTTCAGAGTATTGCAGTACCATGTTGTCATGGACGTCCTCATGGAGCCTCCTGAAGGGACTGAACCGGGGGGCTGGACGAGCTGTTACTGTACTGCAAAGACTCGGGACACACAGAGTTCAGTGTACATTTCATGTGCAGGAGACATTACTCAATAGCAAATACATAATAATGAGGCTTCTCCTTGCTTCCCAGTGTCTCACTTTGCTCCGTTTCTTTGTGTTTTCCTCCTGAAAGCTGTTCTCAGTTTGCTGCTATAAATGTTGCTTTTAGTTCGTAACGTGTGAATGGTTTCCGCCCGGCATATGTGCGTACTTGAACTGCGATAAGAGGAACACTCTCCAGAGACCCCTTTTTATACTGAAACAGGACACCCGCTGCACCGTTCAGGAAGGGGGGGGGCGATGCAACAAGTTCCTCTGCCACCAACATCGATGTCCACATGGGTTTTTTTTTTTTCGTTTACTTTTATGTTCAAGTCCAACAGACGATATACGGAGCAAAGTCCCAGAGTGGACCGCTCACACCTGTACGTGCCAGTAGAAGTGGGCACGTTCCAGGTCGGCTGTGTTGCAGCATGGTTTGCTGCAGCTAGAAAAATCAAGTGGATATATCCAAATGTTGTCATCCTGTAAATAAAAAAAACACTTACCTGTACGCTGTTGTGACATTTTAAACCCTCTATAACGCTGGCAGCCCGGACTCTGCCCCAAAAGCAGACCCATGGCAACAAAGAGAAAACCTCTCTAGGCAAGAAGTCAGATTAAAGACAAGTGGGAGCATTTAACAGCAAGTTGTTGGTGTCTCATCTTCGCCCCAGCTTTAAAAAAAATACAATGACATGCAGATTAAAATGCAGAAAGTAGCTGCTCCACGGCTTGCTGCTCTCAAATGAAAGCAGGTGATGAAGTGCAGTGAAACAGGTAAAGCCTGTGTCCACTTTGATAAATGGTAATTTGATCCACTTGGGTGCAGCGAGGCATAGAGCTAACGTACCCCTGCTGTCTAGTTGTCTCCCTGTACAGTAGAAAATGGGTGCCAGCCAGCGTCGAGTGCGCACACCACACGGTTAATGCAGCCGTGTGTAGACGGATCTAAGTACGGCCATTTGTTAGCTACGTGTCAGATGACATCAGCAGCGGGGGCGCAACACTGGGCCCTGTCATTCATACGCACTTAAGATTGCCTTACCCATCTTAATTCCTACAGTGTGACCCATATTTCCTGCGGAGGGTTACGCAACGTCACTGGAAGTGTTCCATACAAGATGGAGCGCAGGGGGAGGTGATGGTATCTGTGTGTGAATGAAGAAGACGCTGCATATTGAAATTCTTCATACATGGCTTCACAAGCACAGTCACAGTACAGTCCCAGTTTTAGGCTGGATTACAGAGCTGGGTTTGCTGAAGAATTATACCGCAAACTATTTGAACTAGAATTCACTTGGCCATGGTTCAATCAGAATATATTGATTACAGTGTAAGACTTAACTATCAGCTGTGATTGTATGAAAGCAAGTGACAATTTGAATATTATCAGTAGTAAGTTATTAGTAAGTAATGCAAATTTAACCACTGCGGAATGCTCAAGGTTGACTTTAAATGTACCTCAATTCAAAGCATAGAAACAGTTGACTTGTCTGGATTCTCCTGGTTTTAATTTGGAGATGTCCAGTAGGTATTTTCATGCGTCCCGTTTTTATAACAATCACGTTTTTTCCTTTTGGATTGGTTCCCACACCTCAGAATGCTAAAACAAATGAGATTTAAATTATTTAAAGGGGCACTATGTAATAAGTGAGAATGTAAAGGAAAAGATTTGATCTTAAACAATATCTTCTGAAGTTACCATGCTAGCCAGTTAGCCTTCACCAGGCTCTTCTCATTGTACCAGTCTGAACCACTGGCTGGAAAGCTAACTAGCTCACGACGGCTACAGCTAGCAGTAGTCAGAGGTTCCATGGCAATTTCTGGTTCCCCCATTCGTTTGGCAGATTAATTCAAGAGAAAGGCATTTCAACTTATTTGCTTCCATACCTCTGGTAGCTTTTACGTCGCATGAATAGCTCCTAATTTGAAACTAGTAGTCACAATATCTGATATATTCAGTACACAACTGTTGTCATCTTAATCCAAGATAAGGGTTTAGTGACACCCACAGAAAATTACCAACCTATCATTCAAAATCTTCTTACACTTTTATTTGTGTGTATTGTCTCTTTTTGTGTGGAGGGAGGGTATGCAACCATAAAACCCAACAGCACTGACACTTAAAGGTCCAGTGTGCAATATATGGAGTACTGAACGGCATCTAGTGGTGATGGTCCAGATTGAAACACTGCCTCGCTCACCCCTCCCTCTCCTCAGGGATTTATATTGCTACGTCTACTGTCGGTTTGTAATGTTACTCGTACCTTTCCAGCAGAAAGCGGCGAGAGATTTCCATCTTGGAAAAGGCAATTCCGATGTTGACGCTCGTTTTAATGTTGTCCCGATTTTGGGGTTTTCGTTTCTTCGGCGACGATTCATGCTGCTGTGATGATTCTTGTACAAAATTTGTTTGATCCGGCACAATGCAAATTGTTTGCCAGGAAACAGCAGCCACTCGTTCCTCTTCGTCGTCTTCCAAATGGTGCATTTCTGGCGACCACCTACTAAATTTGAAAATGCGAAAGGCCCTCACTAGTGCCAGGTTTGCCATCACACATGGCTGTGCAACATGGCGACCTCCTTGGACGCTGACCAGCTTCCTATGTAGATATAAAGGGCTCATTCAAAGGTAATAAACACAACAACTCTTATTTGGGGGAGATTATACAATAATTAAAAAATGCTTCTTAATATTATATCCCATTTCTGACATGTCAGTTCTGCTGGATGACACTACTTTCTACACACTGGACCATAATTATTTTTTCCATTTTATGGCAGTTGGCAACCAGCATGAAGGTGAATAACCTGTAACTACTGTGACAAAGCAAGAAATGGAAAGCGTAGAAGATGTTATGTATTATTAACAGATTTACAGATATTTAATTTTAAAATATTAGTTATTTGGTGGTCATGAAACTTTCTCATCAGGTTTTTAAAGGCATCTTCCACCAGTTTTATATCTCATTTATTCACACAATTAACTGCCATTTTTTCCCCCCCATTTTTATTTTCCTTTTTTCCCCCCTCACTTTTTATTTTACTTGGCGACTGTTCATTCCACTAACTTCTACCCTATTTTGTCCATCCGTTGCTCATTATGATGCTTTCAGCTGTAATTTGCCAGGTGACCAGTGTGACCCGCACCTGCCTTTTTGACCAGTGTGTGGTAAGGACAGATGCTCAAGCAGGTGAACACCAAAGAGGCTGAAAAAAGTAAGGAAGGGGCCGGACGTCACTGAATCTTGCTTCGGTGGCACACAGTCTGGCACCAAAGCAATATTCAGTGATGTTACGACCCCTTCCTCCCTATTTAGGTTCCCTGGTGAATACAACCCTCCAACCAGCTGTCATTCCTCTCCCATTAAACCTTTATCCTCTTGCTTTTCGTCTTCTTCTAAATTTGTTTTTTATCTTTAAAAAGGGGCGACCGGGATTCTAGAAAAAGTAGCAGCAAACATTATGAAGACGCACAGAGGCATCGTGTAAAATTAATTTGGCTTTATTGCTCGCACTGTGCATACTGTCGATGTTTTCATAAAGTTCTGTTACAGTGACACCTTGAGGCCGTACTGCCTCACTGCATGGCTGCCTACCAATTTGCTTCCTCCATGCCAGGGGGGGGAGACCTGCGCTGTATCTGATCACCCAACAGCAATTGCACACACACACTCTGCTCAGTAGCTGATGTAACTGTAAACCTCTGCCCCCCCCGGCATGGCCGTCAGGCTGTCACCGTCCCTGTGTGGTGGAGACGGTTACTCTCCACCACACAGGGACGGAGTTCTGGGTATACACGGAGACAAACAAAAAAGGGACAGACTAACCATTTCAAAACACAAAAGGTGGTGCAAAATAATGCAGATTCATTCATTGGGTGGACAGTCATACAGCAATTTCAACAAAAAAAAATTAATGCGTGTCAATCAATCAAATTCATCTACTGGTCAGGGGGTCTAACAGCTAATAATAAAAAGGTTACGAGTTAGGGCTGGACGATACGACCGAAAATCTGTAACAGGTGGAATTCATATTTACTATAATGTGTTCTGATACAGCAGTGCAAGATATTCATTTTCTCCTGTAAGCCCATACTGACGTCTCTATCCTCATTTGCCCCAGTATGACCAGTTAAATGACGTCTGGACTCAACTGTGCGTTGGATGGAAGTTCATTTATTCATGGGACTCATGATGTATGTAGTATCGTCCAGCCCCATTAACATACACTGTTTATATATATATATATATTTTTAAAAAAAAAGTAAGTGTGTGAAACAGAGAGGACTGCCGGATCAGAAAAGGGGAAAATCCTAAGAGTGTTCTCTGTCTTGTTGTAACTGCAGAAGTGCGAAACAAACTACAAACCAAAGAATAGACCGAAGACGAGCTCCGAGACAATCTGGCAATAAAAGACGTGTTGGTGAGACCAGTCTACATCCGTCCTCCATTCTTCATATCCATTCATCCTTCAACGCTCCACACAAGCTTCCTCACCCATAACCGGAGCGCGCCGACCTCTGTGCCTGAACTAACGCAGCTGTCTGCCTGTCCCCACTTGGCCAAATAAATAGAAAAACACAGAGAGAGACAGACGGGAGAAAGAGAGAAACCGGGTGTGTGTTTTGGTTTGATGGCAAGCTGGAGCTTCTTTTCCCAGGTTACGACGCTACTGTTGTTTCCGTGGGGGCCAGCGATTCCGGTGCGTTCGTGGAGGCGGCTTCCGTGGGGACTGTGGGCTCGGCGGCGGGCGCCGCTGTGATGGTGACCGAGGCTGGGGGGGCGGTAGTGGAGATGGGCAGGAGGGGGGCCACTCCCTGCGGGAGGAGAGGAGGCAGCTGGGAGGGCAGCATGGTGGGGAGAGGGGGTAAGGGGGCCAGGCCGGGGATGTTCAGGGGTGGGAGAGATGCCAGACCTGGGACTGGTGGAGGAAAAAAAGACGTGTTAACGTTTAATTTTTGCAAGGACTCTTACGTAAATGAGTACAGTTCCTCTTTTTGGGAAATACCCTCATTTGTTAAATGAGAAGTCTAATGGAAAGTTTGATTACCCTTATATCTGTATGGCTAATATAAGACAAAAAGTCAGGAGCCAATTAGCTTAGCTTAGCATTAGGACTGACTATGACTGATTAAGACTCACATTTAGAGATTATTTTTTTTCGCCAGGAGCCATGTCTGGCAACCGCATGGTGACTACAAGGCTTGAGGAAGTTACTTCTCCCTGGATGAACCCTTCTAACATTGCAACTCGTTTTTGTACAGCTTAAAAAGCAAGATGTAACATGTTCATTACTGAGCATTAAAATGGTGAAAGTGCAGAACACAGTAACACTAAAGTTTCAAAAACTCCACAGATAGAGTGAAAATCTTTTGCAGTGATTGATTTCCCCCTTTTTTTTTTTATATTTTCAAAGAAACCTAAAAACCTAAAATGATTCAGTATTGTTCAAAATAAAAGAGCCAAATTAGATGAAAGTCTGAAAAGAGTTTTTAGGTCTCCTATCATGTTAATAGAGTACACACACAGTATATAGTACTACATAGTACGCAGCTGGTACACAAAGTAGGACAGCTTATTTACCTGTGGTTCCTAATGGCGGTGCTCCTGCTAATGACACGGCACTAAGGTCTGGGAGTGGCAGGTTGAGGTTGGGCAGGTTAGGGAGCGGAGGTAAGCCGGCTGGGAGAGGCATCAGACCTACAACCACACACACACACAAACACAATACCATATGAGAGCGTGCTTCCATCACTCATTCATTTATTATATTAAACTCCTGCTATGGCAAAAAATAATCACTCTTCAGCAGTGACACACATGATGAGGATAACCCCTGACGTGGGATCCGATGAAGAGGTGGGAGTTCATGTCATAGAGACAGCTGACCGTCAATGACAACACAAACAATAACCAGAATACAAAGAGACAATGTCATGAGATTGCAGGTTGACTGGAACTCACAGACTGCTTAAGTTTCAGGATTTTGGTTTCAGTGCTTGAAAATGTAACAAACACTAACACACTGAGATCTGACATTGGATTATCAAGCAGACCTTTTCTTTCTGAAAGTGTACACACACACACACACACACACACCCTCGTGGTTAGAAATGGGTGGAGCTGTTTATGTACAGATTTATGTTTGCTGTTAAAAGCTCACAGACTCAGCAGGCCAGTGACGTGTGTGTTTGAGAAATCACCCACCTGGTAGCGTGGTGGCGGGGTTGAAGCTAGTAGCGGCAGGGTTGAGCGGGGTGAGGGGGCTGAGGGACGGGCTGGTGGAGGAGGGGAGCAGAGGGACTGTGGGCAGACCTGAAGAGGAGGCCAACGCAAACAACACATTAGATCACATTAGAAATGCACAATGTTTAGAGCGTGTGTTTTCTGTTACTTTACATAACTTGTGTATTGGAAGTCGTACATGTGTGTGAAAGAAAGATACGGCAACATACCTGTCTGCAGCTCGCTGGGCATGGTGGGCGGGGCTGTGCTGATTGACAGGCCTGACAGTGAATCTTCAAGGCCAGAGGGGACAACAGGGGCAGTAGGAGGAGGGGTCACTGCTGAGAGTTGGACCTGAAGGGGTTTTTTTTTTAAGAGAGGAAAAAACATGAAGGAGGGAGAGAAAAAGAAGCTGCTGTCAAACAGATAAAAGGTCACATTCATCCAAACGTGCAATTAGCTGTAATGAGCAACATTGCTCTCTGTCTCTCTACCTGCTTTGCTGCATACATAATGAGGCTTCTTGCATTTAAATTGTGTGAAGCCACAAGACACAAAACTTTAGTCTTTTCAATGTCAAACTCGCACACACATTGCATACTGATGAGTAAAGTTTTGGCTGGCTTAAGAGACCATAACTCTCTGGGATACACAGGAACAGTGAAGGTAACATTTCATGATAATACACGATGTAATTACACATGTACGCATAGAAATGATGATTCCTAGCAGTGTGTGTGTCCTTACCTCAGTGAATCCATCCTTCAGCGGACTGATGGGCTCACTGGGAGAGTTTCCAGGGAAGCTGATCTTCTTGCCCTCCTCAAAAGGTCTGGTGGGAATCCTGTGGAGGTATCCATAACCAATCCCACATCCAAGGCTGGAAAAGGGAGAAGAAAAAAGGTTCAGAATCTGGAAACAAAAAAGCCTAACAGGAAATAAGATTAGCCTGGTTCCAGACCACTGAATAATGGCCCACATCTCTCTCTGTTGTATGTAGTGATGATTATTTCCTCCAAGTGAATTGGAAAATCAGAACTGGGTGGGATTCAACAAAAAAAAAAATCATTTCACTGGGCAAGAAGCAAGCAAATATCTACATCTCTGAAGAAAAGCAGTAGCAAAATGACGACCTAAATGGCAACAAGCATAGATTAAACAGGCATGGCTGTGAAGTAGCACTGCAACAACTAGTTTATCAAATGATTGAAAGTTAAAATGTAAAATATTATATGCTTCCAGTTTCGTACATGCAAGGATTTGCTGCTTTTCTTTGTATTTTTCAGCTGTACATGAATGGCTGGTTGGACAAAAGAGGCAATTTGAAGACGGCACTTTTGTCAGCTCTGAGGCCTTGTTTTGTCTTTTTTTTCTGACATTTTATAGACTGAACAATGAACTGATTAATCATGAAAATAATCAACAGATGACCTACTAATGAAAATAATCATTCATGGCAGCCCGACTGCACAAGTTGTCGAACGTCAACTTGCAGAAATAACTTTTAAATCCTCATAAAACACTTGTAAAGTAGAAGTATTTAGAATGGGGATGCGAAGTCTAAGTAATTTCCTTAATCTGCTGCCTCAACAATAGATTATCGATTAATCATTAATGTATGACATATGTTGAACACTTTTCCTTATAAAACAGTGTTAACCAGTGACATGATCTATGTTTGATTTAAAATCAGAGTCAGCTACATTAGGATTTAAAAGAACCGATATAGTAAACATAAAGATACTTGTTACTCATCAATTCGAGTGACTTCCTTTCAAAATTATACAATTGTTTTCACACCGTCACTTGATTTGGTTGATATTAAAAAATATATTAATTATAGCCGCTTTAAATCAGCATATGCAGTTGATCATCAGGAAAAAATTTAAGGTTACTGCTCAAATAAGTTTAAAAAAACACACACACACACACACACACACACACACACACACACATACAGAATATGTGGTCTAATTTACCGACTCACTGTGGAGGTAATTAACTGATTGTCATGCTGTAGATTCCATTAAAAAGTCAAGTCAACTCTCAAAAACCTATGAGCATACTTTTATACCTGTAGGTCTAACAGTAACAGTTACAAGAGTGCAAGTGTGTTAAAGTCCACGTTACCTGCCCTCTCCTCCCCAGGCACTGTTCGGTGTGATGATCACCTCTCTGCAGTTGTCGGTGTCTGTGTTGTACACATAGAGCTTCAGGCCTTTCCCCTCGTGGCTCTCTATCAGAGAGAACAGGTCCTCTGACTGCACATGAAGTCAAACAGAGGAGGAGAAGACGGAGAAACACACTTATTATTTATACGGTGAAGAATATGCAAGAGTGACATCTTCGAGGACCTTAAATGCTGATAAGCTACCTCATTCATAACAGTGTCGGCTCCGATGATGTAGTCGGTGTGCGGCCGCAAGCCGGCGAGGGCAGCTGGGGAATTGGGCTCCACTTCCTGTCAAGGAGAGAGGGGGAGGACGAGTGAACATGCTGCCACTGGACCACATTAAACAACACAACACAGACTAGATTTTAGGTCACTTACCAGAACATGCCAGACATTCTCATTGGCTCCCTCGAAGCTGCAGAAACGAATGGAAACACCCAGCAGTCCCTGGCCCCCCCACAGGTTGCTGGGGGTGACTGTAGACTCCCGCAGCTCCAGTGTCTTCGAGGAGTAAACCAGCATCTTAACTGGCTTCTCCACACTGGCTTTGAGCAGGTCCTTCAAGGTGTCGTTGTCCTTGTTCTGCAGAGAGGGGGGAGGGAGCAGAGTATACCATGATGCATACCATACAGTCCCCTGTGACAAGCATTTGGTCCAAAAACAATACAGGTGCTGGCTTTGCTTACCAGCCTGGTGTTGTTGATGGAGACGATGAAGTCAAAGAAAGGTTCCAGTCCTGCGCGGTGTCCAGGAGAGTTCTCCTGAACCTGCATAAACATCAGACACAAGCTGAGCTGCTGCTACCAGACATACTCTGCATATACAGCACGAACAGGTCGAACCTGAAATGGGGCTTCAGTGTGTTTAAAAGCTCCCGAGAAACAATCAGACTGAATGCGACTCGGCCATTACAATGCATGCTGCCAACCCGGTTATATTTGCAGGACGGACCAAGCCCCCTGTAGTCTGCAGCTGCACTGTTGTCAAGTTTAGCATGTAGCTACTGCCGCTGAACCCTACTGAACATTCGAGTAAGATTAATATAAGGCGACTGACATTAACTGTACAGTGCTAGCTTGTTAATAAAGCCGCTTATGGTTTATCTACATCCTGTCAAACAAGGAGAAGAAGGAATATTTGGTAGCATTAACGAAGCCAGTCTGGCAGCTGTCATTCAATTCAGCTACGTAGCCTTGGCTAGCACCAACTGTGGTGGTTAGCTTCTAGCAGGTATATTTAATTACCTAACGTAAAAACATAAATCACAACGACAAACGATATGTGGCTCTGAAACAACACAAATAGCACACAACATTTCTCCTGACAGGGTGTTTTCCATACAGAGGCCCCAGCAGCCATCCCCGGCCTCTCGTCAACACACAGAGCAGGGAATCCTCCGCCTCTGACCCGATGCTAAGCTAACAGCTAACAGCTAACAGCTAACAGCAGGTTGCAGGAGCTCCAACTCACCCGGAGGACGTGGTAGCCCTCGGAGCCTCCTCCTGGTATCTCCACGCTCTGCGATCCTCCCATAGTGTCGCTCTTTTAAGGCTTTTNNNTTTTATGGCAGTTTGTTACCCAGCAGAGATGAGATACCTAATCACTACCAAACACCGGGTACACGTCGCCAAATGATTAGCTGGGTGGTGCGCATGCGCCGTTACGTGGCAGGAAATAACGCCTTGTCGAAATTTCAATTTCCTAAAAGTCCGCCAGGTTTGTGTGTAGTTGTGGAGCCAGCGGAGGGACGTGCAAAATTACAACCCTTTTAATGAAAATGTGTGAGAAAACACAAGGCGGAAAAGATAAATGAGCAAATGGGTAAATACAAAAATGGAAATATACATATAGAGAAATAAATGTTGAAAGGTAAAGACAAATAACAAAACATAAACGAATTGTGTGCATTCTAATTTGTTTTCAGAGTTGTTCGTTCATTTATTTATTTACTTTACTTATTTTTGTGTTTCTGTATGCATTCTTTCTATTATTTATTTTTATGCAATGACATGTATTTTTACTCTTTTCGATTGTTTTTGCTATTCCGGCTTCCATACGCTTTTTCCTAAATTATTTACAGATTTATACTTTTTAGACTCCATATCCTCAGACTGCATAAATTGTAATTTCATAGCCACATAATGTATTTGTTTTATTAAATTACTGTTTTTGCTGTTACTGTGCTACTGTAAACTAACAGCAACAACAGCTGCTACTTACCTACTACTAAGTAGTTACTCCTTAACTATTGCTTAACTAACACTTAGCAACTAGCAACTCAAAACTTTGTTTCCCTTATTGTAAATGGTTAAAATTCTTGGTGTTGTTCAACAATTTCATCCCATTTATTTCCAATTAATGACCTTTCTCAGAGTGGCCTTTCAGAACAAACACCTCAGCAAAACAGTGGGAGTTTTATTCCAGCTGAAAAACAACAACAACAACAACAACAACAACAACAACAAACATACACTACATTATTGTATTTCTTTCTGATTTATTGATGCCACAGTCACTGGGAGGTCTTCCTATTCAATCAGGGATTTTTCCATTTGGGATTGTTGGCTCTACAGAACACCTGTTTTTATTTGGAGAGACACAAAGGAGACTGTGGGGGGCAATGGTGGGTACTTTTTTTTTTATAACAGCTATGAAATATGGAAACTTTTTATCCTGATAAATAATTCTCTATTAACTCAAAGCACATCTGACATATGTTTTACATATGTTTACACAAGGACTCCATCTTGTGGCTGACCTGGCAGAGAAAAGAGAACAGTGTTCCATTTATATTTCCACATACAAGTATTTTTTTCATCCATTTACAGTAGTTTTTTCACATTTATTTTCTTATTCTATTATAGATTTATTCATTTTGTATGACACTCCCATGACCTCAATCAATTATAAACAATTATTATTTCTAACTGTACTTCCACTAACTTTTTTTAGTCACACATCTTTATTATGTGCCCAAAGATAGCTGAAGAATCCTGCCCTTGTTTAGCACTGACTGCACTAATTTAGCTGTCTTACAAATGCATGGACAAAGTGCACTGGAACAATCATCATGCTCTGCTGGCTCAGTAGCATCACTGTGTCTTGGAAAACAACTCATTTTTCAACTGTAGAAATAACCTCTTACATCAGCTACTAAAGCTGAGCACTTTGTTCCATTTTAAAACCCTGACAGCTCCAAAATTCTCTCTGAAATATTTACATTTAGGTAAACTCAGTTTCCATTTGCAGCATGCATATGTTTATAAGCCTCCATGTTTTCTAAAACATTGTACTGGAATACACACACCTGCATAGGCTTTGTTTGTACAGTTGATACATACTGTCATATGACATAGATAAACACAACCATAGTTATATAGTTATTAAACAATGCGTGTTCAACATTTGATGTCAAACTAAACCTGAATTGCAAATCTTGAATGTGGGTTTTCTTGTTGTGGTTTATTTATCTATCTAGAACATTCAGTCGGTTGTAACCACTCTGAAAAGCGAGGTCATCTTTACCCCTGAAGCTACATTTTCAACCATGCAGCCTTTTCATTCACAGCATGTGTGGGGCAGAGGGCGAAGCTTTTAAGAAGTCCAGCGTCTCTTTGCCATTAAGAAAGCTTGTCTGACACACTTTCAGTATACAGTTATAATACACTGTAGGTTTACCAGTGTGTATCAGTGCTTACAGCCCTGCAGTTGAGTTGCGATCACGTCCGCTAGCAGCTCTCTGATAAACACCGACTTATTCTTGTCGGGTAATAACAAAAAAATACAGTCCAGTCAACAGCATTTAAACACAGAAGAATATAAAGACATGATGTTTAACTTTGACATTGACCTATAAGTATTTTATATAAGGTGCTTTTTTTTCACAAGTTATGTGTGACTTTGGATGGTTGAGTCACCACCAGAGGGCACCAGCAGCACATCCTCGCTGCTGAGCTCACTGTCGCTCCTGAGCCTCACTCAGCAGCCAGTCTTCCCTTTGATATTTCTCTGCCCTCCATGTAAAGGTTATGAAACGCTGTAACTAATGCTTCTGTTTCTCCATGAAATGGTGGCCTAGTGAGGCTGAACCACATCATACTCACAGGTGAATGACGGCCAAGAGACGAGGGGAAAATTACGGACAGTAAAGGAGGAGCAAATGTGAACAGAAGAGCGGAGAAGAGAAGAGGGGGCGAGATGAAGAGATGCCAGAGGAGAAATGTAAAGAATAAAGGGGAAAAGGAGCTGATAGGAGACGAGTGTTTCACGCTGGAGAACAGCCAATTCTACGCACAGCTGGGGGCAAACAAAGCCTTCTCCAGGATGATTAGGCAGAGAGGCAATGATGCTTCTCTGAGTGTGTGTGTTTGTGGCTACTGACATAAGAATATCAGAGTGGGATTATAGACAAAAATAAAATGTCTATCTTTGTTGAGTCCTGCATTTTGAGGAGCCACAGAGAAAGCAGTTATGTGAGCGACGTTTGCATAGCGTTCAAGAAATCAGACTCACTTTTTGCTTTAATAGACTTTATTAAAGATCTTTTTAGAGATGGTATGATTGCCTACTGAAAACCTCCTGGGAAACGTCCCCTTACAGTTGGCTTAGTCAAAAAACCAGATTGGTCACACACAGGAGTCATTGGCCACGTACAATACACAGATTACCTTAAATATGATTTATGCAATTGTGCCATTCACATATGGTCCCTAGATACCCTAAATACTTTGTTAACAGAAGTCTTATATAATACTGCCAGAATACACGTCCATTTACAATGGAAGAAAGAAAGGTGAACATTGTGCAAAGACACAAACGGGAACTCTTTATATAAGATATTCCACTGAGCTCCCATAACACTGAGAATACAGTTAATATGTATTACAATTAATATATTATATTACAGTAAATGCATTAGGATTTAGACGGATACAACAATCCTTTCTTCCTTCCAGTCTCTAGAGGAGAGTACATTCTCACATCCTTGTGCTTCTCTCTAAAATAACAGACCGGCACAACTGCCACAGGATCATACAGACTTCATTCTTAATCTCATCAGAAGGCCAGTCAGTCGCCTCAAAACATTCAGTCAAAAAGACTCACAATCACAGAAAGAAACACACTATAGAAATTGCATCGCAGTCAAGGGTCAATAGGTCACATTTTACAAACATCTATAATCTTAAAGAAGTTTTATATGAAGGACGATGGATTGCTCTGTTCCCAGTTCTCTTTCTTTGGCTGACAAAATCACTATAAATAAACTTTACTCAAATCTCTGTGATTACATTTACAAATGTATTACCATGTAATACTCATAAAGATACATTTACAGTAAAATACCTGAATCTGCAAACAGTGGAAATGCAATAAATATTTGTTCTTATATAACCAATCTTAATATTCTAACAATGTTATAAACACGTATGAGCATCACATGATTGCATGAAACAGACAACGAGCCAGCGTCTTATTAGTTAAAAGTCGTCACAGACTCGAGATCACTGTGGACATTTTAAATCTTTATCTTAGACTTCTACGAGGGAAAATATTGCAGACTGTCGACCAGCAGCTGGAGGTTATCTAAAACCTCTCAGCTCAAAACACATGGTTTCTACGATGTGCACATTAGGTCATAATAAGCTTATTTTTATCATACTGCTAGCCTAAAATACATGACAGGATAAACTCCTGCACATACACATACACATACACACACACACACATACACACACACACACTGCTTTGGGGGCTCAGACACTGGTTTAGGACAAATAGGTCGGTGCACTGAGATTATATATATAATGTACAGCTGAAAGCACCACTGATTGAATTTTGTGTAGCAAATATATGATACAGCAGAGTAATTTATGATAGTTTGTTATATTTTCATCTGTGCTTTTCTCCCTTTCAGTGTTTAAACACATACACACCAACACACACTCAAACACACACACAGACATTAAAAGACAAACTACATCAGAACAGAAACTACACAACACACGCACACACCCATTACAAGATTCACACACACACATTAGAGCATGTTTGTTGTACCTGGAGCCTTCAAATACTTAGTACTTCTATATTTTACCTAGAGGAACAATGTGGGACGAGCAAGTAAGAAACTTAAAGTCTCTCGCATTGCAAGTCTCTCTTAATTGGAGAAACAGTCAGAATGCTTCAAACGCCGACTAGCTTCAAAAAGCCTAAAACGTGTCCTATCATTATTCTGTCTGCAGCATTGTGAATGTTTCACCTTATTGGCTTTCGCCTTGGAAATACAACAGATAAAGACTGGAGGTCGGCCATCTGGCCACTAGAGCAGCGATAAGGGTCTACAGGTCGTTACCCATCCTCTCAATCTCATCAATGAGGAAGTCGATGTCAGACTGGGTGGCTGCAGGGTTGGAGACAACCATACGGAAGAAGTTGACTTTATTGCCCTGAGGCTGGTAGCCCACCATGGTCGTCCCCGACTCCATCATCATGGCCTTGATCTTTGGAGCCACCTGGTGGAGCCAAAAAAATGATGAATCAGAGCCGCATTCCTGGACAGAGTCTCAAGTAGCAAGTGTTCATGAAAACATCATTCATCGTGTGAAGATAAATAGAGTCTGAGCATGAAAGCTGATCAATCATTCAAACTCATTACATTTTTTGTTTATTGTTTTTCAAACAGGGACAGTGAGAAATGAATGTGTTGCACCAGAATAGCTGAAAGCTCATTCCTATCCGGGAACAGGTAACCAGTGAAAGTGTCTCACCCTGTGGAGTTTTTCCCGCCGCTCATCACCGTCGGGCATGCCTCTCAGGCTGGGTGGGATGTACCAGAAACAAACATTGGTGTGCTGAGGCTGCAGAAAGAAAAAAAAGTTAATACACACATACACACACACTTCAGGTTCTGTCTTGTTTTACACTGAACAAAAAGAAACTGTAGAAAGATGAGGAAGGACAGCGAGAGAAATACTGCGACAGGGAAGAGATACCAATCTTAGTAAATACACATTTTTACTGTAAATCAATTATGGCAAGTGTTTGAAACAACAATGCTAGAATGCCTAATTAGAGAAGCTCACCACTCCATCAAACACCATCTCATAGCCCTCCCTGTTCTTGATCTTGTTGTACAGGTACTGAGACAGGTCCAGACATTTGTCAATGTGCTGCTCAAACCCTATGGTGCCCTGCAGGGACAAAAAAGACGGTAAGGCAATAATTACAATAAAAAGCAAAACTCATAAAACTACAACATCTGCTACGATAACACCATGACAATTCCGTGACAATGATGTGTTTGTCTCCCTCAGTCTCACCTTGGCCTTCCACATGAGCCAGAACTTAAAGATATCAACGTGTCGGCCACACTGGATTGCTTTGTCCCCTGTGTCGTAGGTGACATCGTACTGTTTGTCTGGTTGGAACAGGTAGCCGGCGCACATGGAGTTACAGCCTGCCATGATTCCCTACAGACACACATAAAGAACACACTGTTAACCTACCTCCTGCTCAAAGCATACCAGCACTATGGCACACAATCACAGACTTCTTATGAAAGGGAACATTAATGTGTATCATAGTCATTTTCAAAAAGAATGTCCTGCCATAACAATAATCCAGTTACAATACACAGTTTAGAATTAAAAACCTTCAAAATACAATGGTTCAAAAGGGTAAATATGTTGAAATGTGTGTGTGTTTCCTGTACCTTCTCTCTGACCAGGATTGCAGAGCACTGCAGAGGCACACCCATCATCTTGTGCGGGTTCCATGTGACAGAGTTTGCCCTGCAAAGTTAAATATATGTCTTAATGTGCTGAGGTTGTTTCACTAAAGACTTTTTTAAATTAGCAATTCACAGTGCTCCCATGTTCTTACCTCTCCACTCCACTGAGCTTATGGCGATGCTTCCTGGACATCAGAAGTCCGCCACCCCACGCTCCCTGAGGAGATACCACTTTTATTGAAGGGTATGCAGGCAAGGTATAACTTCTGCTATCATCAATATACTACATCAATTATTCTAATGTCATCTACTCACATCAACATGGAGCCACAAGTTGTACTTCTCACAGATGTCAGCGATCTCATTGATTGGGTCAAATGCACCGTACACTGTCGAACCAGCAGTGGCATTTACAAACAATGGCACATAACCCTGTAGAGACAGCACACATGACCGTTAGAGGGGAAAAGGTTTGCTGAAGACTGGGAAAAAACAACAAATCAAACAAAAAAACAAACTAAAAGGAACAAAAAGGAACTGCGACACTGACCTTCTGTTTAGCATCAATGATCTTGGCCTCCAGATCTGCAGGAATGACTCTCCCTCTGAAAGAGCATCATATTATCATCACATACAACATGTCACACAGATTGTAGACAGTATTTTACACATTTATTATATCAACTGTGGCTTAACATTATTAATATGAGTTCCACACCTCTCATCTGTGCTCAGGAGGATCACATTCTCAGAACCAAAGCCGAGAGCAGCTCCAGCCTTCTTTATGGAGTAGTGGCTCTATAGGGACACACATGTAACATATATATAATTAATCTTTTATTAAAATAAGAGCTAAGTTCACAGGAGAGTGGAGATGTTGTAAGCTAATTGCTGCTTAACCTTTTGCTCGCCTTTTCTCATGTTGTCAACCTATGCAATGTTTTATGGACAAAATTAGATGTGATAAAAACCATTTCCTGCTGATTATTACTGGACTTCTTCAATGGCCTCAGTCTACAGCCACTGAAGCGTAGTGTCTGCTTTATTAGAACATTTAAAATGGTGTGTGTGTGTGTGTGTGTGTATTCGTGGTCACGTACATGTTCAGATGTGAAGAGGACCAGTCGAGGAGCAGCAGACATGCCCTTGGTCTTGACCTCTGGGAAATACTTGTAACGTGCGATCATCACACTGTACATGTTGGAGATAGCGCCGCCTGTTGAGGAGAGACACACACATCAGACAGCAGCAATCACACACCTACGGCAGTGCATGACTCTGTTACAGTGATATTATATCAATTTGATTTTTCTATTTATGGGTGGAGTATTTTTCATCATCAAACACAAAATAACACATTACTTATTGGTACATCATTAAAATAATTGTCAAAATAATGCGGAAAAGAGCCTAAAATGTTGTTCAACCAACAGTCCAAACCAAAAGACTTTTATTATAAGATCATAAATGACAGAAAAAGCAGCATATCTTCACATTTAAGAAGCTGGAACCATCCCATTGCTTGCCTGAAAGGATTGATCAATTATCAAAATAGTTGACAACTAATTTTCTTTCGATCGATAAATTGACAAATAGTTGCAGCTCTGTATATCGATGCTGTCATTCATTGACTAACCTGGTGAAAAGAGCCCATCCCCCTCGCCATCGGGCCACCCAATCATCTCTCTCATTTTCTTCAGAGTCAGCTGCTCCATCAACACAAACACTGGAGCAATCTCATAGGTGAACCTGTCAATCATATCACAAAAGTATCATCACTGTAAAGGGTGAGTCGTTAACATCTGCTTCATGAGCAGAAGGAATGCACACACACAAGCAAATCAAAAAGACCAAATATACACACATACACACACAGTCATTGGGTTTTCATTAGCGTCACTATAATTCCATCCACAGAGCACAAACTGGAGCTTGTGCTGACTGCGCTAATTAAAAAGTGTCTGATAGGAGCCGGGCAGCAAACATTCATATTCAAATGCTCTCTAAAATCACTCAGTAGTTTAATTAAAGCACACAAAGCACTGATGGCTATCTGTCAGTCCTGCCAATCTCAGCGGTGACTCTGAATGGGGCTGATTTGGTGGCTGAGGGGACGTGAATGTGTGTATGTGTGTGTGAGAGGAAGAAAGATAGGCAGAGAGAGTGTTTTAAAGAGATAACAGCCTTGACCCCAAAATTCAGAAATAGAGGAAGGCACCATTATTGTTAATTTCATTCTTTCATTAAAAGACAGAGAAAGATTAAAGGACAGAAAAATAATATCCACAATAAAAGAAGAATTGTAAGAGGGATGAGAGAAAGAAGGCGTTTTTTGAAAAACGCTGGATGTGTCTGTGACCTCTCTGTCAGCTAGCAGAGGATAAAACGACCAGCAGCTCCATGGACACACAAAAGAGCTAAACTCTTAGAGAAGCTAAAGTACATAAAGTATGTCACGAAACTCTTACAGTGAGACTGAAGCGTTTGCTCTCGTCGCTAACTGACAGGCCATCTCATTGCCTCCCACACACACCCTTAGGACTGATCCCTGTTTACGCTGCTTTTAATGAGGCCAGTTACACAACAGTCCTCCGCTCCCATCATCAACCACCACCAGCACCATCTAAAACAATAACATTATCTCCCATCCCCTTCGATTCCTCTCTGTAGGTATCTAAACGAGGGCTGAAGCATTTCGTAACTTGGGGGGAGAGGAGGGGAGATAAAGGCTGAGAGGAGAGGGGGCTGTGTGGAAACAATGCACTGAAGGAAACTGTGATAGAGAACAACAAAGGAAGAGGAGGGGATGATGTGGAAGCAGAGCAAGGGAAGCGTGCAGAAAAAAAACAGAACATGAAGGCAGAAAATAACAGAGAGGAGAAGAGAGTGAAAGCCCTGGTCGAGGATAGATAGACACCGAAAAACAGAAAGACGGACAAAGAGGGGATAAAAAGACATTTGTCTTGTGTAATTGTTCCTGTTGAGGGCTCACCCACAGGATGGGTTTGATTGGAACATTAGCTTGTAGTCATTACGCCAGATTGTGACTGCTGGGCCATTAACAGCTACTGCTACGGATAAAATCACAAAGAAGAATAAAGGTCTCATTTCGTAGCCTCTCACTGACCTAATTTCAGAAATACTGTGTCCTTTGATATATTGGCATTATGATTCACATATGGAAAACAAAATGCCTAATATCCTGGATGTGACACTTTCATTTCATCTTAAAATCTACTGCAACCGCAGCAGAAAGAGAACAAAGCCAGTGCATCTTTTTAAAATTCTCCTTCTTTCTGTGAGTCATTTCACGCTGTAATGACAATAATGGTGATCATTATCACAATCAGAGCCAATCATTGGTCTTTTCAGGGTGAAAATTACCCCTCAGTCACCTGCCTGTCTCCAGGGACGGCCCCTAAATGCCCTTATTATCGTCATCAAGGGCACTCAATGTGTGTGAGTCTGTGTTTGAACGTGTGTGTGTGTGTCTATGTGACTAACCCTGTGACCCCCTACCACACTCCCCTCTCAGCCCCTCAAAGGAGCACTGAGTCAGTCTGTATCCACAGGGACAATAGAGCCAGAATGAGCACTCTGCAGGGAGCTGAAGCAGCCAGTTTCCACAGTGTGACAGGGTTTTCTGTGCAGCCGGAGGACATTGTGTGTCAGTGTGGGGCCCAGCTGGCCTATCTGCTAAGACCAGCTCTCAATGAGCCTGCAGTCAATGGACTGGAAACCCTAGCTGCTGTATCTGGGACAGCCAGAGCTGGTGTGTGTGTGTGTGTGTGTGTGTG
>CAEMYA010000024.1:5648076-5666824 GCA_903131615.1 Diplodus sargus
AAAAAAAAAAAATAGAAATGGGTTACTGCTGAGCCAATAAAAGCGAGGCAGGGGGATTATCCTCACACGCACGCACATGCACACACGCTGTGCTGCGTCTGGTTGGGGCTGATAAGAGGAATTTTCCTCCCTTCAGGGAATCAAGCAAGAGGAAAACACAACGGGAAGGAGATGTGGAGTGAGGGGTCGGCACGTGGAGGAGGAGGAGGAGGAGGAGGAGGAGGAGAGGAGGAGGAGGAGGGGAGCAGTGGGTGGGTGACAATTGAAAGTTGAAGCTTGCACGTGAGTGGTGTTCCCGTCATTGCCTACACTAGGTCAAACACGTTGAGTTTAAAACACCCGTGAGTGTGTCAGTGTGTGTGTGTGTGCGCGCGCGCTGCTTCAGGGTACCTCGATGCTTTACAGGCTGGTTTAGGGAAACGGCAGCTAATCAATGAACAGGATGTATATACACACACATGCACACACACACATTGCACCCTACAGCAGGTCAGTTTATTGAGGAGCTGCATCGCTACGCTTATCCACAATCAAAACCCTTCTTTCCAGAGCAGCGAGTCTTATTTTGAAAGGGCTGTGTAAGGATCAAATAGACAAAGAATTACAGAAACTTGCACTTAAGTTAACAATTTAATTTAAGGGGATCACTAATGTCTTCTTGTGTAGAGCATTTCAGACAGTTTGTATTGTCTGCGGGAACAAAACGGACAATTTTCAGAAAGACTGTCCTTGATTTGTCCTTCAGGAGCCATGACAGCGACTCATAGCTCGTGCTTTCCATTCCTGTTTTTTATCCGAATCATTCGTGGGTTTCTTACGTATGTCTGACGACCGTCAGCCCGGCGACGTCATCTAACAAAAGCGCCATTCCTCTCAGCCTCCCCTCCTCGCTTCCTGTCCATCGATGCAAATTTGGATTTAAGCCCCGAGTCTGCCTCTATGTCAGGGGCGTAGAGCTCGCGCCAAATCAGAGGCAAACCTCTGTGGCAGGAATTTACATAAATCTGCATGGCTAATGTACTGTGCAAATTGAAGGAGTGACACTGTGACTTCACCTTTTCTCAGAGATAATATAATACAACAACTGACCTTAAACCAAAAAAGTAATTGCCTGCTAAATCCATTCATTTGCCTTCCGGTCGGACCGAGCGGAAAAACAAACCGCATTTGTTTGTGTAATTGCCCATGAGCAGAGAGAGATGGAGGGAGAAAGAGGACGAGAGAAAGTGTGTGTGAGGGGAAAACCAGTGAATAAACAGACGAGATGGATGAGTCTATTAAAGCAGAGGCTAATCCAGGCTATTAGGAAGCAGAGTGAAGGAGTGTGGGAGAAGGAGGATACATACGTTTGGGTTAATGGCTCTAAATACAGACCTAAACGCAGAAGAGGACTGTTAGAGATTATAATAAATGTGCCCCGGGGCGTCGCTAGGAATTATGGGCCCTCTGCACTTGAGATGAATCTGAGCCATCCAACATGTTCCTCTCTGTTGCAACCTAAGTCTCATACGCAACAACCCGAAAACAGCTTCGCACATCCGTTTTCACCACACACACTTCATCTGGATCATCTGGGTTTAGTCTGTAAAGGAAAGTACAGCTCAATGTGATTCATTGCATGGGTTTATTTGACATGTCAGTCAGAACACAGGAGGAAAGGTTTAAGTCTGTCTATGTGTTAAAGGTGCACTATGTTGTTATTGGGACATAATTCTAATCAGAAGAGAAAGATCTTCATAGATTGACTTTTTAAAAATCAAACTGATTATCTTAAAAGACAACACAGTTTCATACTGTTTTGCTTTGTTTATATGGGATGGACCCTGCCACCTTTGTAGCTTCAAACAGTGATCTGGGGACCTTATTTTCCTCTGAGAACAGCTTGTTGATTCACTTATGAAAAAACTAAATAGCGTCCCTTTAACACCTAAAATGCAATGTATTTCATGAGTGTTAAAACCACAGATTTTCTCACCTTTGCCTTGCCATCATTGCATTTTATTGCTTCTGTGAAAATGTCCACATTTTAATGTGAATAGCTTTCTGTAACGGGTATGGAGTGAACCCAATTGTAGCACAAATGAACCAGGTATTCGTTTTAAACAGTCTTTATTCAGCAGGTAAAAGCAAGTACACAGCTGACCAGGAGAGGGCAGCAGAGAACTGGATCCAGGTGAGTGTGGCAGGTAAGGAGTGGAGAGCGTGGGGCTCGAGAACAGGTTCACTGACACCTGACATAGAACGGTCTCCAACATCCGAACAGGCGTGTGCAAGGTGCAGGTCCCTGGACGAGCTGACTCATTGGCTGGCTGGTCGGGGTGTTGCCGATGAAAATTGGTCATGAGGGTGGAGTCTACAATATGGCGAGCAGGAACCCAGGACCTTTCCTCTGGACCGTAACCCTCCCAGTCCACAAAGTATTGGAGACCTCTACCCCGCCGACAAGAGCGAATGAGGCGCCGCACTGCATACACCGGACCACCATCGACAATACGTGGAGGGGGAGGTGGTGGTGCCGGAGGGACCAAGGGACTGTTGTGAACTGGCTTAACCCTGGATACGTGGAAGGTTGGGTGAACTCTCATGGAACACGGGAGCTTCAAACGGACTGCCACTGGATTGACGACCTTCTGAATCGTGAAAGGCCCGATGAACTTCGGTGCCTTCTTTCTGGACTCCACCCGAAGGGGTAAGTCTCGGGTGGAGAGCCACACTTGCTGTCCTGCTTGGTAGGTAGGTGCAGGTGTACGGCGTCGGTTGGCAGCGGCAGTATAGCGACCCAGGGAACGAAGGAGGGTGGAGCGAGCTTGGAGCCTGTTCTGTGGCAGCGGCGGATGAAGGCTTGGACAGAAGGGCAGGAAATCTCCTTCTCATGGACTGGGAACAGTGGTGGTTGATAGCTGTATACACACTGAAATGGAGAGAGGCCGGTGGCAGAGCAGACAAGGGAGTTGTGAGCATATTCAACCCACAGTAGTTGTAACGACATGGACGAGGGGTTCTGGGAGGCCGTGCACCGTAGGGCAGTTTCCAGTTCTTGGTTCATGCGCTCAATCTGTCCATTGCTCTGGGGGTGAAATCCAGAGGACAGACTGGCAGTGGCCCCCAGCAGACTGCAGAACTCCCTCCAAAACACAGATGAAAACTGGGGACCACGGTCTGACACCACATCCATGGGAAGGCCATGCAGGCGGAATACATGGAGCAGGAACAACTGAGCAGTCTCTTTAGCAGTGGGGAGCTTGGAGAGAGGTACAAAGTGAGCCATCTTGCTGAAGCGGTCCACGATGGTCAGAATGACAGTGTGGCCGTCAGAGGTGGGAAGACCAGTAACAAAGTCCAAAGATATGTGGGACCATGGGCGATGAGGAACGGGAAGAGGTTGAAGCAGCCCAGCAGGTGGCCGGCGGGAGGATTTGTGTTGATTCCAAGTTGCACTGGCCTTGACAAATTCCTGGATGTCCTCCTGCGAGGTGGGCCACCAGAAACGTTGGGGAAGGGCATGCCGTGTCCGTTGAACACCAGGGTGGCAGGAGAGCTTGGAGGAGTGGGCCCATAGTAGCACATCTGAACTCAAAGCTGGAGGGACGAAAAGGCAGTTAGATGGGCAGGAGCTGGGACCTGGCTGTCCTTCTGTGGCTGCTCTCACCCTCTCCTCTATGTCCCAGGTCAATGTGGCAACAAGGCAAGACGTAGGGAGGATGGACCCAGGTTTCTCAGCAGAATCCTCTGTCCTCTGGAACTGGCAGGAAAGGGCATCAGGCTTAACATTGCGGGACCCTGGACGGTAGGAGAGGGTGAAGTTGAAACGGGAAAAAAACAGGGACCAGCGGGCCAGACGAGAATTGAGTCTTTTAGCAGAGTGTATATACTCCAAATTCTTGTGATCTGTCCATGCAAGAAAAGGATCCTTGGTGCCCTCCAACCAATGGCGCCACTCTTCTAGGGCCATCTTCACTGCCAACAGTTCCCTGTTGCCAATGTCATAATTCCTCTCAGCGGGGGACAGGCGGCGAGAGAAGAAGGCACAGGGATGGAGCTTATGGTCAGTTCCAGAGCGCTGAGACAGGACGGCCCCCACCCCAACATCTGAGGCGTCCACTTCGACCACAAACTGCCGTTCAGAGTCAGGCATCAGGAGGATGGGTGATGAGGTGAACCAATCCTTGATGATCTTGAAGGCTGCTGCGGCTGGAGGTGACCACTGGAAGGGCACTTTGGAGGAGGTCAGGGCGGTGAGAGGGGCTGCCACGGAGCTGTAGATGCGGATAAAGCGACGGTAGAAGTTTGCAAACCCCAGGAAAAGCTGAAGCTGTTTGCAGTTTTCAGGAACAGGCCAGTAAGTGACAGCAGAGACTTTGGCTGGGTCCATCTGGATGTTGCCTTGTGCCACAATGTTCCCCAGGAAAGACACTGAAGAGACATGGAACTCACATTTCTCTGCTTTCACATACAGGGAATTCTCCAGGAGGCGCTGAAGGACGGACTGGACATGATGGATGTGTTGCTCCTTGGACCGGGAGAAGATGAGGATGTCATCGAGATAAACAAAGACATATTGATTGAGCATGTCTCTGAGCACATCGTTTATCATTGCCTGGAAGACGGCAGGGGCATTGGTCAGGCGCCCCTTAGGAGGTGAGGTACCAGGCAGTAGATCTATGGCACATCGTAGGGGCGGTGTGGGGGCAGAGACGTGGCTCTGACTTTACTGAAGACCTGGCAGAAATCGTGGTACTCAGGTGGCACCCCGGAGAGGTCAGGTGAAGAGCTGGAGCTGGAACTGGAGGAGTGAAGTGGAGCTGAGGCATGCTGCAGGCACCTTTGATGACAGGAGGAGCTCCACTCCAGAATGGCCCCAGTGGCCCAGTCGATGTGAGGGCTGTGAAGACGGAGCCATGGATACCCCAGGATGAGAGGCAGACAAGAAGAGCTTAGGATGTGGAACTGGACTGTCTCGTGATGATTACCAGAAAGCAGCAGGTGAACCGGAGAGGTCTGATGCGTGACAGTGCCCAAGATGTGTCCATCTAAGGCTCTAGCAGGAACCGGATGAGGCAAAAGAACCACCTCCTCATTAATGATACAGGCATCAGCCCCAGAGTCAATGAAGATGGCCAAGGTGTGGGGGCCATCTGGAAGGAGAAGACGGCCTTGAAACAGAGATCTCTGGCTTTGGGGAGATGACAGGGCAGTTGAGCTCACTAGGGTGTCCCCAACTACTGGTGAGCTCTGGCTTTTGCTGGATAGTTGGAGATGTAGTGTCCTGCTGCCCCACAATAGAGGCAGAGATTAGACTTGCAGCGGCTCTCCCTCTCTTCCAGGGAGAGGGAGGTGCGACCCAACTACATGGGTTCAGGATCCTCAACCTGCTGATGCAGTGAGGTGGAGTTGGCTGCTGCAGCACCCCCACGGGAGCAAGGTGGGAAAGAGCGTTGGGCCCCCCCCTTGACGCTTCTCTTGTCGACGGGTCTGGATGCGTAGGTCAATGCGGATGGCCAAATCAATCACCCCGTCCAAGGTGATGGGGGTGTCATGTGAGACCAGTTCATCTTTAATATAGTCAGCCAAACCGTGGAGGAAGGCATCACAGAGGGCTGAACTGTTCCAACTGCTTTAGCTGGCTGTGGTGAGGAAATCAATAGAATAATCTGCCACCGTTCGCTCACCTTGCTTCAGTCCTATCAGTCCTCTTGTTGACTCGAATCCACAATTCTCGAACCCAAAAACTTTGCGAAGCTCAGCAGCAAACAGGTCAAAGGAAGCACAGGCTGTAGACCGTCTCTCCCACTCAGCTGTTCCCCACAGTCGAGCTCTGCCTGCCAGGTGGTTGATGACAAATGCTACCTTTGCCGGGCAAAGGTGAGGGGCTGCAGGGCGAACAGAAGAGAGCAGTTGGTGAGGAAGGGGCCACAGGTCTCTTGATCACCGTCGTAACGCTCTGGGGTTCCCACCCGGGGCTCAGGAGCATCTCCGGGCGGTAAAGAGGCTGGTTCAGGTGCAGGAGCAGAAGCCGATGCTCCAGAAGAGGGAGCAGACACAGCAGATGGTGAGAGCTGGGAGAAGCGGGCTGCTAGCTGTTGCATCTGTCCGGCTAACGCCATTAGCGCTCGTCCATGAGTCTCAGCAGCTTGTCTGGCTTCAGCAGCAGATGCAGTCATCATGGCCTCGTGCTGCTGCAGGACACCCTCAATTGTCTCGAGGCGACTAAGTAGTGTGGGATTGTGTGCCGGGTCCATAGCTGGCCAGACTGTACTGTAACGGGTATGGAGTGAACCCAATTGCAGCACAAATGAACCAGGTATTCGTTTTAAACAGTCTTTATTCAGCAGTTTAAAGCAAGTACACAGCTGACTAGGGGAGGGCAGCAGAGAACTGGATCCAGGTGAGTGTGGCAGGTAAGGAGTGGAGAGCGTGGGGCTCGAGAGTAGGTAACAGTCCAAAAGTTCTTAACAGGCTCAACAACTGTGGTAGAGGGGAAGTGGTGCAAACTCACTGCTGATGGAGGTCCAACTGGAGAGTGGTTCAGAATGAGGGCCGGGTGTGGATCCAGAGCTTGAGATGATGTCACCAGAGGACGTGAGCTGGTGAGGTGAAACTGAAGCCAGGTGGGTCTTTTGGTGGAGCAGGAACAGGCCAAGTGCCAACCAGCCACAGGCGGACGAGGAACAGAAAACAGGCAGGCAATACTCGTGGTCATGGACAGAAGGCTGGTGGATTTACCGGGGCTGAGACGAGAGACGATGGTCAGAGGCAAGTCAGGTCGATACCAGATAAGCAATCCGGGAACAAGTGCTGGAGAGTCAGGCATGAGAGCGAAGACAATCTGGCAAAGAGTGAGTGGAGTGAGGCTGCATATATACTGGCTTGATTGGAGAGGGTGAGCAGGTGAGAGCAGCAGGTGAAAGTTGTTAGACTGATCAGGGGTGTGGCTGAGCAGCAGAGCAGGGGAGGAGCTGAGCAAACTGTGACACTTACAGAAAAATCAGCGTCTATCAAAAATGTATTTTTCGTATATATTTAACGGGCTGTAGAGAACATTCTGAGCCATAGCCTGTGGCTGTCTTTTGAGGTTTATTAAGAGTTGTGTGTTTTGTTTGCACAGCCTTGTCGATTCCATAGACTATCTAGAAACATCTCTTGTGTCTCCGGGCTTTTGCCTGCATGATGCTCCTACTAAATAGGAGCATCATGCAGGCAAAATCGCGTAAATCCTCCTGGTAAATAAATTGTTTTCTTTGTGTTCAGTAATAATTGTCAGCTATTTTGAAGGAGACCGGCTTTACCTTTTTGTTCCTTACTTCATACTGAACATACTTCAGTATGTTCTTGTTCAGATTTTGAAGGTTAAAATGGTCAAAGTCCACACCAACATCAGCTCCTCTCTCCCACAGCAAACACTGCTCCTGAAACACCTTGTCAGTTCTCCTGCCTTTAATTCTGTGTCTTTGTGACATCACACTACATCACTGAGTCACACATTTGCATTATTTATGTCTAGCGGCCATTTTGGCGCGTAGGAATTGATTTAGCACAGCTGCTAGTTGTTGTTAGCAGTGGCCTTATAATCAAGACCATTTACTCTAGAAAAACCTGAACATATGTGTATGCAGTAGGCGATTTGAGGGGGGATGAGGGGGGATGCCGTCCCCCTTGTTAGCAAAATGACCAAAAAGCATCCCCCTTGTTAACCTGCCATCACTGTTCACTGCTTTGCGATCCAGCTGCCTGGTTTATGCTTGACGAAAGCTGCAACAAGCTGCACAGAGCAGATCGCGCCAGCAGGAAAGGCATAGACCATCCGGTCAATTTTCAAAATAAAACACCCTGTGCATACTCCCGATTGTATAAAAACGAAAAAATGACCAGGGCCCGTATTCACAAAGAATCTTAAGGCTAAAAGTAGCTCCTAACAGAGGAATTTAGGAGCAACTCCTAAAAATAATGGGCGTGTCAGTCGTAACTTTAGTACTCCTAATTTTTGAAAATAAGAGTTATTCACAAAACATTTTAGGCCTAAAAGTAGCACCTAAGTCTGAGAGACCTTAGAAGTTGTCCAGAGGACTCTTAACTCGCTAAGACCTGGTCACAGCCGAATGTTTTGGAGACGCTAAATGACAGGGAATTATTAAAACGATATTGGTTGGACCGCGAAGGGACTGAAGTTGTGGTTGAGTTGGTGAGGGGCGCAATAACATCCACAATCAGCCGAAACAATCCAGTAACGCCGGAGTTAAAATGTTTGGCAACACTCCGGTATTTGGCTACGGGGAAATGCAGCTCTTCGCACAGGACTAGTACTACCTGGGGACCTCAAGTGATTTAGAAATTATCCCACCACGTGCATTCGCACAGGATACGCGAAGTCTTTGTTTTAACTCGAATTTACTGACATTATCCCCCGGGTCGATAGCACCAGAGCCCTTGCTAGAGCAGCACAACGGTTAGAAATGGATATTTTTAATATAATAATTGGTGAGCCTGTGCATGCATGTAATCCATATAATCATCTTTCGAGATTTCGCTCTTCTGATGAGCCTCCTGAATTTGCACCCAAAATGCTGTCAAAACTTTCATTTATAATTCCCAACGCTGCCTCCATAATTCTCCACCGGGAAAAAGGCGGTGGAAAACACAAAAAACCTTAAGAAATCTCCAAATCACAGAGATGCCGATTCGCTCGGGACTAATATTATCACATGACCTCTGTGTTTGGTTAAATATGGTAGGCCATTTGCGGTGGAATTTTTACATTACAAATTCCAGACATGGCAGATTCGCACGGGATTAAGATCACAGACGACCTCCGCAATTATTACAAATTACTGGAGGTCCCCAGGTTATACTAGTCCCATGCGAATAGGGCAAACGGAAAAAGATGCATTGCATCAATACACAAATTGTCTTTCAGGCATGTTACAATATACTTGACATTGTTGCGAAATGGCCCGGATCAGCACACGATTCCCGAATTTTAATGGACAGTGGTTTGGCGCAGTTTTTCGAGCAAATGCCGCTATTTTGGCAATTCGCGTTTTTCATGGCAATCTTCTAATTTGTAATTTTTGTCCGAAGCATTTTTGTTTGGGGGGGGCATTTAATTCTCCTCATAAATACATTTCTTTATCCAATTTCTAGATTTTCACTTTATGCATTGCGTAGCCTAAATGACTTTTCAATGGGCTGCCCTGTCACTCAACAACCAATCACCGTTGTCACCGCTTCTAAGTGCGTCCTTATAAAATGACGTCATCCAATAAATAAATAAATAAATGTTTATTTATTTATTTGTTTTATATTACAAGTGGCCATGATCAGCTCCGGCGCACCACGCAGTCAAGCCAGGCACGGCTGATTTGCGATCCAGCTGCCCGGTATATTTTGACGAAAGCTGCAACAAGTTGCACAGAGCACATCGTGCCGACAGGAAGTCTGACACCCAGGAACGGCATGGAGTGTCCGGTCAATTTTAAAAATAAAACACCCTGTGGAGACTCCAGATTGTATAAAAATGAAAAATTACCAGATCAACAAAGTCGGGCAGGCAAAAGGCTTCTGAAATATTCCCACTATGAATCTTGTTCTCTTTATACATTCATGGTATGATGCCGTGCAGAGGGCAGAATAAAACCTGTAGCAGACAAACATGTTTATTTTCAGTAATGTTCAAGTTTTTTCAGAGATGAGTTTTTTCTGACAGTTTTATATGAATACTAAGTTTGCTATTAATGTTCTAAAACTAAAATGTTGTCTGTTCAGAACATGGTGGCTTATGTTATATGGGCAACTGTCATTTGTGTGCTGGTTTATAGTTTAACCATTAGTGAGTTAGCTGTTACATTTCCTCACACCATCTGGTTTATCCCCTGTTGAAACGCACTCTGCTGGAGGAACTTTCTCCATTCTGTATTTGTAGTTTTTAAATATAAGGTGTTCATATCGGACAATATATACGCTGATAGCGATATAAAATCAGCCTACAAATAAATCAGTCGGGCTCTACTATTTTTTGCCCAATGTTCATTGTGTGTCCTTCAAGGAATTTAGATGGTAAAAAAATTCCAAGGGGTCATGTAACTTAAAATAACCCTGCTTGAAGTGTATTGTGAGATGCATGAGAAAACCCTGCCTGAATAAACTCAGTCCGCTGCTACAATTTAAAGGTGTATTTACTTAATACTTTAATTTAGTTACGAAGAAGACATCTGTAGTAGGGAAGGAAGGAAGATAACTGGATAAAATGGAATTGTAGAATTAGAACTGTCACAGTTATGGTTAAGTTGTCCTGTAACAATGTCCTTTGGGAGGTGTACATAGGTGTGTCGGGGAAGGGTGGTGCTCCCATTGGGACATCCCCCCTGTTAAAAATTAACAAATATGCAACAAATAGTAAGTTAGTGTCTGGGACGCAATGTTAGCATGTAGACATCAGTGAATTAACGGTTTAACCCTCCGACTAGACTCAGTCATGTCAATTTAACTCAAACGTCTCAGTTTCTCTGTTGCGAAAGCGTGACTGGTGTTCCTAGCTTGCTGTGCTGTAGCGATAGCGTCGTTCAAGGGATAAAGATGCTGGGAGAGGCCCCACGGTTTTAGGTGTAGTCTCTTTTTTTCCCCATTCTGATGGTGTGCAGGAATAATCAGACTAACCCAATTCAATCAGGTTTTGTAGGTTTATTTATGTCCTCTAACTGACAAATGTGCAGTGACTCATTACGGTGTTCAGCCTAAACTTGTTCAGGTGTATACATGAATGATGGCCATGCCAAAGAGTAGTTTCTCTTCCTGGTCTTTGCTCTGCCTTATCTTTTTCATCTTGTTCTTGTCTTAGACTTAAGCTCATATTTGCCCCGTACTTTTTTTTGTGGACTTCAGCCCTGACAACATCATTTTGTGTGTTCCAGAGGAATTTAGATGGTAAAAAATTCCAAGGGGTCATGTAACTTGAAATAACCCTGCTTGAAGTGTATTGTGAGACACATGGGGAAACCCTGCCTGATTAAACTCAGTCCACTGCTACAATTTAAAGGTGTATTTACTCAATAATTCAGTTATAAAAAGACAATTGTAGTGGGTAGAGGAGGAAGATAACTGGATAAAATGGAATTGTAGAATTAGAAATGTCACAGTTCTGATTAAGGTGTCCTGTCCTGTAAATACAATGGAGGTGTACATAGGTGTGTCAGGACAGGGTGGTGCTCCCATTGGGCCATCCCCCCTGTTAAAAATTAACAAATCACCTACTGTGTGTATATGATTACACCTAGAGGCTTTTGAAATTTCCTCTATAGGATTTTTGGAAGTGAACCACCTGTTCAGCGAACTAAAACACTGGGAGTGTCTATAGAGTGTCTGCTACACACTGAGCGCATTGGAGGGTCCATGTTTCATCATCACTTGCACTTCGGATTGGCTCCTAACTAGCTGTGATATCACAAAGTCACCATCAGTGGGAAACACTCGGGACATAAGTATACAGAGATACTGTATAATACATATTTAACTCTGACTGAATGTAATAACAGCCCTATGGTTTCAAACTCTGCACTGACATTTGGCACGGTGAGGGTCAAACAACCAATTGAAAAGACAATTAGTAAAAAATAATCTCAGTGAGGGGTTGCATCAAATTTAACAGCTGTAATTGTATCTTTGTCTAGGCTTTTAGGGGTCATCCCCTTAGGTTAGACCTTGTTGTTGTTCTTTTTTTCCAAATGGTATTTATTCACACTTTGAGCTAATTGTGCATTAAAAACGCCCAGCCCATCTACCAAACATCGGCGATATCGGCGAGGTGTCTGCACAGAGCTCATAGGATACCAACAGCCGCCTGACCACAGCCTGTTCACCCTGCTGCCCTCTGACAAAAGACACAGAAGTATTCGCTGCCGCACCACCAGACTACAGAGCAGCTTCTCATCCTCAACCCGTCCCTGTGAAAAATATTTTTTCTGGTGCAGCATTAACGGGCTACAACTCAGCATTTCATTGCACGGCCATGTGCTGCAGAATGACAAATATTGAACCTTGAGCAGTCCAAGGCACAGTAGTTCAGTTTATTAGTTGAGGGTGTGAAGGTCAATGTCAAAGGCCTTGGAAAAGTTAAGCTTTCATCCAAGTTTTTAACAATTTCTCCAATTTGACCACTTTAAGAGAATCTTCTGTCACTGAACAGCCTTCCACCTTCCGCTCTTTGGAGGCCTTGATAAAGGAATCCTGCTGACGGGGCAGTAACCCTGAGGAGGTTGCTTAGTTGACAACCAGGAAGCTCAAACCAAGGTAATCACACACACACACGCACGCACGCACGCACGCACGCGCACACACACACACACACATACACACACACAAGCATAAATAAAGTTGCATATTTCTGCAGGTGTATAGCTGTATAATGTCTATGTAATACTCTTATATCACAGCAGAGAGATGAACAAGTGGAGGGTGTGTGTGAATCATGAGGATTTGTGATGAAGTCCTCTACAAATTCCTTATATGGTGTCAGAACTAAAATTCAAAGCTCGGATTAACGGGAATGAACGTGAGTGTAAAAATGTGGGTCTGGAAAAACACTGTTAATTTTGCGTCACTGTGATGTGAAGGTTTTTCTATAACTGAGGCTCACCTCTTCATCCAGTCTGGATACAGATTGGAGGGCCACAGCTCGCGTCGCACCAATCAGAACGCAGGATGTCACATTCATTGTCATAGCGATGAGTCCGCGCACTCGGAGCTGGAGGGTGTGAGGAGGCGTGAGAGGGTACATGGTAAACATCTAGGACAGACACACACACACACACACGCACTAACCATAGTGGACAAGCCTTCGCTTCCCATTAAGTTCAGTGCTGCCCTGAGGATGGGGTAAAAATACTTCACCACAAAGAGAGGGGCCAAAACAACAACAGTGTGTGTGTGTGTGTGTGTGTGTGTGTGTGAGTTTGTGTGTGTGAGGCAGTGTTCATCAGTGTACTCTCTTACCTTGCACTGATTATCCTCTTCTAATAATCATTTCAATTATGAAACATAATCACTGTGGTGCTGATGGATCCAATAAAAACCTGAATTAAACAGACTAATTTATCCAAGAAATTGAAAATAAACTCTACAAAAACCACAATAAAACTGCTACCAGTGTGATTGGTGAGAAACCTGTGAAAGCACACCGCCTCAGTCATGTAATCTCCTTACATTACATCAACAGTTAGGGGATGTAATTAGGATTCTCCCCAAAATGGAGTTAAGTGTATGTATCTCTGGGAGGAAAATGGAAGAAAGACGAAAAGAAGACACGGTGGTTTCCTCCATGTAGGACATGTGTGGGTGTTTAAACCCTTCTGCATTAAAAGGCAGCTCGTGACTTAACACCCCCCCTCGATTTCCACAAACCTCATGCTGTCGGTGTGGTTCTGCTTGTGAGCTTAAAGGAATACATTTACATTTTGAGATATTTCGTCTTTTTAACTGTCACAAGATTAGTGCTAACATGTTTGTATGTTAAATATTAAGTAACAGCCAGCAGCCAATTAGCTTAGCTTAGCTTAGCTTAGCATAGGGACTGGAAGCAGGAGTAAACGGCTAGCCTGCCACGGTCCTAGGGTAACAAAATCTACCGAACACGCAACTTATTACTGTGTTATACAGGGTATAGATATATAGATAAAACAGATATTTTCATGTTTTTTTTCTGTGACATAAATTGTCAGTTAATACGCAACATCTGAATTATAAAAGGTCCACGTGCCCTAAATAAGTGGCTAACAGAAGTTGTCGGGGACATTTATTGTCGTTACTCAAAACACCGAGACTCATCTACTCTCTAGTCGGTCTTTAAGGGTGGACTTCAGTTGCAAACTATTCTAACTTTACAATTCATAGATTGATCCATATATAGTAAAGTTTGCACAGCATAACAGAGTGAAGGTCGTTTATATATGTCGTATATATGTGTAAATGGTGTGCTTGTACGTATCTGTGTGTGCGTGTGTGTGCACGTATCTGTGCCACTTGTTACTTGTACAGTTGGTTATATATAACCTGATAGGGCAGGGGGTGTTATTTAATTGTGTAGATGTTTCTGTTTTTTTTACTGTGTGGCGTTTTTAATGCATGTATGCTTCATCGATTCAATTTCTTCTCTGTATGTTCTCATATCAATGCCTGTGTTTTATCATGCGGCTTTTCATGTAAAGCACGTTGAATATAGGTGCGATGAAATGTTCATTGTGACTAAAATTGCCAGTGTGACCTTCAGTCACCTTTAATTGCTGTCATGTCTGACAGTATCATACACACACACTCACGCGTGGTTTTTTTCTGCCGAGAGCTTACCCGCAGTCACTCATGGCGCGCGCAAAAACAAGCGCTCCCTATTTAGCTGACACAATAGCGGCACAATGCACTTTGTACCAGAGAGGATAAAGCAATCAGTGCCAAAAGCCAGAGTGTGTGGGTGTGTTTTTACATGTGTGTATAATGCCGTGAACAAACAGAGATGCTGATTTTTGCAGCTGTGATGCAAATGTTCCCATGTAGGCCTCTCTTTAGTTGGCATCACAGCTTTTTCCAACAATAAAGCAAACGCTTCTGTGGACTGTGTTTCCTCCAGGCCTGTACATCTCAAGAGTGACTGTGCATACAGGACAAACAAATGACAAATCATGCCATGCACTCACACGCTTTCAACACAACTGTATTCTCCTTCCTTATTTCGTACACCACCAAACACAGATATATGTCCTCCTCTCCAACCCCAGATCTGCTCTCCGGCTCCTTGTGACAAATCACCACATTAAATGGGGCCATTTTTAGGCGCTCCACACTTCCCTCTGCTTATTGGTTTCAGATAAAACCTGCAATATTTCCATTCATCCATTTCCGTTTGTCGATGCACGCACACTCACACGTGCACACGGGAATGTGCCCGGCCGCACACACACCTCCTCCCTCTCCTGGGTCGTTAATAATGTACTGATGGCAATACTGAGGTTACTGACCCATAGCCGAGCCATTAATCAAACAATACAACTAGCATCTGATCATAATAAATATGCTGTAGATGAATGTCTTGCAGTCAGAAGAATAGACCCAATGTTTCCCCGGAGCCGAGACCAGAAGGACGAATGTGATAGAAAGCAGATAGGATGAAGGTGCGGTATTTACACGAGCATTAAATATTCCTCCTGTGAAAATCTGTTTTGATAAGCAGAGAACGCTCAGACAAGTGTGTCATGCATATTAAATTACAGTCCTCACAGTCAATGTGTGTGCATATTATCATTCAGACATATCTGTGTCTCCTAATTAGCTGTGTAGATAGTGTCCTCTCATCAACGAGAGATTGATTGGCCTATTTGTAATATGTAAGTGTTCGGGTCACCATCACAGGAGACTGAGCTGCTGGTTAGTGCTGTCAGTAATAAGTAGGCCTTGGTCGGATGAACGTTACAATGGTGTTGTTCTGACCTCTAATGGCAGCAGGTTAGAATTACAGTAGAATGAGTTGCGTTTGTGGGTTGTCCATGTATGTCAGGATTTCAAGCTTTTCATTTGTTTGATCAAATGACACTTTTAACGCCTCACCGTCTTCAATCATGCTTTTTGGTTTTGTGTCTGAAGCTTAAGAACTGGCTCCCAAAACACCAAATAACATCTCAGACGACCCAAGTCTTCAATAAAACAGTTTAGATTCTATCCCATTAGTGTCCACACTGGGATTCTATCATTTCCTGAGCAAAGCAAAAATCCATTTGGTTTTATTTTTAGAATTGATCACAACATAAGGCTACAGTGCAAGTTTGTTCTTCCATCCGTCATTTATTAGTCACAAGGGATCATAAGACCCTGTATATCCGTAAGGTGTTTATTTTGAAAAAAGATAAAATGAGTAACCTCATGTGACTATTGATTATATATATATTATGATAGAAATGGCTGTATCACTAAAACTAGGAGTCCTATCAAATTATTTGTACCATTAGATATAGAACAACTTTAATTTTGAGAATATGTGCTTTGATTCAGTGTAGGTCTAATATTGTGCATTTTATAAAGGTATAAATTATATCAGGTTATGAAGATTTTTAAAAAGAAAATCAACTTTTGTCTACCAGTTAAATACAATTTTTAAAAGTTGACTTTTCTTCTTAAAAAAGTCAGGAAACAGATGACCACAGAATTATCAAGTAAAGCAGACTATTACATTAAAGTTGTATGAGCTAAAAAGTTTTAACAACCTAATATTATCAGTCTACTTTACTTAATTCTCCTCATTGCCTATAATTAAGATCACATCGTCAGATTTGACAGTGTATGTGAAATCCAAAATGATTATTTTGTCGTGTGTAGCTTCACCTCTCACCAAAAGACAAATAGTAGATGTTTCCCACATGCTCAAGATAGTCATTTGTCATTAATGGGCTAAAGGTGACATTATCACATATTTGACACGTCTATTCTATATCGCAGTTACACACTTTGGATTATGTCTCTTCTATTTGGTTTATTTATCTGTTACCTTGGTATTTGCTTTGTCTTTGGTAATTAATTAGGTTAGGGCCAAAGGTCAAAGAGTGTAAGGACCAAAAAGATATTATGTTTGAGGAGGCATTTTAGAAAGGTGATCGCTGCAAAATATTGAGCGCACTCACATTCATTCTGTTTTTCCCGAAACGTTCCCAGATGACAGTTGCTTTGGTGTCTTTTACGTTCTGCACGTGATGACTACTGTTTCTCTTTGCTGTATTTATGGTGGTGGCATGGACTGAGCTGGCTCTTGTAAACATGAATCTTGTGTATACTGTATACTGGTAGCTGTCTTCCTAGGCGCCAATGAATGACCTCTTTAAGGTATCAATATTTGTTTCTCTACAAGGTATCACAAAGTACAAGTGACATAACTGTTTCAGTAATCTGTAAAGCTACATAATCTTAATATTATGCATATTTTTGTTTGAATGCATTACAGTGTCATTTATCTGTGTAGTTTGTTTTGCAGTCTCTTAAGAAATGTGCAATTAGAACACAGTTTGATTCGATTCAGAAAGACAGGTACTCACGCACAGCGACCTTCACATGCATTTAAAAACATAAAGACTTTATGGCCCAAAAAAGAAAAGTGGATATGTAAAACAAGTGTAAAACCTATTGTGGCTCCAGAGGACGCTGCATGTAATCTGATTAAGTTATGTCAGTTAATGGCCAAGTTGCATTGCCGGTAATGTAGGCCACCAGATTTAGGAAAGGAAGAAAAATGTTCTGATATAAAAAAAAAAGTGATATCTTCGGTTCTACTGTATTGATTTTGATCATTTGTTTTTAAACTGTCCATAAAGAGTTTAACAGTGATATAGGAATGCAATGCTAAGCTAGTGGACTGCTATTCAACTGGCAACTACATTACCCATAATGCAACTTAGCCACTGAGTGACATCCGTTTTGGCATTAATTGGATTACATGCAGCTTGTCAGGAGCCACAGAATACTTTTTACTGCTTTTTACACTGCAATCTAACCAAGACCTGCAAACACACATTAAGAATGGGTGAAGACCTATAACAGAGTTTGGGCTTATATAGGGCAACTGAAGACAATCTAGGCCTTGCCGCCAACACTGTGGTGGTATGAGGGCAATATTTTAAGTGCTTGTCAACAGTTGCTAATTAGACTGTGACCTTTAATAAATGGGTCAAACATGAAAATGATCACCTTTGCTTGGTAAAGAGTTTCGAGGTTCCTCAGATTTTCAAGTGCTGGTTGGTAGTCATTGTGCATGATTAAACAGTACTTTCTTTTACCCATTCCTTTGATCTATGCTACCTCCATGGAACCCAGGTTCATCCTAAACTAACAGCCTCTCTGCCTGACCTGAATTCCTCTGCCTCTTCAGCACACAGCAGCGTTAAACATGGCAACATGACACCGATCATGCACGCACACACAGACATCTGCGTGCCTCTCCGTTGTAAGGACAATCCAGCTTGTTGTTCACGTGGACGCCTGGCGGCCATAAATAAAATGCTGACCTTCTTCTGCCGTGAGTGTGTTGAACATTTACAGCAGAAGACAAATGGCGTTAAGGGTCAGCGGCCTCCACATCCACCCACACACTCCTCCTGCCTGCTGTGGAGACGGCTGAGGATGACTGAAGCAGAATGTGCTCTGAACATTGTACACGCCTGATGCACTCACTGATGGCCCATTCCCATTACATGTCATATATAATCACTTATCAAAGAACCCTCAGTTAATTATAATACAAAGTTTCCTTTTGGAACTTTGCACTGCTTAAAGAGACTGAATCACATGTGTGCTCCAGATGTTGTGTGACTCTGACCTCTCTGTGGAGTGGGATCACTAGGATCACATGTCAAACTAGACAATTCCCCGCCGGGGAATCGCGAGAGTGGGCTGTGCGCTTTGCTCCGTGACGAACAAAACTATGAAAGCTAAAGCTAAAGTTGAATCCCCGGTGATAATTTGGACTTTTATCTACATTTTAAAGTTTGAACGGTGTGTCTCGGTCACAGTACGCCAGAGAGGTCGATGTTTGAAATCTTTATTTCGATCTTTTCACCAGGTGTCATTCATTTTGTGTGTGTGTGTTTGTGTGCATGTGAGTGTGCGTGTGTGTGTCTTTCTGTCTCTCTGTGTCTTTGTGTCTGCGATTTTTTGACCTAGTCCCATTCATTCAGTAGGTGAAAGTGTTTAGGCGATGTTCTAGAAAACTATTTAATAAGCAGTGTGTGTC
>CAEMYA010000024.1:5668397-5713457 GCA_903131615.1 Diplodus sargus
AGCACAAGCACACACCAAAACTTAAAGGTGCAATATTTAAGAACTGGCCATCTGCTGTAACTGCTGCCAACTGTAGCAGCTAGTTAGCTCAGTAAGCTCAGCAGTGTGGACTGGGAGCTTGAGCACAGGCTGTGGCTAGCTGGTTAGCATGCTAACATGATTTGCAACTCAATAAATAGACAGCATGAGGTTAAAACTGTTATATCTTCACATTCTGTCGACCTTTTTAGTAAAGTTTTGCCTTTATTTATGCCAACATTTTTAAATACTACAACTTCTGATAAATGAAAACAAAAGATGGAATAACAGGAGCACTCACTCTGTCCATACATCAGTAAACCACCGCCTTTATGGTATATGGGGTAAACTGATTAAACAAAGTTTGACGTATTTTGTTGTTTGGTTGTGTGTGCCACGTGCATGCTGTGTCGCGATGCGTCATAGTCAGACAGGTAAACTGATTCAAATCATTTAATAAATCATGTCAATTTAAACCAAGACAGCTTAGATTTACATTTGTGTAGATTTTGTGTCAGGCATCAGAAGTATTTATTTTAATTACCCTTTCAAAATAAGAAAGTGGTCTGGCAAAGCCTATAGCTTTTTTGTGATAAAGCACAACTGCCTTTGTTAAACTAGCATGTTGATATGTAGGGTATGTGCAGTGGGACAACAGTGTTTGCACAGGTTCATAGTTTAAGATGATAACAATGACAAACCCAAATGTTCACAGCAAAGGAAAGCATCAGCTTTTTTTCCCCCCTCCAGGGTTTTACATGAGTGCAGTCTATACTACAGGACACGCTAGTTGTCTTATTGTATTTACTGTAAATATGAGTTCACATTAGCCCATTGGAGGGAGTTGATACCAATACATAAACACTTCAAGGTTGGAAGAACAGTGTTATTTCCTATGTGGGACATGCATAAAGAAGGCACAAATGGGTACATCATGTGAGGCTTTAGGGGGGTTGCTAGCCTAAATTAAATGTAGTTCTTAAAAGAAAATAAATCATAGGTTTTGCATCTGTATTACCAAAACCAGTGGAATTACAGAACAATGAAAAGTGACAATGTGTAATAAGAATATATAAAACATGCTCTAATGGAACAGCAATTAAACATAGTACAGTATAGAACAATGGTCTTTGTAGTAAATATGCAAATACAACAGGATCTATGATTAAACATCACTTATCAGTTGAATGACATTAGTGTAGTGGGTTGATGATGCAGAAAGTGGTATAGATATATATTATAAAATGATATGTTATAAGTGAAAGATATAGAATCTCCATTAAGTTTCAGCAGTTAGGGTTAGGGTTATCTGTAATTCGGATATTGTATTTGTTTGTTTATGTGGTGAGAAATTCATTGTGTTCATGATTTAAAACACCTTAGACCTTTTAGTTACTGGTGACTGCTTTCATGTCATCCTTGGAATGCGATAATACCATCCCCCAAAAAGCTCTTTTTGGAATTTGTCAAACGTTGTAATTCAACTGTTTTTGTGAGAGAGGCTGCAATCAAAGTAAGCAGCCATGTCGCCGGTTCCATCTTCTCGTGCCTCCTCTCCTGTCCACCGTCTGGCACGGTCGCTTAGCAACAGGCAGGTGGGCGGGGACAGTGAGGAGAGTTGGCCGGTGGAGAGAGCGGTGGGCGGGGCCTCGTCTAATGCCGGCAGCAGGAGGAGGGGCACGCGGGGCTTCGCTGCTCAAACGCCGGCAGGGATTGAAACGCAGCTGCTGCATTGAGGTATTAGCTGCACACTGTAATATCGTTCACCCCGCCGCTTCGCCGTGAGGTTTTTCACTGTGACTCGGTACACGGCTGGAGAAAATGTCCAACGTCAACTGGAAGCCCTTTGTTTTCGGCGGGCTCGCTTCCGTGACGGCGGAGTGCGGTGAGTGATGCGGGGAGAGGCGGGGAGGCCCGGCTGCGTGGAGTACCGTTCATTATTTAATCCTCCGCGGTGATCTTTATTTATTTTTTTCTGTCCTACAAGGTTGTAATCGCACTAATTTGTGTTGCAGGGACCTTCCCCATCGACCTGGCCAAGACTCGTCTTCAAGTTCAAGGCCAAGTGGGCGACATCAAATACCGAGAGATCCGCTACAGAGGCATGCTCCATGCTATAGTGAGGATAGTAAGAGAGGAGGGGCTCCGGGCACTGTATTCAGGGTCAGTATGTGTGCAGCATCTATATGCATGTGTGTGTGTTAAACTGTCTCTAAATATTTATCTTCCAGACCGTGTATAAACTACACAAGTGTATTCTTTGCTCGTAAAATCCAGGGTTACTTCTAAATGTTTACTTCCTCTTTGTACACTTCCTGTTTTTGTAGCAGCCGTCGCCCCACTTACCTTTACCTCGACCCTGTTGTTACCCCATCTATCCAAAGAGGCGGCTGTCTCAGATTTGCCTGTCTCAATGTTTGGTGCTAAGATTTTTTTTATTTTCTTGGGGGGGTGGGGGGGATTTATTTCCTTGTTTTCTTAAAGGGCTTTGTCAAGGACCACAGCTGTGGGTCTGTAAAGCCCTCTGAAACGTTGGAGTAATGTGTGATGAAAATAAACCTGACTTTTACAGGATAGCTCCTGCCATGCTGCGCCAGGCCTCCTATGGGACCATAAAAATTGGCACATACCAGACTTTTAAGCGACTGCTGGTTGAGAGACCAGAGGGTGAGTCCCAGTTTCTCTCTCTCTCTCACACTCTCTCTCACTCTCTCTCTCCCAGAGACACACAGTTGTACACACACATTCTGGCAGACTGTGACCCGCCCCCATTGACACATGCACATTCCTCTTTAAGGGGAGGTGCAGATGTGCCTGTTGACCTATTTAAACATGTCCCATCAATCTGTGACAGTAAGAGCTCATTGTTACTGTCTGTTTCTTTCAAACGCTGTAATGGTGAAAATGCAATTGACTGCCTACTGCGTGGTATCAAATGCTGCTTGTTCACAGTCACAGTCTGCCTCCCACTCTTCTCTTCTTACAGATGAGACACTGCTGACTAATGTGATGTGTGGCGTTCTCTCTGGAGTCATCTCCTCCTCCATCGCCAACCCGACTGACGTGCTAAAGGTAGCTTTTTGAAGACTGTGTTGGATCTCCTGGTTGTTGTTTAAATTAAATGGCCTTCTGTAATTTCTCTAAAGCAGCAGAGCAGGTTTGACAGTTTCTTGGAACAGCAGCACGGTGTTGAGTCACCCTGAAAAACAAAGCACTCTCCTTTCATTTTTTACACATAATACAGCTGTACTTATAATGCAGCCTTGAGAGAGATTGTACTTAATCTGCCCTTTCTGAGAAGTGTCACAACTCTAGGCTGTAGGTGTGGTCTCTTGATAGCATGCCGAGTGGAGTGAAGACCCCATTTGTGGATTATTTATAGAAGGAAACCTCTAAGGCTTAACATAGTGTTCTGTAAACGATATGGGTGCATGAATATGATGTGTGTGTGTGTGTGTTTGCACAGGCTTATCTGCACTCAGTGTTTTGCCAGGCTTCTTCTCGCCACGCGCTGTTGGCCATAGTGACCTCCTGTCCACAGTGTGTGTTTTAAGAGTTAACAGACTTAATAGATGTGGCTGCAGGTTTGGAACATTGCATTTTCATCACGGTATGTTCTGGCTGTGCCCAGCAAGTCATCATAGAGCCAGACAGGCCGATCTGTAAACAACGACCATTATAAATGAAAACAAGTCAAGCAGGGGGGCTGGAGAATTCCTGGAAATGAGGAAGGAGAAAATACTTTAGGACACTGCACTTGCCAAAAACTCCCTACCAACTTTTTGCCTTTCCGATGCATTCCGATGGGAGCCCGATTAATACACCCTCGGATTTGGCTTGGTGAACCCGCAGCATTCCACACTGGCTGTGTATGCTTTCATTGTCTCAAGTTCAAGTTTATGGACATTACCTCTATCTGTCCTTCCAGATCCGAATGCAGGCTCAGGGAAATGTGATCCAGGGCAGTATGATGGGCAACTTTATCAACATCTACCAGCAGGAGGGAACAAGAGGACTGTGGAAGGTAGAGAAAGCCTGATTAAAATAAAAATACTGCATTTGTATTAATAAATGACCTAACTTTGCAGGGGTTTCAGGTAGCACGGACACATCTGTTTTGACCTTCCCCTCTCTTTCTGCATCAGGGCGTCTCTCTAACGGCACAACGGGCAGCCATCGTGGTCGGGGTCGAGCTGCCGGTCTATGACATCACCAAGAAGCATCTGATCCTGTCGGGTCACATGGGGGACACCGTGTACACACACTTTTTGTAAGTTTGCCAACACACATGGACATCCTCGCCTCTCATGTGATGGTTATCTCTGGGGGGAGTTTATATAATAGGGCAACAGAGATTTCAATATCTTAAGGTGGAAGTAATAAATTACACACAGCAGCACAAACACCTCAGTAATAACCGTTTAGTGACAAAGATTCAATCCTGGATAGTCATTGTAAAGAATCTACAAATTATCGTTTGAACATTTGTCTCGTTGCACTCCAGGTCAAGTTTTGTGTGTGGTCTGGCGGGGGCTTTGGCCTCCAACCCTGTGGACGTAGTCCGGACACGCATGATGAACCAGAGAGGAGGAGCTCTTTACCAGGGAACACTGGACTGTATACTGCAGGTCAGTAACAGGATGGAGAAAATCAACATACACACACACACACACAACACACCTGCTCAGATTGGGTACATAGTCGGGATTTACAGACAGTTTTCCCTTTTTTAAATACAAGTTTAAACAACATACTGTTGAACTGCTAGTTGACTAGCTAAACTTAAGGAAACACAGAAAACTGTGAAAACCGAGCACAATTTAATTTACAAGGTTTAACATGTCTGAAAAAATCATGCATTATATCACATTTTAAATGTGACGGGTTTTAACATTAGTAACGGATGATTGTTTTTTACAAAGAAACATTTGACATTTTAGTGCAAATTGTGTCAATATGTAATTTAAATGTGTGCATAGGTCAAATATTAATACATTCAACTGACAAAGTATTTCTGGTGCCGACTAGTGAGAGTAGCAACATGTAATCAACTAATCACGCAGTTAAATTTTAAGAGCGCTATGAGATCAGTTTACTGGTCATGGGTGCTACTGTTCTGCCAGTGCAAAATGTTCTGTGCCTCCGTAGGGAACTTTTGAAATTTGAGAAACTAACTCCCACACTATAGACTCATCATCCAGATACCACCTTCTGCTGCCTCGAATGCGACTGTTCTTTTTCGTCTCTTCTGAAGGCCACAACGAGGGCTGAACAGCATCACAATCACAACATGACCAAGTTCAATATCCAAATTGCAGAAGGTCCAATTTTTTATTCTCCAGATTTAAGATCTGGCACAGACCCCAACAAATGTCAAATCATTTTAATTTTAGTTAATTTTAGCTAGAATGAAAAAATGATCATTCTTGGTAATCATAAATCGTAAATCAGTCAAAATGATCACAATATGAATGTGTGCAGCTTTAAATGTGCTACACGGAACACTTAACTGATTATGAAACGGCCTAAGTTTAATACAGATGTCTCGTTACGAGCATATGAGAGCCAGTGAGAGGTCTGGCCATTTCTATATACCTAATGCCTGTCTCTGTGTTGGATAAGTCATATAAGTATGTTTTATTGTGGAGCGCTTGCGATGAATTGAGAAGTCTCACAGCCTGAGGTAAAAGCTGCTCTGTTGTCTGAAGGTGCAGCACGAAAACAAAATATACTCATCGTGCATCACCATCGTCACCTTTGGTCCAAACAGGCCACCAGAATCAACCAGACATGAAAGTTCTTTGCAGTAGCTTCAAGTAAAGGCATCTCCATGACTTTGGTCTTGTTATGAACATACCCTGTTCTTGACATTTAAAGCAACCAACAGCGTCAGAATTGTTCGTTTTTTGGGGGTGGGGTTGTAGTAGAAGTACAAGTGTCTTTGTGTGTGTATTCTCGCCTCCTGTGATGATGAATATTTAATACAATGGAGTAATGTTAAGTATCTAGATCAAATCTTAATGCCACCAATTTTCTGAATCGCAGTTAAAAATGGCCCAGAGAAGAGTTGAGAGTGCTCATCAGAGGATAAAAAGATAAAATGGGTTTTTACCATGTTTGTTTTGTCTTGCAGACGTGGCGCTCCGAGGGCTTCATGGCCCTCTACAAGGGTTTCTTTCCAAACTGGCTCCGCCTGGGACCATGGAACATCATTGTATCCTTTAATCATCTCATTAGTGCACCGCTCTGTTTACATATATCCTCTGTGATGCAATAGCTTTCGAGCTGGAGAAATCAGCAGGGAAAAGTTGTAAATTCTGTTATGTATTCAGTGACGTACAGGATTCCAAGCTACACCTCAGTGGAGGAAAGCTTAGTGTAATGCAAGCTAACTCCCTTATGTAAGTTTGTGAAACTACTGCCTCAGTAGCCCACTGCCCCTGCTGAGGGAGAGCACTGGGGGCCCTCGATGGGGGGGTGGGTAAGAAGACTAAGAGTGGAAGGGTGGGGAGTGAACTTTATGAAAGGCCAAAGAGTAACATGGAGAGGAGACGGGCTGGCAAGTCCTCATCAGGCTCCAACCAGCCCTGAAAAATGTAATGAGATTATTAGGTTGTTACAGCACAGCCAACTGCGGTAACAAGGAAATGGTAACAAGGGAGGCTTTGAGCTGAAGTACAGAAAGAACCAAAACTCCCACACAACAAGAAATATCCACTCCTCTCGCCTGTGTTCCTTTACTCTGTCTCCAGTTCTTCCTCACATATGAGCAGCTGAAGAAGATCAATGTGTGATTGACGGAATAAGATGGAGTAGAGGAAGTATGAGCGCACTCCAACGAGCTGAGAGGACCAAAAATCAGGAATGGCTGGCTGGAGGTAGATCCTTGATGGAACCACTGAAAGGGGGAACAGTGTTGATGAAAACCCAGGTATCGGGGGGCATCATAAGAGTTTGCCTGATTCCTGTTAGGGCTACATGTCACCTAAAGCCTGTGGCAAGTGTGGAAGACATTCGTGCCTGATGTTTTTCGCTCATCCAAAATGCTATGTTAAGCTTAACCGCTCGTTTAGATGTGATAATGGCCCCTTAGATACACTGACTGGTAAACTGGGGGAAAAATGTAAGATGCAAAACCAGTGTCAGACTTTTGTTTCTGAAGCAATTTGCTGCTTTAAAAATGTCTCCAATTTCAGAAAGAAAACACATGGTTTTCACTCATATAGTGGTCTACAAATCGAGTGCCTTCAGTTTAAGATACAGGCCTCCTGCGCCTGAGATTGTTAAGACTGAGAATGTCGGATAGCTGCTGACAATCGCAGTGATCATTCCCTTTTGCGAACATTTGTGCGCATGCGTCAACAAACCTGGACTCGGATCAGGTGTTTTTTTTCTGTTTCTATATTTCTAAATTGGGAGTTGGAGTATTTACAGAGTCATGAGCCAAGAATACATCACTGTGTACTGTAATAAATAACTTGTATTGTTTATATGAATATATGGATCTCAGACAGGGCAAACACACATCACAAGCCCATATGTGGACGAGACTAGTGGACCTTCGTGCCAGCGAGTGCAGGCAGTAAATATAACCTGGGGCAGCTGAGGGTTGACTCTCCTTTGGGTTCTTGTGTTATATATACGCTGCTGTAAAGATTCATTATAGACATGGTAAGCCAGCGTATTGGATTCCCCACTGCTTTACACACAGCCCACTGGGACAGATAAGTTCATCCAAGGTGCGTCATTTTGATGACATGACTCTTAAACCACTGCACATTAAACCCCAGGTATATTTTTCAAATACTGTATTTGCACGCTGTATGCTTCTCTGTGACCTTTCTTTGTAAAGAACGCATATATTGCTGGCTGTTGTGTGTGAGCTGCCAAAGTGTAAGCCAGTGGAAATGTTCTCATACTTTTGATGTTGATGTAAATGCTGCTTGTATATTTGAAATAAAAGCGGAAAATCCACCATGCGAGTGTTGCGCTTTGTTGTCTCCACTGGGCGGCGCTGTGGAGCTGCACACCGGCCCGCTGCAGCTCGACCCAGTTGAAACCAATAGCTGTTTAGGAGTCTTCTTAAATCCCCAACCCTCAGCTTTGAGGCCACAAATGTAGCACAGTTGTGTTGTTTCTGAGGGATTGCCCGGTTCCTTTTCAAAACACACGTGTTCACGCAGCATCCCTCAAACAATGACTTATGAATTATTCACGGGATCCTAATATGTGATTGCTCCTTTACTTCTGCGGGTAAATTCCCAGCTTTCCCTCATCAGAGTCGTGTTGAGATGATGGGAGCTCGAGGGAGAGCAGAGGGAAACTTTGCAGTGAACTCACAGCTTCTGTGTACGTGCGTGCCTTGTTCTTTTATTTAGGGAGCCTCACCGTGGGAATTATTACTTTCGCGTGAGAACTGTTATTGTTGCATCTGCTTCACGTCAGCCACCAGGAGTTGCACCGTCGCGCTGCTGCTGCTGTGAGAAGCACGGCTGCGCTCAATAACTCAGGTCTGCCACAGAGCGTGATGGAGGAGAAGAGGGTCTGTCTGTCTTGTGTGCAGTGTACACATCACAGACCTGAAGGGCACTTTGCTGCACAAAAAACAGCTGACATCTCTGTCGAATCTAGGCACAGAACATCCCACGCTGTCCATGAGGCGAGTTGAAACAGAATAAGAACAATGTGTGTGCCAGGATTTGGCATCTATAAGCTGGCAGTATAGGCTGCCGCCTGGCATCGCGTCTCTGGCAGAGGCCTCTACAAGCTGGACAAGTGCGGCCACGGGGGATTCCGGCAGTCACAGACATGCTGCATTATGGGTATTATTTGCTGCCTGGCCCAAGGGTGCAGGGGGCTGACTCTATTGTGTTCCAGGGATCAGAGTGAGCTTTTGTGTCAAAGGGATAAGGCTCTGCTCTGCTTCAAACACCCCTGCCCCTTTTCTCTCCATCATTTTTTTTTTGTTCTTTCCGTCGTTCCTCAAATGAAAACGCCGCTCGCTGCAACACACGGGTGAATAAATGGATGGATAAATGGACGAGCGGATGGAAATGTAGACAAGGAGACAAATGTATCGTCGTCTGTTGATCCATTTGGGGGGACGAGCGTGCTGCTTCTGGGCTGCACAGTGCTGACAAAGAAAAAAAATCACAGGCACATTGCCATTTCTTTTCTGCTCTGTATTGCGGTTGAGATATGGGCTGAAATACAACAGAACTGTTTTTCTTTCTCAGGTTTTGAAAGATGCTCATAAAATGCCCGGGTGCTTAGTTTGACTAAAATGAATGATTTCTCCCTCCTGAAAATACATTGTTTCCAGGCCATGGATTCTGCATAACATCAAAATACCGCGCTCAGGACGCTGTCTGAAACGTCCTTCCCACAGAAAAAAAGTGCAGCCTTCTGCAATTTGAAATTGCGCCTGTAGTAAATATTGTGATAAATTGTACAGCAGTGTCTGGTCTGTGAACAACAAGCTGACAAAGGGAGGCTTTCAAGCAAGGTGAGGCGACAGATCCTCCACAAATGTCAAAAGATGCTTTAGGAACCCTGAGAAACATCGGTGGTGCTACTCTGAGAAAATATCACAGAACAGACCCTCTCAGAAGCATCAAGTACTGTGAGATTTATATCAAAGAAATAGTTTGAAATTAAGGGAAATGCTCTTGTGGATGAGAGGATTGACGCCACTTCATGTCCGTATGATAAATAGGCCGCTGGAGCCAGCCAGCTCAAACCAGTTGTTTTCCAAATCTGAGACTTAATGGCGGACCACAGGCCAAGAGCAAGCCCCTGTTGTATTGTATCGTGTTGTTGAGATGCTAAAGTGTACTGTACGGAAGCCCCGACAGGCAACATGAAAAAAAAAAAACCTGGTGATCCATTTCTTTTTTTAAAGTCTGATCTAAATCTTCTTTCTCTCCTGTGTTTATGTCTTTGTCAAAAACTATTTTCCAGGATAATCTTTAAGTTTCTTCATCTTTTTTTTTTTTGCCACTTGGGGCTTCTGTATTAATAGGATTCAGAATTCCCTTAAATGACTGACTTCTGCAAGTGTCTGCTGTGCTCAGATTATGAAAAATAATTAATAAATGTAATTAGGAATCCTCCATATTCAAAGTTCCCATGAAGTCAAACTTGCTGTTGAAGTGCTTTTTTTCCACAAATGTCTTGCTCCATATCTCACCCATACACCAGTAACAGGCCCGACAATGTATTTAAATAGTATCTTGGAATTAGTAATTTCCTGGAAAATAACCAAAATGTTGATGGCTCATCCAAATATTGTCTGGTTTCCCAACAGCTGCTCTGCCTTGAGAAATTCTGGACATATAGCTTTACTTGTTGCTAAAGTGACTGCTGAACAACTGCCTCCGAGAAAGACGACGGAAGCCAGTTGAGGTACTGAAGTGATCTGCTGGATAGTCGGCGTCAGTGACTCAGCGGTGAGGTGGTGGGCTGCAGCGGACAATTGGCTGCTGCCTGTTTTTAAAGGAAACATGTAATTATGCCAAAGCAACTAGCATTCAAGTAGCTGTACAAAAAAATAAAACAGCATAAACAGTGATTCTCATTGTATAATGATAAAAACAAAGAGCATTTTTTAAAATAACTTTATTGCTGGAAACATGTGGCAAGCCAAATCAAACCTTATGATGGGCCAGCTTTGGGCCAGGGGCACATGTTTGAGCAGCCCTGATTGTAAACATTTTAATATGCACAAAACCCGGAGTGGAAAAACAACATTCATGGGGAATTATGTGGCAGACTATTTTGGGCCAGGGAATATTCCAGTCCATAATTCAACGCAAAACAGCAGATTTTCATTTGTACAGCTCAGTTTTAATGATCAAACAAACAACTTGTGACCTTTAGAAGTGGGATTTGGACATAGCTTCATATGTAGACTACTGTCGTATGTGTGTAGTGTCAATTTGTAAACTACTCCTGTACCTGTAGAGAAACCACGGTCACATGTTCATCCAGGTGAATGTTAATGTGAGTATGAGGATTTGGCGACATCAAGATAAACAGCTGATGGTGGTGATTCTCCAGTTGGATGCAAAAAGGCCGTTGTAGCAGGAGACGACATAACAAAATGATGAAATTAAGGGTGCCATGTAGAAAAAAAACGCGAAAAACATGATGGAAAAATTATGTCTATTTGTTTAATGTATTCATTTGATGAAGGTCAGTTTCCTCAGTCGCACAGATCTCGTGTTTAGGTGCAATTATCTTCGAATTTCTGTGTGTGCATAAAGACGGGTGAACGAAGACACGCTTAATAACTACGCTGGTTAACATCTTTACACAGAATTTTTTCGTCAGCTGGCTGTCTGGCGTCGTTAGTCAGAGACACCTCGAGAAAAGGTGCCTCCAGTTCTTGTCTGCAACACCCGTGAGCACGCTCAAGTGCCGAGTTGATAATTCATCTCGACTAAAACTCCTCATCCAAACAAACAACGGGCCCGCTAAATCACAGCGCAGTCGACCTACATTCACCCATTGGAAAGGGGACTGGGGCCCCAGGGAGACAGGATCACAAGGATGAGCCGCTGGTAATGCTGCTCCATTGTTCCATTAAGACGGGAACAGGCCAACAGAGTGAATGTTAAAGGAGATAAAGCGAGGGGAGATTTGTTCCACATGTTGGCTTCTTCGACTCCGTGACTCCAAGAGTCGGGTTAAAGTTAAGTTATGTCACTTATGAAGGCGCTTTAATGTTCCTGTGGCACCTGAGTTTAAGTGACCTTTAAGTGCCCTTTTGGTTCTTTTAAAGAAATAGTTTGAATTGCTCTTCCCTTATCTAAATAAAATATGCTTATTTCTTACCTAGAGTTAGATGATACAATTAAAACCACTGCACACTCAGGTTGCATTTGCAGTCACTCGGCCTAAGCTGGCACAAACTGGGCCGTTCCTAAATTCTGGAGCGCTGCTGAAATAATCCGTTGGGCCATTTGGAGCGGCGCGCTCTCCGAATCGTCAGAGCACAATCCAGGCGCCGTGTCTGAGGAGACGGAGCAGCAGAGCATCAGGACAGGTCAGTGTTTAGCCAGTCAGTCCTAGCTCAATGTAGCAACTGTGGACTGATGGGGAAATTAACCAAAATAATTCAACACCAAAGAGCAGAGAAGAGTGAGCTGTCTATGTGTGTAATGTTAGCCAGAGACAGGAGCTAGTTAGCTTAGCGTAGCAGACCAACTGGAAACAATTGGAAACAGCCTGAAGTACGTTCATGGCTGACAGGCATTCACTTGATGGAGAGCGCACCAGTGTTGCGGCGAAGTCAATTGCCCTGCTGACTTGTGTTTCCCCTCATCGCCAAGACTTGAGACCATTAAAAACTGGCATTCTTTCCACCAGATCACTAACAACACTCGTGTTCTGTTCTGCATTTTTTTTTTTTACAGCACTGAGAATACACTTTCTGGGTCAAATTGGGATTCTTACAGTTGTTTTTTCCTTTGGACAGTCGCCAGGCTGCTAGTGGTAGCCATGTTGCTAATGCTGTGTTTGTGACAGTGGAGCCAACAGTAGTACTACAGGAAAATCCTAAATTATGGCTCATTTATTCAATCTGTGCAAAAACAAAGTGTAAAAATGACAACTTGCAGTTTTACTAAGCTAAGTTTATGTAAGCTAATTGTGTCCTGGCTGTCGCTTCATATTTAATGGGCTAAAATGACCGCTGTGACAATCTTTCGACTTAAGCATGTTTCATACTTGTCTCTGGAACTTTTTAGTAAGACAACTTGATTGTATTTTATGGTGTTTTTATCTCCGTAGCACAGCAACAATTTCTATAAACCGTCATAGGACTCCAAAGCAGGTTTTCCCTACAGAGAGACTACATCCAAAAACTGGGTCAGAAAACAAAATTACTCAAATCTAGATCCAGCAGCTAGGTAGGTTAGCTTAGCTTAGCAAAAAGACTTGGAAGAAGGGGGATAGAGCTAACCTGACTCTGTCCAAAGGTGACGGAAACAATAACGAGCATATAACTAACTAATTAATACTTTAAAGCTATTTGATTTAATTCAATTTCATAATTTAATGTACAAAAACTGTGAAGTGTGAAAACGACAACTTGTGGTTCTGCTAAGCTAAGCTAACTTAAGCTAGTTGTCTCCTGGCTGTAGCTTCATATTTAACATACAAAAATTAAAGTCTTCTCATCAAAGCATGCATGTTTCCCAAAATGTCTTTATAGTTTGTCTCTTGTGCTTAGCATTGAATTTATAGTAGGCTAACTTAACCGTATCTTATGACGTTTTTATCTTGGTAACATTTTCCTGGCTCTTCCTAAAAGTGATAGGACTCCATTGCAGATTTTCTCTTCTTGTTTTCATGTGTGCCACCTTATTTCTAGAGACAGCATCCACAAACTTGGTTAAGAAGAAGAAAAAAATGACTTGACGGCAGATGAGCAGGGAATACAGCCATCACAACATCACCGTATCCTTGTTAAACGTGTTTAGTCTTATGTAATTTCAGAGGATAAACACTAGGCAGAGCTCATGTGCTTTCCTCCAGCTAACACACAAAAACAGAGGCATAAACACACCATCTGCCTGTCCCCCATCAGACTCCGTCTCACTCTTGATAACCCGCTCAGTCACGGCTCCCTCATTAATATCCCAGCTTCTGATAAGGAATAAATATTCAAATATTCAGCGGTATCAGTTTCCTTGGACGCCTGATTTAAAATTCCCTGCCCTCAGGCACAGCATGCACAATCTGTACAAACACACACACACACACACACACACACCCACACACACACACACACACACACTCACACACTCACTGGGCCCTCTGATGTGTGTTGGTGGCGTTAGTGGGATTGCTCACTGACACCGGAGCCCTCCCACATACACACTTACAGTGTGTAGCTGCTGTACTCCACTTCTGTTTATCTCCAGCTCTCGCCCGCTCTTGTAAAAAGAGGGAGAGTGATGGGGGATAAAGTAGGAGGAGGTGGCAGGGAGAGGTGAAAGACTGAGGGATGGAGCGGGGATAAAAATGAACTGATGGAATGAGATGTTAGGTGGAGTCGGCGTGGAAACATGGAGGAAACTTTATTGGAGCTCGGCTGATGGGGAAGTCGAGGATGAGTGCCCGAAGAAAGAGAATAGAAGATGACAAGAAGAGAAGGGATCGGCAGGAGAGAGGAGCGCATGCAACACATGTCCTGACTCTCTGCTGCGCTCCAATTAGCATCCATATGAAGCCTCTAAGACAGTGGTTGTCAACCGCAGTGCCGAGGACTCAAGACACAAATGGGCTGCGAGACAAAGGGTTACTGGTCCTGACATTATCTGACTTGAGATCTGTCTAAGATCTTGGTAAAACTGGAAAGAATATTTTTTTATTGTGATGCCAGATGCCAGCAAATTCTAGCCGGCGCAATAATTTCTCTCTGACCAAATCTGAAAATAAAACCACGAAAGTATGAAACACTTCTATAGTGATCTTGTGAGTTTCGCTTGTTTGCTGACTTATTAAGTCACGTGCTAAAATAATACGTTAAAACGAAGTTGACAAAGTAAATTGCAGTGCAAGGCCAAAACTTGTGGAACAGATGCAGATCCTTCACTAGCCCAATCACCCGGATGTCATTTTAGATACATCCAAGGTCGACATTTGTACCAAACACGGCATGTCACGTTCACATTATGGGCCTATTGGCTGTCTTTCACACCCAGAGGTGGAGGGGAAGGCGGTGGTGTTTTGGCACTTGACTGCAGAAAATTGAAGCTAAACGGAAGTCAAGTTGCCAAATAAAGAAACATTCAATTTGAACTTACCCGTGGTTTTTCAGAAACCTACTTGCGACTGCTTTCCCTTTACTGTTTGTGGATAAAACTACTCGGTCGGGTTTAGGAAAAGTTCACTGTTTGGCTTTTAAAGAAATGACTTTACATTATGTAGGATACTATGTAACTTAAACATCTTGTGTCTGTTAACTTATGGATCTATGTTAGAACAACTCGCTGACTTTTGGTTTCACACAGAACAAGAACATTAGTCTTCTGGGTGTTAAGTCCTGTTTTTGTTTGACCCCATCATGTTTGTTCTACCCCAACCTCCCCCCTCTTTCTCGCTCTTTATACTACGTCACCTGATTAAGGCATTAGTATTTGGACATATCTGATCTCCGGTTTGAAAGGATCATTTGTGTGCAGGTTTAAGCAATTTGTGAAAGACCACAGACTCTGTGTCCTAAACTGGGGCTTTAGAGTTATAAGATATGGGGGTTTTCCAGATCAAACAAAGAGAAGTTTTGATTGCATGATGGGAAACGTAGGATCGGCCGCTGACTCTGAAAGTCTGGATATCTCCACTTAGTTCATTCTTGACCGTGGACGGAGCCGTTTGCCAAAATAATCCCAACTCAAGGGTCACTTGAAAGCTTCATCCAGCACTTTCAACTGTACCACAGTCCTCATCAATGAACAGCGCTGGCTCAGGCATCACGCAGATGGAACTGTTGGCATGAACGCTCAGTGGGCGCCATCAAACAATCCAGAGCTTTTTTTTTTTTAGGACAGACCCGGAACTGCACAGTCGAAAAAATTCTTGGAAAAGCTCGAAGATGAGCCTTGTGTTGGGGTTGTGTTGTCATAGCAGGACTGCCACTGTTACCTGCATTTCACAAAACAAGAAAATAAATGAATGAGATTATAAAAAATAATGTGAACCACATGCTTGGGCCTTTGCTGTCGCCAGATCCTAACCCAATTGAACCACGCTGAGTGATCTGGGACAAGCGCTCACCACCAACTTCACCGGAACACCAAATAAGGTCTATGTCTTTTACGAGAATAGTGTTCATCTCTCTGGTAGACAATCGCGAGTCTTTATCTTTGGTTTCCCCTTAACTGTCTCAGATAAACTGACGACTGGAAGGAAAATCAACCAAACGTTTACTCATCTAACGCCGCTGCTGATTGCAAAGACTCGTGCAGCCTCAGTGTCTGCCGTGAGTCAGGCTCTGCACGGTGCTCGTCGCATTTAAGAACGTCTCGGTGAGTCTCTGAGCTCCGTGTCACAAATTCTGAGGACTCACCGCCTCCGTGCGCCTAAGCAGCCACCTGCCTGCTGCCAGTCGAGTTAGTGTGCCTCTCGAAACGCCCTTAAATAATGTAGAAGTTGAGAGCATAATTCTCAAGTAACGTTTCATGCATAAGTCTCAGTCTTGCTGCTAAACTCAGGAGTGCATTTGTGCCACTTTTCTAAATTTTCTTGCAGCCGAGGAGAAATTTTCACACTGAGTGGCTCCATAGGTTCGACCATGAGTTCATCTCGCCGTGATAAATTAGCCAAGTAGGCCAGGCACGGTAGGGGTTCACAAATCAATAATAGGACACACACACACACACGCACGCACACTGTGTACACACACTAATGGAGAAAGCGAGATAGACACAGTGTAACTCTTCTCCTATCTCAACCAAATTAGAGTCACATGTCTTCTGAAGGCATGAGGCTTCATATCACACAGTAATCTGCTGAGGGAACAATCGTACCACTGTTGCTGCAGACTGTCAGAGGTGAGAAAGCCTATCACACCTCTCTTCCTCTCTCCTCTGCGTCTTAAAAGACACACTCCGCTCCACAGGTGCAGTCTGACACAATCATTGGCAGCGTGGCAGGAAACTCGCATTTCAAAGAAACACGCCGAAGGGTGATCACCGGCAAACCGTCTTCTGATCCCATCCCAGATAACCTACTTATTCTGCCCGGACTTTTGCGCGAAATGGAGACATCTCCGGGAAAAACACCAGCAGTCAGGCGAAACTGAGAGAACGTTACGAGTGGGAAATGATGACAACAGAAGAAAAGATCTAATTTGTTTTGATTAAAAGGAAGTGCCCGATCCTTTCCTGCTTTTTTAAAAAAAAACGACCTATACGGGTCGGTAAGACAAAAGGCTGTGAGCCTCTTCCCTCAGGACTGTGCAGCTCTGAAAGACTTTATTCATCCAGGCACACAGGAACTCTGACAACAATTGCATTTTATTGACACTCCTTTCCATTAAGGTCGCAACACCAGTTAAAGTCACACAATTATGTCCTTACCGAGCTTAGCCGATTGACCTCTGCACACACAGAGGGGCCAGTGTGTCAAGACATTGGGTGTGCTTTTCCCCTTTACAGTCTTTACTCAAAGATCAATCTGCAATGCATGCTATTTCTGATATGTTAATATTTAAGTGGGCTGCTCAGGCTCTCTGCTATTAGGTTAACAGTTAACCCCCTACTTGTGTGTTTGTGAGTGTGAGTGAGTGTATGTTCCTAATTCTCCATTTCAAATCTTAAATTGCTTGATTTGGTCTCTGTTTGATTAGCTGGCGCCTTCCATGCCAAATTATTATCACTATCAGTCTGAATTGAATTATCTGACTTAGCATGAACCTTTTTTGGATGCAGGGTGTCACAGAAACAATCACCTGACAGTGGTCGTGACAATAAGATGAATATGGTGCATGCTTTGGCAAAATGTCACACATTTCACATCTGGCTGACACAGAGCAACATATCATTAATTTAGCTTAGCTTATTCAAGCTGTCTGATAAAAGTCCAAGGCCCAATCCCATTTCAGAAATGTCAAATCTGTCGTCTACCGCTTTGGTGATTTCTCTTGTGTTACTGTGTTAATGCTCTTATTATCGTAGCGCAGCAACTTTGCTCCTGGACTTAAATTTCAGGTCTCAAATGCCGTCTAAGGGGAGGGGCGAAACATTGAAATGCGTCAAAATGTGGAACTGTCATGCATAAATCAGTAACAATAATGAACTGTTGGTTAGCCTCCAAGACATCAGCACACAGGAAGTGATTGTTTATGCTGGTTAAAAAGACAAAATACAGAGTTTTCTCATGACCCTCGGGTTTGAGATTTGCCTCTGAAAAATCACAATTTGATCTACCACTAGATGTGAATGAGGAGAACGAATGTGTAGGACTAAGCAGCAGGGGCAAGTGGTATACTGGAATTGGGCCCAATATTCACAGTTCTATTATCTTTTTGTCATTTTTTTTTTTTTTTTAGCTCTGTTTAGGTGCGTATGTCTGTTGAGGGAGTAGCTGCTCAGCACTCCACTACGTTCACCAAAAGAGCATATTTTTAGCTACTGCTGAAGGTAACGCTAATGAGAGCCACAAGACTGAATCAAAACAATTTGCCAGCCCCCAACACACAAAAACAACACAAAAAACAATGAGCTGAAAGACACTAAAAAAGGGTTCACCACTACAAGTGACCCTTTTCACATTAAGCACTAAACACAGCAGCTACAGAATATTAGCAATATTCTGTTTAGGTCCCCTGCAACCCATGCAAATAGCCGTAACTCACAGGAAGGAATGCAAACATTAACATGAGGGGAACAGAGGTTTGGGGATTCTATTGAGTTCAGCCAAAAAGTCCTTTAGGCCACGGTCAGCATTTATTTTGTTTTCTCCTCCTACTCTGGGTTTCCATTCTGCACGCACAGATTCAAACAAACACACATCTGTAGACTAATGCTGGTGAATACTTCCTCCCGTGCAGTGTACACACGAATGTATACTCATTATTTGTATTTTTATATCCTGGAATTTAACACACACATACACACTCTCGTCCTTGAGGGGAGAGGCTGTAACGGGAGGCGTGCAACACCATTCATGGTATTACGATCTCATTCCGGCGTTAACCTACTTACAGTGTGTCTGTCTGTCTGTCTGTCTGTCTCTTGTCCATCACTCTCTCTTTCCAGCCTGACCAGATCAGAATGACGCTGAACTTGAAGAGCTTTGTCTGGTATGTAGAAAAGCACAGACTGTCGGGAACCGACAGAAAACGATAAGCCTGAGCCTGAGCAGCATGGAGGGCATGTAATATTCACTAAGAGCAGGCCCCAATGCTTCAGATGTGCCCACTGTGTTGAAACAATTGCTAATTAGCACAGAACGCAAAGTAGAGCTGAGGTTGACGGGAATGTCATTGGTCTTCGCAGACAATTAGTCATAAAATATCGAACAAAGAGAAGTTTTAACCTGATGATGGCACCACAAGGAAAGCAGCAGGCTCATCAAAGTCATTACAGTTCATCCTGAGGGGGGCATAAAAGTCTATGCAAAATTCCCTGGCAATCCATCCAATTGTTGTTGAGACATTTTAACCACAAATGTCATCCTCATGTGGAGGATAAGTCATTAGGCTTCATTTTCTTGGAGCCACAACTGTCTGCACAAATAACGCCATTTCATCTAGGGGATGTTAAGATATTTCACTGGGTGACCACTGGATTAGAGAAACGTTGTTTTTTGACCTGGTTGCACTTAATGAAAAGTGAACTCATCCAACAGTTGTCGCGATAAGTGACTAAAACATATATTGCATCCTCTTCAGCATGCGTGAATTTTTGAAAAACAAAATAATCTGTTTTGCTAAAGCAACTGCCCACTCCTGTCTATCTTAATAAAGAGTAAGAGACTGCAGTGTTACAGGGTTTGTGTTGAGTATCAGTTTTTCTAACCATTCTAATCGCATAATGGTGGCCGTGATGCTGAATTTATGCAGCCGTCATGCTACAACCTGTCTGACTCGGATTGACATGTAAACTGCACCGTGGTGGCAAGACAACCCCAGTCGTTTCAGTGTCATCTGAAACACATTATACTTGTAGTCATTTCCATGAATTGTCAGCCAGTTGAGTACATTCACCACATAACCAAATGTTTCCAGCTGTAACTGCTCACTCTGTTATTGACTTACGCGGAGCCGATGAAATAATGAAATCGCAAATCTGTTTGGATCAACAAAGATAAAAGCAATTTTCCTGTTGCTAATTCCACCGCTTAAAATGAAGTCAATCCTGTGGGAGGAGAGGCAGAAAAAGGAGGATTTGCAAAACAACTGAAATGCATCTGCTCTCACACGAGCAAATCAATATCAGGAGGATGGTCCTGATACTTCATGCATTTGTCTTATTAAACTCCCCAGAAGGAATGCAGAGAGTGTACCAACATTTGGTTTGTATTTCTTTAGTCCCACAAGATTACCGTCTGTGGGTTTGTCTCAGCCTCAGTATCTCTTCCCTTTATTTAACATATTATCCTTTAAGTTGAAACCAGGACAGTACCGGCAGTTATTTTTATGTGTGTCTGTGTGTGTGTGTGCCCGTGTACATAATTACATACATGCATACAATACGGTATAAAAATTGTTGACGTCATACTTTCTAGCAGAAGGATCTAGGGGTGTCAGCATCGTTGTCAGCAGACACTAGCTCCCCCCATTTTGTGCAGATATTCATGGTCCTCAGAAGATGAATCACAGACGATCCACTTACTCACATTCACATTCTGAAACTGTATGCATGTGTATGTTCGTATCGTTAGCACTTCAATCATAGCACTTATGCACTTAGAGAATCTTTGACAAATAGCAGTTACGATCCTCAGATGAGGGCTTGACAGTTCTTTCTATATTTGGTTTTACTCCATCGACGGTGATATGTCGTGGTTTCTCTCTTGTGTCAAATGTACTTATTGTATGTCACTTTGGACAAAAGCATCTGCTGAATGCCCTAAATGTAAATGTAAATGAAACAAAATGTAAATCTGGCTAATACTTTGGTTTGTGACCAAACACATCAAAAAACTAATGGCATTCCTATCAGCCTCAGCTGTGTGCTCACATGCCAGACTCACATTGTACAAGGAAACAATTAAACTTTCCATTGTGCCAAAGTGCAGCCACTAGCATGTGTGTAGAGTCTGAGTCTTGCTTCTTGGCTTAGGTGATTCGTTAAAATACAAGTACAATCTGGCAATCTGTTGTATTTCTGGCACATCTCTGAGCATATGCACAAATGGGTTTCATTTGGGATTAAAAGCAAAGAATGTCAACAATCCTTTTAGCCACATTCGCAGCATGGCACGTGGGATGGCAGTTTTTGTTTTTACCAGTCAGTCCACCACTTTGCACAGAGATTCATGGTCACCAGAGGATGAAACCCTAATGACATTAGTGAGACCCTGACTTTGACCCTAGCACCACCGTGAGGTTGACATTTGTGGTTTTGAGGGAATTGTCCAGACAACTATGGCTGGATTGCAATGAAATGGAGTAGACATTCACGTTCCCCTGAGGGTGAACTGTATTAACTTTTATCATACCCACAGCATGGTGGGACATTTATGCAAAGCCTTTCTTCTTATTATCGGTGTTTTTGTGACAGATTGCCAATAAAGTAAACTGATGTAAAAATGCAGTATTTGACTGTGATGCAGCATCCTCTCTCCGTCTGCAGTCAACACCCAGTGGTCTCACTTAATGTCCCACCACAATACTATCTGATTGGTTACAAGTCACAAGTAACAGCCTATCAACACTGAACAACCTGAATCAAAGCAGATGTATACTGGTTCCAGCTATCGGTTTATCGCTCTCCTTGATTACTTATAATCAGTATCAGTATCGGCCCTGAAAGACCATATCGGCGGATGCCTAAAACATGGTCAACAATTCCTTAATATTTGCTTGTTAGTTAGCATGCAGGCATTAGCATTTAGCCCAAAGCACAAAAGCCTCACAGGGATGCTAGCGTGGCTCAGTCTTGGTCTTGCATATTTGCTTCACGCCGATTTACAGTTTTTGATAAAAACCTACTCAGATGCCTGTTCTGTTTTATCACGCCATTGACTGCTGACTCCTCACTCCTCTTAACCACCAGGAGTGATCAGCACTAGCTTCAGTTTTTCTCCACAATGTACGCGGCAGTCACAGGACTGTCGGTTGATTCTTTTGTTGGCATTCTCGCGATGAAATTGCCAATGTTTTGGAACTTGCATACTGTCTCCTGTTTGAAAGGCCATCCTCTCTGACCTCCTCTCTCTTCCACTGCTCTCACGCACTCCCGCTGGACACGCGGCGGCCTGCTCGTGTACTCGCTGTTCCCCACCAACACACCTGGCAGACATCTGCACTCTACTGCGTGCACTTTTCCAGGTAACTGAGATAACTGGCTTAAAACGTACCACATTCTGATGACCCATTTCCAGCTTAGCCAAGCATGAGTCAAATTGTATCACTGAATACATTTGCCTGTTCTTTCTTTGGCTGGGTTTCAGTGCGTGAGGGACTGAAAACACTAGAAACTTTTGAGAGATCAAGCGAACAGGTCGGTCATGAGATAGAGAGAATGTTATGCAAAGGAAGGCGATAGGCTGATGACAGACTGCAGAATGTATGAAAGAGAAAGTGACGGAGAGACGGAGAGAAAGACAGAGCGAGAGAGAGAGAGAGAGAGAGAGAGCCTCCTTTGTGGCATATTACATGAGCTAAGCTGCTCTATCACTTCTTACACCATGTGAAGACTATCATGCGTTAAGTGACACTGCTAGGGGGATGAATAGTGTAATAATTATTTTAGAACCGGTTTAATTACTAAAGAAGGAGAGACAGAGAGGGAGAAATTGAATTAGTCTCATTCCCTCACAGTGAATCCTTTGTGAGTCTCCTCCTTATACAAGCTCAAGTCCGGAGGACATGTTGACGCTGAAGCCAAACTACTGTTCCACTGTTTTCTCCCAACGGATGAGACTACATTATTGTCTTTCCCATAGATAAGCACAGCTTCGCTGACCCCAACCAAGGTGAAAGTGTGTCTTTAATTGATTCAAGTGAGAGCGTGTGTGTGTGTGTGTGTGTGCGCGTGTGCGTGTGTGTAAGGCCACATGTCATATAAACACGGGAGTGTTCCGGGGGAGGAGGAAGGAGAGCACAGAGACAGTAAAGATTAATCTTTCCTTTCACAAGGGAGGGAGTGAAGAAGAAATAATGTACGCGTAAGGGAGGCAGGCGGTGTGATATGTTTACTGCGAGAGAGACCAAAGGACGGTCAAAGAAATGCGCGGAGGGCAGGAGTTCACGTGCGGAGGTGACGTCAAACGAAAGAAGGAGAATCACTGTGGAGAGAAAGTTTTAATGACCGCAGACAGGTTCTGTTCATGCGGTCACATGGACATCTACCATCTGTCAGAGCACATAAAACATGCGCCAGCATGCACAACACACATCACCAGCGCGAGATAACATGTTGTCGCAGCTTTCTGTCTTTTTTCTGAGCCTGAACATGTAAGATTTGCGTGTTTCACCGCGTCTACACAGCCTTCGCAGCAGCTGTGGATGCCGACCAGCCGCCTCCTTTGTGCAATTTGTGGAACTTTTCAACTTGGTGCCCAAATATCTGCTGGAAAAGAAAAAAAAACGATACGTATCCAAGCAACAGCACAATCTTTCAGATACCGTACCAGAGAAACTTATGTCGAGCCTTTTCTTCTCTGTGTGGTGCTTGTAAAAAAAACAAAAAACAGCAGGTTTTTTCCCTGTGTGTTCTGTTACTCATGCATATTTGCTCTTTAGAAAAATTGTGGAGGACATTTGGAAAGTAAACACACACACACACACACACACACAGAGAGAGAGAGAGAGAGAGAGAGAGAGAGAGAGAGAGAGAGAGAGAGAAGAGTGTATTGTGTTGATGTCAAGAAGGGCTCAGTGTTAATGGACCATTATCACAGGAGGACAACCAGACAGAGATGGAAAGAGAGAGAGAAGAAGCTGGCCTAAGGGGGAGTTAACACACACACACACACAGACATGCAGATACAATAACATAGGAGCGCATACAGCGCTGCATCCTGGGTGCGGGGTTAGCCTGAGGGCTGCAGTTCAGTCATTTCATCGGTGCCTAATGTTGAGGGGTACAAACTCTCCTTTTAGTCTCTGAACAGAGGGGAAAGTCAAACCTTGGAGATGGTTGGAGGGGGTGAACGACACAGATGAGGCCAGTAGAGGAGACGCGGGAGTGGAGGACAGGGAGGGAAAGAGTGCAAAAAGATAAAGGGGGAGTGAGAGCAGAGGAACAGTGGGAGAACACAGAGATGGGGCGCGTTTAACAACAGTGAAATAAGGCTTTTCTCTAACGACACTGTGGCGACAATTAGTCCTATCACTGTGGAAGAACCGTGCAATCACAACATGTCTGCTACCCTTTCAAATCAAATCATTCGCAAGGCAGAGGAGAAGAAGAGATCTCACCGTGAATGTGGCGGATGTATCAATACACACGGTGAAATGCGCAAAGAGTCAGTTGAGCATTAACACTGAAGTACCAGGGAAGTTTGTCTTTCCTGCCGTTTCTTTTTCCAAAAGTGAGAGAGAGATCTCACTCTTTGCACCTACTTCACCATCATCCTGGTGGACACAGGATGTGAAGTTTGCTCCCAAGCTCGCGTTTTTCCTCTGTCATACAATAATTTCTCGATTACTAACTCATTTTTAACCAAGCGCCACATGAACACTGGTGAGCAAGCTTGTTAGGTTAGCTCGGTTGACAAAAGAACGATAATTTCACAGGGTTTATTGAAAATATTTGCGACCTGATTCCAACAAGTTAGAATGCTGTGTAAAATGTAAGTATGCAGAATGCAGCCGTTGAGAATTAATTAATAGGTATGAATTGATTTAAATCTATTGTGTTTATACTGTTCTCACTTGAGTATATGTCAAGAGGGATTAGCAAATGATCACATTCGGTTTTATTTATGTTTTACACAACCTCCCAATTCATTTTGGAATCACGGTTGTATTTTATCTGTACCATCGCCCCCCGTCTCGTCACGCTCTGATTAATTTCTGCTCGTTTTGTGGAGCAGTTTTTATCCAAACAGTGGAAGAGTATTTTTCCTTGAGATTCCATTGAGATAATCTTTGGCGATATTTTAGCTACAAGCATGATTTGTGACATCACAAAGAGTCTGGAAGCCAAACCAAGTGAGATGTGGGATCCTGAATCCTGAATCCTGAGAATGGATTTTACATTGAAGAAGAAAACATCTCGGGTCCAGCAGTTAAACTTCTAAAGTCAAAACTATTGGCATATTCATGTATTATGGAATTTGGTTATTAGGAAGAAGGAATAGGTGTCATATGAATGACTTTAATGTGGTTATATCCTGCAAAAACCATGTCAGACATGCACTCGATAACTTCCTTGTACGCTTCAGTAACAAGTAGTCACTTCTCTCCGTGCCAGCCATTAAAGCGATATGACCAACGCTACCAAACACTGTTATTTAGCGACTCACACAGCACTTACTGTGCTTTACACAGCCATGGACATGTCAAAGACATGACTGACTGGCATAGCTTAGTTAAATCGTGTTTATCACAGTGTTACACTTCATCACTCGTGACAAATTTCATCACTGCCGTCCGTCTGTATGTTGTCTGGACTTCGTTACTGACATGAGGAAATAATCATCTCCTGGTGTTTATCTATGAAGCTCTGATGTTAACGCTGAAAGCTGACCACCACACACGTTCCCTCTCCTAAATCTTTGTAACCATAGTACACCATCAACATAGGCTCCACGTCCTTTGCACTTTTTAACTGAACTGCAAACAGCCTATAAATTAAATTAGTTAATTCCCTGCCAATTTCAATGCTTTATTATGGGATGGTTTCATGATGCTTGTAATTGTTGTAATGCGCTCATAGCCTTACTGGTGGTTTTGCATGCTGGCTGTGTTATTATGCATGTTTCTAGTGTTCTTACTTAGACCCTATTCACACGGGACCGACATTACTAGGGGTTCTCATGTGATTTAGAAATTATCACGCCATGTTCGTGTTTCATGTGACGCATTCTCCAGGGACAGGCAGAGTCTGTATTTTTCTCATATTTACTGATATCATCTCAAGGATATGATTTTCAAGGCATCAGTGTATCATGAGCTTTCAGAAGCGAAATGTTTGATCTTATGTAGCCACATTAATATAGCTCAGAGCTGATTTGCCCACTTTATGCATGAGCATAAATACACACTTGCAGTTCATTTAGGAGTAGGTGAAATTTATTTAATGGCTGTACATGAATGTACAAAATGACTTCTAAATATCAGAAACTACCTTTAAAACGTTATATGGACTGCTGTCACAATAGTAAATGCAAATAATAGGTTAGTACTGACTAGTTAACTACTCACTTTGAATGATGAATCAGAAGTATATCACACAGAAAACTGCTGGCGTACTGCTCTCTGAGATCTGATTCAACATCCCAGTCGGAGACTCCTTGAGGACAATGTTCAATGGTCCCTTGATATTTTTCAAAGACAGAATTCTTTTTTATGTCAGAATGACTTAACAGCCTTTTGGATTTTGCAAATGAAGTCACTAAGTGATTCAATGAGAGCGTGATACAATTTGATTCTCCCCAAAGTCCATCAGAGGGAAACTGGAAAATAAGAAAGAAAATATGTTTTAGTCAGAAACAGAAGCTTCTTAGAGTGGAAAAAAAATGTGCAAATATAAATGAATTAGTTGGATGGCATCCAGTGGAAATGAAAGGACAAAGGCACTTGAAGACCGTACAGAGAGTACAAAGCATTGATTGACTAAGTGTGACGGAAGGACTCCAGGAGATGCTTCTTTTATAGGTCTAATAAAGTGGAAGCTAATTACTCTCCATTCACCCACCACCCTGTCCACATCAATGCAGGGCAAAGGCCAGTCAGCCTGTCCTGACTCTTGGGGACAGGGACACTCACAAGATGTATGTATTGACAACACACCGGTGGGCATAATCCAGCTGTAAAATCAGTATATACCTCTTCTAACTGAGTGAACTCTGAGGGGGTATTGTGTGTTGGGTGAGATGCCCTCCTGTTGACACTGAGGGCGATGAATCCCCGCTTGTTCAAAACAAGTCGGCCCTTTGTCCTTGTCAAATCTCGTATATCCTAAGATGATTTTCTGCTTATAAAGAAGCAAGCTCTGAGAGATGGGGGGGCGGTGTCTACACATTAACCATTTAAACCTGTTTATTGGCGCATTAGTCACTGTCAGACAAGAACAGTAAGTTCTGTTACTAATATGGGAGATCGTAAAACATGAATCTGAGTGACGGCTACATTTTAGCGGTATTCCAGCACTCAATAGATTCCCTAGCAGTTCCTTGAATAACAGGGTCAATAAAATGACACTACTCCTTTAAAAAGTGATTACAGGTCTTTTCCAATTACTCTACAGCAAAAGTATTTAGTTACATCACTACATTATTTGCCCAAAGTGACTGCAAAAAGTCCCATCCAGTTTGTTTACAAGACCAAGTGTTGCATGAACGTAGCGTTACCAAGTGATAGTGCCAGTGTGATAAAAAAAAATGTGGTGCAGCAATAGGGGAAACTCCCGTACAGAAACTATGCACGGTTCCCATGCAGATGATTTGTGGCGTCATGTCCCATTTTCGTCCTCGTCCACGTTTGTAGAAACGTTAACGTGACTTTTACGTTTCGCGAAAGGACGCCCTGTGAGTTCCCTCTGGACTCCAAAAGCCCCTTTCCGTGACCAGCATGACACATAATCAAGTCAACATCAGTGACATTACCTTCATTGTATCCCAATTGCTGGGCGATCTCAGGCCATAATTGTTGCGGTACTCCGTGTGCTTTTTGTCGTTTAGTATCTGATGCTGTGAGACCAAATTGATGAGGTTTCCTCCACTTTTCGACCGGGACATCAGCTGAAACAAAGGACTCGGTTAAACATATTTTTCTGCAGGTGGAAATCTGATGACATCGAGGCACGTCTGAATAATTTCCTCCCTGCACGGATGTTCTGGAGTGGTGTGCATATGTTAATAAGAACCCATAAAGTGAGATTTTAAATCAGTGTTTTGAAACCGAGGACAGTAATTGCTGAGAGCTGTCTGCTGCCACTTCAAGAAAAAGCTCTTGAAGGAGATTTTTATTGCCAGCTGTTTTACAGCGGAGGTTAAATTAGAATTTACAAGATATATTACAATAGTGATCAACAGTAGGTTTTCTGTTCCCATTTCACTCTTAAGTTTGCACAAACTCCATTAAAACCCACTCTCACAAAGTATTGAAAATCGGTTCTGTTTATTTTCATCCACACTAATGAATCCCAAGAGAGAGCATTTCTTTCTTTGTTGCAGTTACTGGGTCATGTAGGGTTTCAGTGTTTGATGCCTGTTGCCTCGGGGGCTTGAACCCTAGCCAAAGGACTGTCTCCCCTCTCACTAGGCTCGCCTACTGCTCCCAACATCCAAAGCGCGATATTGTGGTCGCTACGCCGTCACATGGCATGTAGTGCGTTTCAAACATGAACATGGCTGCCAGCAGCGCCAAACGGCAAAAGGGGGAATACATGTCAAAATTGGTGATAATGCTGTTGATGGACGAACGAGCATGAGGGGAAAGTTTGTGATAAGCTGATTTTGTGCCGCACTTGAAGAATAAATTGTCTGACAATAGAATGAATAAGTGCTGGGGTAGAAATGATAAATCCACATCCAAGAGGCAAAGTTTAGACAAATAACATCATTCACATACGACGCTTACATGGCACAAAAGACTAACTAAGTGAAACTCGGACGACTCTGGTTCACTCAGCTCTTTGATTATCCAACATAATCCCTTATCTGAACAAAAATCCCAAATTGACCTTGGCGAACAGGAGTAAACAAAGACTAAAAAATGTTAGCACAAGCTTTTTTGCAGCTTTCAATCACTCCTCTTGGCCTTCATCAGTGTCTGGAGTTGGTAGTCATGGAGATTGTTCAGTTGTTTGCTCCTGACAGTGTCTGACGGAGGGGTCGGTCCAATAACAACAACAGTACTTCAAAATAACATGACATATATATTCATATCATTCCTCACGTTCCCAGGTCGTAGAAAACCTTCACTGTAACTTCATTTGGATGAAGCCAAACTGATAAAGAGAGAGGGGAAGACAAGGACTTAAATTCACAAGTGGTGTTTAAAATAATAGAACACAGATGAGGAGTGAAAAGGGCGGGAAATCAGCCAAAGGGAGGAAATGAAAAGCAAAACATGATTCGCGAGGAAAGAACAAAATAAAAAAGGAAATACCAAAACCAAACAACTACTAAATAATGCCTAGCAGGCAAATCAATGTAGTGAAAGTAAAAAGTAGTGAATTTTTCTTTGAATTGTAGTGGAGAAGAGGCGTATGGTATTATAAAGTGTTATCATATACGTAAGAAAAGTATGAGGACCTCAAATTTGTACAGTAAATGTGCTCAGTTCCATTTCAACACAAAAGAAGCCGAGACACTTACAGGGGTGTGACAGTGGGGACGAGGAGAGATGAAAGGGAGATTTCTTGTAACTAGAGATTCATCATCTGGACCCGTGATTTACACTTTGATGATTTGGTATGACATTATAATACCCTTCCTGTTTTCTGTCGCCCTCCAGGCCCCAAGTAACTTCCATACACTCCCTAAGTTTATCACATTAGCTGAAGTAGTTACAAGGACTAGACTGAAACAAACTCGAACTGTAAGTAGTAGCTAATACGTAAAAGGACAAAGCACGGTCCACTTTTCTGACCACTTACACGTAATGCTTAATGATGTAATAGTTAAGCACACAGGGTTGTTTTAGTGAGCAGAGTGCTACCTCAGCAAAGATAAGCATCTTTCTCCTAACTCCTTTGCTGATGTACACAGGCAGCAGACAAACAGTAGAATCAACCTAATAGAAGTTCCTTTGGCCCCGCTGAGATGTTAATCTCAAGAGAGACACACATCTGGTGCTGACGGCTGTCTGGCCAACTCTTCTCAGAAAGTCTCACAGGGAGGATCAGGGCCGGGTGAATACAGGTGCGGTCTAGACCATGGCTTGAGGCCAACTTCTTAAAAAAAAAAAAAAAAAAACATTCTGATGATCACCATGCAACGTTACAACAAAGGGAAAAAAATAATGTCATGTGACATGATTTCACCACATACAACACACTGTGCTTCTGGCTCCGCTTCAATGCCTACCATTGTGAACTGAATCGGAATATAATCAGGGTCACATTGGCAACATATCTTCATACCTAAACGACTAAATAGGTCAAAGGCAAGTGACTCCCAAAACAACATGACCAACATGTTAGCGTCTGGTAAGACGGACCTTCAATGCACTGTCACAGTTTGTTAGGTTTAGGGATTAAAACAGCTTAGTCAGGTTTGGGAAAACATTGTGGTTTTGCTTAAAATAACTGGTAGCTACGAATGTACCTACATTACATATGTATCTTTAAGGACATCACCACAGGTAAAATAACTCACTGTTAATTTTTGCTTGTGTGTTACAGGAATAAGAAGTTCTCGTGTTTATATTTTAGGAAGTACTAACAACACCAGTGGTCTGAAATAATCTGGAAGCCTGGTGTCACCTTGACGACTGTCCAGGATGTGAATTGTACCAAAGTAATTAAACAAGTACTAAATATTTTGAATTTACTTGCCAAGAAAGTCTTAGCAAATTTTTTCATTAATGACCCGTGATTCACAGAATAAATAGTGGCACATATCGCAGCTTAGCTCCAGAGATGGTAACGTTGGTCGCTCGGTCCAGTTCGAAATCTTGGCAAATATTGTATATTATATTATATTATATTAACTTTGGTAATCCAAAAACATGCACCAACAATAAGGTCTTGAATCTGAGTCTTTGTTACTTGTGCCAGCGTGGTTGTGCTTTTACCTTCGTCTATTTGCTTGTCGGCTGGTTGGTTTGTGATCAAGATTACACAAAAACTACCGAACAGATTTCCACAAAACTCGTCCAGAGGACGGGACTCGACCAAGAATAGACCCCATCAATTTTTGGTGCAGATCTGTGTGAACTGACGTATTCACAATGCGCTGTAATCACGTTGTGCTGCAGGTTAAGTAAATGCTGATAACAAGAACAAGCAAATCTGTAGCGGGGACTCATGTCTCTTCTGTATCTTCCTACATGTGATTTCTCATTACAGGGTGCACTTATCTACAGTTTGACTGCACATTGGCAGCCTGATAAGGTCCAAGTGATAGGATTGCTGTGCATGCAGATTGAATGCAACAGCTCAATATCAAATACTGTTTCCACTGTTTGTCTTGCGTAAGAGTACAATAGTATAAAACTGGAATATTTTAATGGGACGAATAAAAGAGCAACGATCCATCTATAGACACTATGAACTCACAACTGAGAGCCACACACTAAAACTCCTGAACTGATCTTACCCAGCTTCCTCTGTCAAAAATGAGGGCACTTTGATGAACACTACATAACCCCTCCTCTGTATAAGAAGAGGAGGGGTTGGAGGGCAGGGATCAACTCAGCAGACTCTTGAGACTGTGCACACTGAGACTCAGCAGCCAGTACTGGAGAGGGGTGAAGCACCAGAGGAGCTGACTGGAGCCTCTGGAGCACAGATCTGGAGCTTTTTCACTTTGACCCCAGAGCGGACAGCTGCTGTTGGAGATGACTGGACTGTCACTGCAGCCAACCATCCACTTTGGGAACTTTCCTCTGTCTTAACCCGAGAGCTTGAGAGTTACTAGGGACGTTTGATCTTGGACGCGTAAATATTGGAGGATTTGTAGGTCCCTCAGGAGTTAGGTAAGTAAGAACTTCAATAGCAGTGGCTGAAAAAGAAGAACTGAGTGACTAACGGACTGAAAACCTTTGGGGGAGAAATTTCAATCAATTCTCTTCATTTTCATGACTGAATAAACAAACTGACCTTAAAAGGTGACACAATTTCATACTGTTTTACTTTGCTCATATGTGGCGGACCCTGCCACCTTTCTAGGTTCAAAAAGTGTTCTGGAGACCTTATTTTCCTTTGAGAACAGCTTGGTTTTTTTTTTAGTTCCAGACAAGGCAAATATTTTTAACTTTGTCTTATCATGTCATTAATATTGTAACTACTAAAATTCAGAGTTTTAATACATTTTCAGAACTATTTTTCAGACGACATAGCGCCTCCTTTAATATCTTCATATAACTGTTTGTCACCATTTAACACATTGATAAAACCTGATTTGGAGGCAGTGCTGTTCCCTGCATATCGCAATTTGCACTTTACTTGTACTCAACCAAGTAAAAGTTGTCTTTTTGATCTAACTATTTCATTGCCAACAACGGCTGATGTGCTAGAAATAAAAGATCCTTCCCTGCTCACCCCAACAAATCCCACTCGCCTTCCAGCCAAAATAATATGACTAATACTTGACCCCTTTTCTGAACCTACCTCGACCATACAATTTTATTACGTGCCCTTAATTGAAAACGTATTTATTAAAACATATGAGAATGTGTTTTTGCAGGTTGTCTGCCAACGCTTAATCCAGAGTTTATTACTGAGTTTATATGGATATGACGGTTGAGTGAGTCAAACCAAGAAATGTGACCAGAGTCTACTAGACAGTGAGGTTGTTGTCCTATGGCATAATAATACTCCTGTACTCATATAACAGGCGTGAATACAGTACTTTCTTTTGTGCCAGGCTCTCACAGAGGATCAATTGGATAAAAGCTATATTCACAACCAATCTGCAGGATGAAGACTCATCTCCTCTGCTTGGAGTTACTCCTCTTGGCCGGTCACATCCTTGTGGCCAGTGGGCAGCTGGGGACAAAGGATGAGATGTCCAGGGACTCTCTTAGCGTCACCCAGAGACTCGGGCTCGTAGAGAGGGATGTGCAGGGGCCGGTGAGGCCCAACAACAGCTTCCCCCGCCGCCGGCTACCTCCAATGTGCACCGGGCCCACGGAAATCCGAGACACCTTCAAGTACATTAATACGGTGGTGTCGTGCCTGGTGTTTGTTGTGGGCATTATTGGTAATTCCACTCTGCTGAGAATAATCTATAAGAATAAGTGCATGCGGAACGGGCCCAACATCCTGATCGCCAGCCTGGCACTCGGAGACCTGCTGCACATCATCATTGGCATTCCCATTAATGTTTACAAGGTGAGTCTAGATGCAGAATATGGCTGACAAAAACATCTATACCATGTACTGTAGGCCTGGCAACAGGTTTTTTTTAGAGATGATTTTCGGTTTGAAAGTATTTTTGTTGCCGGGCCATTCAAACCTCCCTTAGCTTTTCACCGAATTCTACTTGCACACTTGTTATGTCCCCTCTGAGTTTATTGCAATAGCTTTTTAAGGTCATATGCAAATATTTTGCCGCATATTGGACTTTAAACCCCTCACACACCCCTTCATATGCACACTCTTGAAAAGGGGCTTCCAAGTTATTTTTTTACATGTTATTACTTTACTGGATTCTGAGCCCCTCCATATCCCCTTGTGTCCCTGGCATGTTATTATCTGTTCAGCTCATTGTGTGTCTGTGAGAGAGAGAGAGAGAGAGAGAGAGAGAGAGAGAGTGTGTGTGTGTGTGTGTGAAAGACAGAGAAGGCCAAAGTATCTGTATATTTGGGTAAGGGGGCAAGCATGTTAAAACAACTGGACGCAGTTGCATACCAGAGCAGAAACAGGAGAGACAGGGTGGTATGGGGAGAAAAGAGGACCACATATGACTCCAATTGATGTACACTCACATTCCAGTCGCTCATCCAAAGCAGACATAGAAAAAAAGAAATCCATATTGCACAGGTTTAGCAGAGTGTTGTTGTTCTCCAAGAGCTACCGTACCTCTCTGGATTACGGTGTCTTGAGGTCAAAGAGAGGCCTTCTTGTTTTTAAAAAAAGAAAAAAAAAAGCGCAAAAACAACTGCTCAGGTTCATGCATATCTGATTGACCCTGGATGCCAGAGGCTAGGGAAAACAACGCGGGGCCAAACAATTTGCTTCACTAACTTCCATGGTTTAACACAGTCGGCAACTCTTTCTGTCTGTCTCTCTCTCCAGCTCCTGGCAGAGGACTGGCCTTTCGGGGTGACCCTGTGCAAGACGGTGCCGTTTGTCCAGAAAGCCTCAGTGGGCATCACAGTGCTGAGTCTGTGTGCCTTGAGTATTGACAGGTAAACACAGCCACAAGCAATACACAGCCAAAAACTCATGCTTCCTCTTATGTTAGCTCTTATCTTCATTTCCCAATGCTACATAACCGGTCAAGGATTAAAGAAACAATGTCAGTGACTTCTGACCTTGCAGCTTGATGCCTGGTAATCAATACACTGACATGTCTGACTGTCAACTGCAATGTGAGCTTGAGATACGGAGTCTTAACAAGAATTGTTTTTTTTCATGGAATCTTCAGCTGTTACGCCTGCATGGTGTTTTTTTTTTTAGGTATATCGGTATTTCCCCAATTGCATGGAGGCAAGTAAAAAGTCACATCAGGCTAAAAATATCTTGCAAATCACTGGTAAAAACAATTTCAGGTGCCTTGAATTCATACTTCCAACAAATGGCACAGCATATCACCAGAATAACTGCTAACTCCTGCCAACAGTATTCATGTTTTATACATTTATGGCTGTAGCTACTGTTAGCTTGTTAGCTCAGTCAGCCGTCCAGCTAGTCAGACTACCAGGAGAGCGTTGGTTTTTACATGGCGAGCACAGGAGCTTTGGACTGCTGGGGTAAAGACGTTTTCAGGCCCATGGCTAGCTGGTTAGCATGCTAATCTCCTTACACATTGTACCATTAAATACAATATTTGGGAGCTGTAAGGGAAGCAGCTAAGGAGTGAGCCATCTTGCTTTTTTCTCCACTCTGTGAAAGGTGCTCATGTGCAGTACCGATCTAGCACTTGTGAGAGAATGGCAGGAGGTAAACACATTAATGAACTGAACATCACAATGATCTTTTATTTAGTTAACACTTTTGACATGCAAGAATGTCTGTTGCTCCGAGACACACTATGTCCTTATTCTGATTCTTTAACTTTATATTTTGAATGTCACTCTTACATATTGCAAAGTTAAGTAAAAGAATTATCAACAGGATGTGAAGGAAAAACAATTTTGACGTCTTTATATTGTGTTGCAATGCTGTTTAACACGCTAGCCAGCTAGCCCCAGTCTGGCCAGGTCAAAAGCTCCTCTGCCAGCTGGGTAAACACCAAGAATTCCCCGGTGCCCCAGCTCCCGGTCTGGACTGCTAGCTTTAAGGCTATAAGCACTAACGGTAGCTACAGTTTGCAGCAGTTAGCAGTTAACCTGGTGATATGCTGTAATGTATTTCTTTTGGCTATGGAGTCAACACTTGCCCAATTCTTGTCCTCTACTGAGAATTACCTATGACAATTAACATAATTCTTTGTCGTTACTTTTTATTACTGCAAAGAAATCAAACCTGACCCTCAGGTGAAAAAAACAAAGACATTAATATTGAACCCATGTATGTTTAAATTTTGTCAGTTGGGATTACACTAGTATACTGAGATCCTGTTAAGGTTTTTTAAGTACACTTACACTAAAAGATTAAATTATTAAAAAATACTGTACTTAAATAAACCCATTCACTTTCTTGAGACTTATCCCACTGGACGGATCCCACTGCCTTTCTTGCTATGACCCGGCCTACTCTGCCGTTGATTGGTGAAAACCTGTTGCCTTCACCCAACTTTGTCTCGGGCTTATCCTGATATTCTGTCCCTAACCACTTACCAGTCTCACTCCTTATGCCTAAACCTAACCAACCCAACCAATGAAGGTACTGAATCAAAGGCATAGTAGGATTGGCTAAGAAAAGCAGTGGGATCCATATTAACATATTCAACAATAAAAGCAGCACCTTGTAGTGGGGCTGGTTCGCTAAGTTAAGCAGAAAGTGCAAACATTTGAGTGGTATTGACTTTCTCAGCTAAATCTCTGCCAAAAAATTGAATAACTGCATTTTTTCATGAATGTCAAACTCTTATTCATTTATTGGTTAACTGACTGCACATGTTGGATCTTTCAGGTATCGTGCCGTGGCCTCGTGGAGCCGTATCAAAGGGATCGGGGTGCCAAAGTGGATGGCTATCGAGATAGCACTGATCTGGATATTATCCATCATCTTGGCTGTGCCAGAGGCAATAGCTTTCGACATGATCACCATGGACTACAAGGGTGAACACTTGAGGATCTGTTTGCTGCACCCCATGCAGAAAACGAGCTTTATGAGGGTGAGTTGTGACACACAGACCTTCTTAGGTATATAACTGAGTGTGGAGAGAAACAGTGTGTGTGTGTTGACACAGCTGTGAATGCTACAAACCCTTAAATGCACATTAAATACACACTGACACATACAGGCCCATGGAGATGCAGATGTTGGCAGGCGGGCTGACTCGCGCATGAATATATGTCGTACTGCGGAAGCTTTCTGGGTGGATCAGGGTTAGGCAGAGTTTACAGATAATGGAGTGTCGTATAAAAGAAAAACAGGGTATATCGCAGGAGTTATTAAGCTCTTGGCTAACAGAAAGTACCGCAGCGCGTGTGTGTACGTGTGTTCACGTGTCTTCCATCAACGTCAAATTGACAACAATGAGCAGATTTAATTCCTCTGGGGTACTTTGATGAATTGATTTTCAAATGCAGGTCTACAAGTCTGAATTCGAGACACATACCCGAAGCCCCTCACTCCGGTCCTGGCCAGACTGGGGATACGCGCCATTAACCATACATATACATTAATTATAAGTCCGACAGGTTTCACCTTTCACTTGAAGCTCTATCGTTCAGATGTTGTGCATAATCCAGTGCTGTTCCCTCATTCCTCTCTGTGTAGTTTTATAAATCAGCGAAGGACTGGTGGCTGTTCGGCGTATATTTCTGCCTGCCGTTGATCTGCACTGCTATTTTCTACACCCTGATGACCTGTGAGATGCTGAGGAAGAAGAATGGCGTCCAGATCGCCCTCAGTGACCACCTTAAACAGGTCCGATGAAGGCTTTAATCTTCATGTGAATCATAAATTCACAAGTGTGCTCTATTGAAGTTATAAAGACTTAATCCAGCTGAATTTGAAATGATTTTGTTTTGATTTATGAAAACAAATCCTGCTTTGGACCAGAGAGGACCATTTCACAAAGGTCCTCTCTGGGCCAAAACTGTCAGGACAATCTGTTACTTCTATGCTGTGATTTATGCATGTTTGTGTGTGTGTGTGTGTGTGTGTGTGTGTTCAGCGAAGGGAGGTGGCGAAGACAGTGTTTTGCCTGGTTCTGGTGTTCGCTCTGTGCTGGCTGCCTCTCCACCTCAGCCGTATCCTGAAGCTCACCATCTACGATGAGAAAGATCCCAACCGCTGCGAACTGCTCAGGTATGGAGGAAAAAAAACAAAAAAAGTATCCCACAGTGCACAAAAGAAAACAGAGTAGACTACATAATGTAGTAGAAAAATGAATCACCCTCCAGAAAGGAAATGGTGTAGGACTTATGTGTCTCTGTGACCCCTTTTAGTTTCTTTCTGGTGTTGGACTACATTGGCATCAACATGGCATCAATCAACTCCTGCATCAACCCAATCGCCCTCTACATGGTCAGCAAGCGCTTCAAGAACTGCTTCAGGGTAAGGTGCAGCTTAGTCAGTAACTTATGCACAAGGAGAATGAAAATGTAAAAGGAACATTTTGGAAAATGCGCGCCTTGTTGAGAGTTAGATGAGCGGTTCGATAGCGCTCTAGCAGCTGGTTAGTTTAGCTTAGCATAAGCATCACAGACAGCTTAGCCTAGCTCTGTCCACTAGCAATAAAATCCACATCTTGCAAATTAATATCTCAACCCTGACTCAAAAAGATTTGGGACGCTGTGTAAAACAAAACGTTTGGTCTGGTTTTAGCATAGAGACTACTTGGTTAGGTTTAGAAAATATCATGGTTTGGGCTAAAGTATTTCAGTTGTGACAGTTACATTACGTATATAAATTGATAATACAAGAGTGAGTATTTTATGAACAACAGACCTTCTGAGGGTTGGAGTGACAGGTTTTGGACAAATGGACTTTCGTTTAATGGGATATTTTCAGAATATTTAGGGGTTTGGAACAATGGCACCACACCACTGTTTCCTGGCTGGGCGCAGTATCTTCTCATGCTAAGCTACTGTGTGCTAAGCTATTTCGACTTACTTTTAAGGTAACAAAAAAAAAAAAAAAGAAAGAAAGAAAAAGAGGGAACCTTGCCTCACAGTCTCTCTCATTACGTTTCTCCATCCCGTAGTCCTGTCTGTGCTGCTGGTGCCTACCGGCGGAGATGCTGATGGATGAGAAACAGTCTTGCATGAAGCTGAAGATCACTGAGCGAGCCTCTGACCAGAGCAACTCCCGCATGACCAACAAGTCCACTACAGCTTGAGGAGGGGCCTAACTGTAAGAAAGGTGGAGATATGAGGACAAAAAAATAAATATAAATAAATATTGAGGTTTGGGTGACTGAATGAGGAAAAGTGCTCAGTCTTGCCACATCTACATCATGATGTGAAGGCTCCGTCAACTTTTAACAGATGTGCTTTTGGAAACCAGCCCCGACTGCGGCGGAATTCCTTTTATCTTAGAACTCTGAACACATGCTATTATGGACGGCTGAACACTCGTGTCCAAGAAGACATGAGCATCTGCGCACTTCGTAAGCTGTTTTCTTGGATAACAAGCGTGAGATGTGTGGAGCGGGCAAACTAATATCAAATATGGGAGAACTTAGCAGGGGCGAGGTTCGGCAAGTGTTACGTAAAATTGGGTGCCGTGGGTTGATAAGCAAAGACAGCTCATCAGGCTTGCTGCCTGGATAGTGAATGTGTATTTTGACGGTATGACTCTTGCAATATGTCCTGTATTGTACGGACTACATTAGAGTGTGACACAGTGTTTGGCGGTGCGAGCAGACACTGCAGAAGATATTCATTCATTTTGTCACGTATTTACATAATGTGAATATATGTTTTGAGCATTTTGCATACTTTATCACTTGTTACATTAGTGCCTTCAAATGTACTGTCTGCGTGTTATGTTCCCCAATAGATACTGAACTACTGACATTTGATTTCAGCTGATGGCCATTGAGCTATTGTATTATACTATTCAATTTTGGGCCTGTTCTTGAGGCTTTACTTGCTCTACGTTATCTCAATCTAACTCCTTTCCCTTAACTGGTTTGAAAAGCGGAATGGGGTTCTTTTTTTTTTCAATAAATAAAATGAGAACTATAATAATAAAAACAGTCAGCTGTGTACTTTTTTTTGAAAAAAAGCATCAATTTTCTAGCTGTTATCTGTACAGACATGCGGTAAAAATCATTTAGGGCTGTAAATGTTAAAGCTTTGCCTGACTGTTTGTGTTTGTGTACGTATGTGTGTGGGTCTGATTTAAGTGTGACAGCAGGCGGCGTCATGTGATGGTGATGGTGAATGCTAACACAGAACATTACTGTGATCTTTTTATTTTTCTCCACACTTCTTCACTCCGAACACACACACACACACACACACACACACACACACACACACACACACACACACACACACACACACACACACACACAGCTCTGACCTGGCAATGTTCCTTCAGGCTAAACCAGTGTCACGCATGTCACATTAGCTGTCAAAGAAGCTCTCTGTCCCCTGATCCCTCACCATCCCTCTTCGGCTCATCTCTTCATCCGCTCTCCATGGCTTCACTCTCTTTTTCTGCCTGTTTTTCCTTGCTTATCACCCCCTTTCGTGTCCTTTACCCTTGTTTCCCTTCCCTTTCTCCTTGCATTCCTGTCTCCACCCTTCTCTGCGAGGCCTCTGCCTCTGTGCCTCCAATATGGTTTCAAACAATTCAGTGTGGTTTGACATTAAATCAAATCCACCGGTGCTGAAAGCAGCCTGGAGTGAAAGAAATCACATTCAGTGCATTCCTCCCGTGACTCTCCACTCCCAGCAGAGGCTACGCTGCTGTATCTGCTTTGGGATGCCGACTCTCTCCTGATGTGATGGACTGTCCTCCATGATCCCTGCGACAGGAAAAAGAAACTCATGGAAAGTTGCAAAGAAAGTTAATGTTTTTCAGAGAGCTATTTACAGAACAGCCTATAAATCAAAGTGTAATTAGCTCAGAGTCAATTTAAAATCTCATATTTTGCTCAACAAAACTTGTGTATGAAATTGAAATAATTTATTGAACCTGGCAGCTTTGATTTATGGGGATTTAGGAAGCAGTGAGAACTGTTGTAATCTATCACATTGTTTACGCTAACGCATAACAGATTCACATTAAAAGCATGGGTTGACACTATGAGAAATACAGTCATTGTCTAGCCAAGATTTACATGGGAAGATTGTTACCATTCGACTGCATGTACGATAAATACACCGTTTGCAGCGGATGGTTAGCCTAGCTTAGCATTTAGAGTGGATAAAGGGGGTAACAGCTACCCTAGCTTTGTTGAAAGCAGATGTGCTGGAGCGTTGACATTGTGCTGTGTTGGGGTCGATTCAGTCTTACAAAAGCCTTTCTAAAGCCTTTTTCATTTTGTTTCAGCTTAAAGAGATCACAAACTTTGTACAGTTTCTGGCATTTTATTCTGGCCTACATCTCCTCTTTGCCCCTCACTACTTTCTCGCCCTCCCTCAATTTTACAATCCACACCACCACACCACCACACCATTTCATCTGTATGTCTCCTCCATGCGAAACACTGTGTGCTGTATATAGTATATATAAAGGACAGAATGAAGGGTTGATTTTTAGCTATCTAGTTATTTGATACTCAAGGAAATGTCTTAAAGGTAATACATTCTTAGCAACACATGTAAGACTAGCAAATTACCATGTTATGTCTCATCTGTATAAGCTATATGAAAAAAAAACTGAAGACAACAAATCAAGTTTTTTATGGGAAGTTATGTCTTGGCCAAGTGCAATAACTTCTTGTACTTAGCTAAGCTAACCAGCTGCTGTCTCAAACTCCAATTGCTTCGCAAGAAAGCAAAAAGGAGTATTTTTCAATTTTAAACTAGTTCAAACAACATTTAGGGCAACGATAGAAATGAACCGAACTGCGAAAATTTGTTCGTAACTGTGCTCATGTGAGACTGGAACAGGTTGTGGGTAATATGATCATTTGTTGGACGGGCACAGGAACTTCCTGTGCTAAGCTAAGCTCACAAGCTGTGAATGAAAACAATGAGCCTGACTCTGTCGGAAGGTTGGAAAAATCAGCAAACTTCAACACAGTTCATGGAGAACAACTTAAAGCAGGAAGACACTAACTCATCCCCAACTGCAGTCTCCGAGTTAATATCATTTTTATTGCTATTGCGAGCCAGAAAATAGAGATTTAAACCTGCGGCAGATTGATGCCAGAAGGTTAATGAGAGAAAATGCCTCATTAAGCAATAACAACTACTGTAAATTTGTGATAGACTTATCATGGTGGCTTGGCTGAGAGCTTTTTTACCACTCAACAAACACAGTGGACTTTCTTTATTAGATACACTGAGTGGTGCACTGAGGCTACAGTAAGTCCTTCTCAGTGCATACGGACACACACACACACACACACACACACACACACACACACACACACACACACACAGTGTCTCTCCAAGCACAAACACACACATACGTACAGTACATTTTGGCACCACATATGCACAAGCAGACCCAGACATACCAATGTGCACAGTTTGTTTTCTCCTCCCTACAGTTTAAGGATGAAGTGGATTGGAGGGTTGATAGTTATGGTTCTGGGTCTCAGGGGCCGGGGTGTGAACAGACATTCTTTTATGCGTTTCTGCCCCAACAATCCACCATTTTGCAAATTTACTTAGCACGTACTGCCGATGTGTGTCAGCAAACTGACTCCAAAAACACATAGCAGCAATTGCATGACCATGATGTTCGATTTAACTTTCAAATATTTGAGAGGCAGCTTCTTTTCTCACATTCTGGTGCACATACAAAACAGCACCTTTTTATAACTAACGGTGTAATTCATAAGAGCCGGACAGAAATTCAAGGTAGCGCCAAAACTAAAAAGGGGCAGCATAATCTCTTCCTGTGACTCACTATACAGGGCTGAGGGGATGATGTATTTTTTGTAGGCTAACCCAGATGTTAGCATTGCCCTGATTCCCTTGGCAAGAAGCCTATGGGTTTTTTTATTTTTATTGGATTATTGCCGAAAATAAGCTCTGCGACACGCCCAAGTTTATGATACTTACACGATTTGTTCAGCAAGAACTTTTTCACAGATGAATGCGAGAATCAAATCAAATGTTATAAATTATACATTAAGTACACTGCGGTCCCATGACTTCAACGTCACCATAACTACACTACTGTACAACACGAGGATATTGATCAGTGTCTAAGTTGTAAAGTCAGAGTGAAAGGTCCCATACAATGAATAACATGTTTTCTCTGGTCTCTACATATCCACCTTATTCCTGGCTTCGTGAGTTTACCCATGGTTCATAGCGGTATTTGGTTATGCTCTTCCGGTTGAGCTGGCTGACCTCTGTGTTTACGCTAAAGTAGCTGTCATGCTCGCTCTAAAAACCGGCTTTTAACACAAAGAATACGACAGAATGGATAAAAATCGTGGTGATACACAGTATGGATGTTTTAATAAGTTGTGAGGACAGTTCTCACAGTGCCTCAGTCATTAGTTCTCACGGAGTTGGCAGATGACACGAAGCAATGTCACGACGTTAGCTACATCGACAGTTAATTATCTTATATTTTCTGAAGCTGATGACGTCGGAGAATTATGCAGTTACAAAAGCACACAAGTACCTGCACAGTAACAAAATAGGGAAAGTACTGTTGAAGAAACACAGCAAGTTTATATTTCTGTAGGTAGCAGTAGCGCCCAGCCACAGCGTCAATCAAGCTAAACATACAGCTGGATAATGCTGAAGGAAAGTGGAGTCGTGGAAACAGGCGGCTGCTCGGACATTGTCGGGTTAGAGAAGTAATACAGCAGCTATTCTGTGGAAGATATTCATAAACCCAAATATTTATTTTAGTCTCAAAGCCGCGAGTCACGCTAGTCTCCCTTCCTCCTTCCTCGGCATGGCGTTTAGGGCGCAGGGCACGGACATGTTTGTCTATGTTGTTGATGAACTACATGAGACGTTTCTGAAAAAAACTTCAATTTTCATGAATTGTTGTGGCAACCAACAACGGCACATGTTGTACCTGAGCTCATTTTAAAAACAATTCAGCCATTATAACATAACGCTAGTTGTTTAGGGCTAGCTTGGCGGCAGGGGTCCATCATGCAGTTGCAAGGCAACCGGAAACAGAAAACCGCCGGCAGAAGTAGTCATCTGTCATGGCAGCCCCCATAGGCTTCTGAGGAAACTGGTCCTCCCTGAGCCTGCCAACTCCCAGAATGAGGAAAGCAAACAAGTCCTGCATGGTTTCTGCAGCCCACCCACTGGTAAAACGGGGCTCCAACAGGCTGTTCAGATTCAGCTCCTTTCGTTATGTAACTAAAGGAGTCATTTTCATAGGCCGGCCTCCTCTGCGCGGTGATAGGAGATATCCGAGAGGGAGGTGAAGTTCGGTGTGTCCAGCGGGAAACTAGCAGTGTTTCGCAATGTCATCGCTCAGAGCTAGACACGTAAATTGCTCTGTAGGTGGTTGTATAAATCAACAAAAGTGCCTATATTCTGTCACAGCTACAGAACAACAGAGGAGACAGTGGTTGCGTTTCATTTTATAACAACAACGCGCTGGCTGCGGTTCGTTTTAGCTTGTATGTGTGTGCTAACCACTTCACTTCGGACTGCTTCAGTAATGAGGGTCAGTACAAAGCTGGCTTTGCCTCGACACTCAGTGCGTTTACATGCACAGCTTAGTCGGATTACAGCCATAGTTCGACTATGTTACTCAGTCAGACAACTGCAATTATCCGAGTATACATGCCGGTGAGAAAATCGGATTATTGGGCCGGAGCATGTCATACCCCGGTACGCTAGGTGGCACTGTGCCCATTTCAACTAGTGGTTACAGAAGCATCTTTACGTCACCAGCTGCCTCGGCATTCAAGAAAGATGGCGTACGAAGAGCGAGACGAAGCTACATCTTTGTACACTTCATATATGGTGTACATGATAATTACACAGACTAGGGGCACAATGGCGCTCTTTCTTGCGGTGATTTTGGAGGAAAGACGCCGCCGCCGCCGTCCCACTACTTCCGGCTCACGGCCCCGGGGAAAAATCTCGCGCCTGCGCAGAACGCAAAAATCCGATCCGATCCGCTGGAATGTTTACATGCAGGAGTAATGCGACTATCAATCGAATAATCTGGGTGCTTTAATTCGACTGTGAGAAATCCGATCCGGTCCGATATTAGTCAGACTAAGGTGTATACATGCATCTTAAAGATCCGATCATAGTCGGACTAAGCCAGTAATTCGGTTTTCTTGAGTGTCATGTAAACGCACTGACTGACTCTCGTAAAAGGATTCGTCCCATCCATACCAGACCCAGCAAATGCACCCGAGCCACAGGTAAGTGTCACAGCGGTTTCATAGTAATTACAATTGCCTATAATTATGGTGAAGTCAGCTGGAAACTGGCTAACTAGTCAGCTCCGCTTTGGTCCGCTTTGTAGTGGCTTTTGAAGTGAGTTTGATGTTAATAATATTACGATGGAGCTTGGTTGTCACCGTAAAAAGTCTGGAAACATGTGCAGACTGGAAACAGAGACGATGGGAACAGTGTCCAACAGTTTGGAGACTGTGCTGGAGACAAACACAGCTTTCACTAGCTTTAGCTGTTAGCCATTAGCTACATGGTAGTAACTGTAACAACACCTACGAACAAACTAACACAGACACACTAACCATTCTGAACACCCTGCTGCAGCCGCCAAGTCTGTATTTCTTCAGGAGCCTCTCCTTCTGGGTCCGATTCTGGGTCAAATTGGTACGGTTGAACAAAAATATCTCCGTGAGCCATTGCGATACATACATATACATCCACCGTAAAACATTAGCAAAGAGTAGAGCTCACTTTAGTGAATTTTAGACAGCTGAGATTCAGGACCACGGATGGGTTTGGAGCAATGCATGTCAAATACAGAGTTGTTTGACCTCTGACAGCTGTGTGAAATTGATGAAAAACAGTATAATATGGGACCTTTAAAAATTGGTGAGTGAGTCTCTGCATTCAGCATAATGACTTTTAATTTCACAGAGTTTATTATAGACACTCAATAAAAACTCCATTCAGAAAACCCATTGACTTAGAGACCAGGGAACCAA
>CAEMYA010000024.1:5717324-5728178 GCA_903131615.1 Diplodus sargus
CACACACACACACACACACACACACACAAGCGGCAGCAGTCGATGCAGCATAAGGTGAACAGACGTGGCCAGCAGAAGGCATTCATCAGACTGACGTACCACGGACACGATTGCATTTCTTTCATCTGTTTCCCCCTCAGCTCTACATCAGGGGACGCTCAAACTCTGTGTCACAGTCCCACACTGTTAATGTACCTCCCTGTGTATTGCTTGTCTGACTTTGTGATGACAGATCTATGGAGCTAGAGTTCAGGATAAAGAATGATTTATCAGCCACAGATACATGTATGCTGTTCAGGTCAGTCAGAGCAACTTTCAACATCAAGCACACATCAGGTACATTTTTTTCACTGTCATAAGAAAACAAACCACATTTTTATGGTTGATAAGCTGGATTCAGCTTATATATCACAGCGATTAATCACTTATCATTTACAACTAGGGCCGGGACTCGATTAAAAAAATTAATCGAATTAATCAGAGGCTTTGTAATTAATTAATCGAAATTAATCGCATTTTAATCGCATATAAATATTTGACCTGAGAACAGTGAGAAGCAATTTTTTTCACATGGATTTTAGTATACCATTGAATAATGACTGAATACATAAGCTTAAGCAACAAAACATTGTTTTTTTGTTTTTTTTTTCAAGACCAACAGACCAGTGCAATTTTTTCCATAAGGTGTAGCAATAGCATATTTAGGAATACATTTCAGAGATTCAGGTAGCCTATAGGTAGGTAGACCTTCTGTAAACTATAACACTTTGTTTTTTAAGTCAAACACAATACTCCCACGCTAACGCTAGCTGCTGTATGCTTAGCATTTAGGCGATATCAGAGGCTTGATATGCTGCGGTAATACGCAAACTCCTTCTTGCATAATTTGCACATAACCGTGCTCTTGTCTACGCTGCCATCCGTCCGCTTTTTAAAACAAAATTTCCCATCCACCGGGCCAACCAAAGCGGTCTCATCTGCTTCTTCTTTCATTGTTGTTGTCTGAAGTCATGTACGCTATGCAGGAACGTTAGTTGGTGCTCCAGTATAATCGGTACCCCTGAAACTCATCCAGTGAGAAACGTTCCGCGGTGCAAAAATTAGTGCGATTAAAATGCGTTAGTTTTTTTAACGCGTTCAATTTTTTGTAATTAATTAATCGTAATTAACGCGTTAAAGTCCCAGCCCTATTTACAACACATTTTTCTGTCAATCAACCAATCAGTTAATCAACTTAGGGACTGTATGCAAATAATTTGGGTGGTGAAAGGAAGCTGAAATCTACATGTATTTTTTTTTTTTTTAATCAATGCCCTGCAGAATTATTGATGTTTCATTTCAGCCTGACTCTTTGCTTTAAAAAAAATTAGATTGCAACACGTTCCCGACAACATGTCAAAATAATACAACAGAGTTAAATTCGTACTCGTTTAATCATACACTTCCATTTAAACACGCATTTTAAATTTCTGCCACTATTGGTTTTCTCAGTCAAAACTTAACAGCGTAGGATCATGGGAGTTGTTGTTGTCCCAGTTGTCCAATGTGCATAACTCAACAAAATATACAATCTAGTTGTTTTTTCTTCTTTTCGATGCAGGAATGTAACATATCATATCTTAATTTGGGGTCCAATGGATGTTGTTCTCGATAACAACACTGCCCCCACCACCACCACTACCACAACCACCCTCCTTCCTCCTCACCCAACCAGACACATATTGTTACAATAAATACCCTGCCTTCTGTTACTTTATCAGAACATTATGGGAGTTAACCTTATTTTGAGCCAAACCAGCACATTCTTGAAGCTGCCTGCTGTTGCAGAAGTAGAGGGGAAAAAAATGACAAAAAGCAGTGAAGGAATGAAGGGGAAGCTTGATTTATTCAGCCTTATCAGTCCAACACCACCCGCTGTTAGGGGATGAATGCGGATCAGATGAAAGGAAGAATAATTTAAAAAGGCTGCACCATACGCTTGCAAATGTTAAAATCATCAAAACCTAATTTTGTAATGAATAAGTGACCATAAAATGTATAAATAAGGCAATTCTCTTCTTTTGTTCTCATCTTTTTTGCAAAAGTCCGCCTTCGTTTATAATCATAGCTCGTCTCGAGCTCTTCAGTGCAGCTGGAAAAAAAACTCCCGCAGCAGCAAAGAACATATTTAATGGCGACTCTTGTCAAAGAACATATCATGCTTCATGCAGCATTTGTGAACATATGACGGGTTATACGCAAGAATCTAGCATCTCTTACGTGAAGTTCACAGAGAGGGGAGTTATGCAACCATAACAGCAGTGACAGTTTACAGAGACAGTATGTCCGGCTGCTGAGGGCCCCGCTCTCATGAGAGAGCTGAAGAGTTTCCGAGAAACAGTCGTGTCAGCATTCAAGTTGCCTGTACAAGACCCCTGGGTATCACTGAGCCACACTCCGGGATGGATGGCCATATAAGCTCAATTTGTTGTTTTATCAAAAGAAACACAAAAAAGGAAAAAAAATACAATCTCACACACAACTGATCTCAGGGTGTTGGTGCAGAGTTTTGCCACTAGGGAGCATCAGGGACTGGATAAATACAGGCTTCTCTTTCACTCTATACTTCTGTCTGCAAGCCTTTACGTGCACACATATTTCAGCCTAAATTTGCCTCTTGTGCCAACATTAACCATACAAGGTGGCATCATATAGAACTTTTTTATTTAAAAGCCTTGTTCATGTAGTTGAATCCCACTTACTGATTTTAATATGACATTCAGTCAGATCGTCACAAACATCCACTGGCTGTCCACCCTCATATAAACCACTCGGCTGTTTGCAGATCAGTTGCTTGGCTGTCAGCTGCTTTACATTGCAAATACGCCCGTGTTTACATTTGCGCCACACTGACAATGGTCACTATGGGTTACCTTGACTCACAACACAGGTAACCAATCAGAGCTCACAGGGGGGGCAGTTCTCTGGAAAAAAAAGAGGAAGCAATAACTGAGAAGTGCTGAAGGGAAGGAGAAAAAAAAAAAGATCAACACGATCCACAGTGATCTGAAGTGAGTGTGGTACTTCCCTGAAATTCGCAAAAACTGATCGCAGGTCTGTAAGCAGAAGAAGAAGAAGAAGAAGAAGAAGAAGAAGTAGAAGAAGAAGAAGAAAAAGAAGGCTCTGTGTTTGCCAAAAGGGATGAGAACAATTTCCGTTTCTCTTTTGGATCCTCCGGGCAGCTGCTTCTCTGCCACATACAGACACAAGCTATAAATACAAGGTAAGCCCACCCTACTTCTCATTCCATACAACAAGCCTACAACTTCCTATCACGACAAATACTTCATACAGAAAAAGAAAACCATGCTAGTAGCTCTTTGGGTGACTGGATGTTGCATGACATGTGCTGAAGGGAAAGTGAAAGTGTTTTTCAGAGAGTGTGTGTGAGCGCCTGAGCGCGGCTGTTTGACGCAGTTTCAGCTCCCTGCCAGGGATTTTTGGTGAAAAAGTCAAAGTTTAATCATTTACTTTAAATGACGGTGAAACCACACACAAACACACACAAACACAAGGTCGTCAAAACAGAGGTGTGTTGTAACCACCTCCACCGTTCCTAGCTTCCCAATCGCCTCCTCTCCAAACACACACACACACACATATCCACACAGGCACGCACACAGAGACACACCATTTTTCACTGTGTTCATTTAACAAGGCCTGGTTACCCCAAGCAACAAGAGGGGCTTATCAGCTGCTCCCTCACTTGCCATACTGTTATCAGCCTGGCCTAGTTCACACTTACACACTCTCTGCCACTTTCTGTCAAACACACTCGCACTCTCTCTATCTCGGTCTTTGACTCTCTCTCTCACACACAGACACACATACACACTCACGCACGCAAACTGGGGAATGAATGTTATGGGGGCTTATCAGTGTCCTTAGGGGGCTGGCAGCCACTTCACAGACTCAGATCCTAGTGCCGAGGCCACAGAGACAAACCTATGTGACCAGAGTACAGATGAACACGGGCTCTGTACTGTTAAGAGACGTTCTGTATGGAAGTGGCAGGCCGCGGGGCACGCTGACAATGAACATGCACACATGGCACAATGGCAGGCAGAGGCGGCTGCCACGCAGAGCAAGAAAAACACCACAAATACGTGTGTTTTGCCAGTGAACTCGTATTGTGCGAAAACACAAAAGGCTGTCTGCAGTTGTCATGTTTCCACTACGTTCATTGACACTAAAGGATGTGTGGCAGTTTGCCATTATACACATCCAGAGCCTGATTTTCAGGTTAGGAAGTGGGGGTGGCTGTTAGTTCTTTATGCTCAACCGGCGCAACGACTTCAAGACAGTCAAAGTTAGTGCGTGAAAAAAATCCAGGTCATGTTACTTAATTTAAAAACATGCATCATGTGATTGAGATCAAACATGTCTCTCTACTGATTATTTTCTCCTGATACTGCAAAGAAACAATTTACCAATCATATTTCCCCACAGTTCAAGCAGATGTTGTGAAATTTCTTGCCTTGTCTGCCCAACCATCTGAAATACAAAAAGTATTCAACTTGCTGTCATAGAAGACTAAACAAGCAGCAAATTCAAGATGCTGCTGGGGGGCGGAGAATTCCTGATATTTTTGCCTTAAAATTATTTGATTAATTGTGACTAATACAGACGCTGTTAAATGGGCACTGTGTAGTCTTGAAGAAGAAATTCAAACTCAGAATTTTAATGTTTACAATATTAATGAGGTATTAATACACTAACTGAATAAACAAGCTGTTCTCAGCGGAAAATAAAGTCCCCAGAACACCGTTTGAAGCTAGAAAGGTGGCAGGGTCCGCCGCATATAAACAAAGAGAAACAGTTTAAAGTTGTGTTGTCCTTTAAGTTCAGTTTGTTTGTTCAGTTTATTCAGTCATGAAAACATACTGAGTTTGTTTATATAGTTTTTTAGGCATTTAACAAAACAGTAAGTGAAGATAGTGCACCTTCAATTATCATCTCTAATATATCCTCCAATCAAGCATACAGAGCATTATCAAAAGGAACAGTTCACCCCATCAAAAAATAAAATATTAAGCCTCCCCCCTGTTGTGTTGTTCATCCATCCAGCTTGTTTTGGAGATATCGGCCACAGAACGAATCACAATGTTTGTTTACAATGACTTACAGGTAGAACATTTTACCTGTTGTTTTTCATGACGTTATTTCAAAGTGTTTGCATCTGTTTCATCTAAAATGCATGTTTGTGCTTTTATATCTCAATAATAATACTTTCACCTATGTCAGCTTGGGGACCAAATTTACATGTTGGACCACAGATTAAAGGAAATGACAGCTTGAGTTAAGTCATGCTTGCAGTCGGCATGTCGCTGCTGTTTAGATGTCAAAGATGCCTGCAAAGCAACGAAGTGCGTGAAATAAACACAGCAGACACGTCATATAGGTCGGACCATTGTTTTATTAAAATATCTTTACACGTTATAGTTACAGCTGATAATGGCAACACAAATAAATACGTTTGCGGATTTCACTATGCTGACTAACTGCCAGTTGTCTATCCTGAAGTGACCATTTCTTTTAGTGTATTCGGTCCATAGAGATGTCTGCCTTCTCTCAAATAACGCGCTTGGTTTGTGGTGCTCAAAGTAGCTAAAACTACATTTGAAGAACTCAACAGCAATGTCTCTTTCTAGAAATCATGAGCTGGTTACTCAAGAGAATCCACAGTTGGTTGTGAGCAGTTTCACGCAGGAACTATTCCGCTCACCAACCGTATCACTGCACCAAGAAAGAGTGCATCTACCCCTGGACGACGAGCTCGTGCTCGTGGCACATTGGATGTGTACACTGACAGCGTCCTCCTCTTGTGAGCTGTAACGTTAGCTCAGTTATCAAGCTAATACCTCCAAAACCCCTGAGAGGAAAAATATGTGTTTTGAGTTGAACTGTCCCTTTAAAAGGGGCTATTTGTCCTTACACTCCTTAACTGGGAAAATCTTACACAGTTTTCGAAAATTGAACTATCCTCCATTTTAAGTCATGTCTTCACCACCGCAAGTCATTGAGCACTAAGCAACTGCACACATCAGAGGAAGTCGAAAATGAGTGCGCAATTGCTGGCAGAGATGTTGGCAGCAGTCTGGCACAGGAACTCAGGAAGCGGTGCCTCCTAACTCCTAACTGAGCTGTGCTTCCTGTGTGATAACTGACCCAAACATGTTTTGCCTCTATCAAACAGTCGCACACATAAAGACAAAGAAGCGCACTCACATTCCCAGTCTCTGTGGGAGCCGGGGTATAAAAAAAAACAAAAAACACAGGAACTGTGAGACCATCAAGACGGTATCAACCGAACTGAGGATTAATGGGATTAAAACGCAGGAGCGCTGTGATTGTATTTAATTCCTCGGGAGCGTTTTTTTGTTCACAGTGGGAGATGTATTGTGAGCAAATCCTCAACGCTGGCGTGATCTTCAACAGAGCGGAGCCAAAGGTGAGTGCAGGTGTGCCAGCGGTCTTTGAGACACATGTGAGGGGGAGGCCGCTGTACAGTCTGAATTCAATGGAGGGCAGAGGAGCAGGGGGAGGGCGGTTTTGGGACTGTGCGTTTTTTTACGAGGGAGTCGAGAAAGAGGAGTTGGTTTTGTTACGAATGCCCCCCTCGCTTCGTGTTGTAAGGAATGTGAACGTAACGCCCCTGAAACCTTGAACATTGTGCAAAGACATGATGTTTCAAGTTCAACACCAGCCGCCTCCCCCCTGCTTGTACCACACACACGCACACAGAGCCCAGGCACACATTGCAGTGCAAACGCTTCCTTCCTGTTGCTGGTTTAGCCTCTTTTAGAAGCCAGATAAGACCAGCAGAATGAGATATGTGAGAGAGACAAGCAAACTGCGTTGCTTTTCTCAGCCTCTCAGTTCACAGTGACCGCATTTTTTTCGGTTTGGACATTTTATTAGAAACGCCTAACCGGTTACCACCTGATATGCATGGCAGGTGTGGTACTCCTGCATGTGTGTTTTGCTTCTAACGGCTCTCCTCCAACCCCCACCACCACCACCTACAACACCAACACACACATTTGTTCTTGTTTCTCTCTCTGTTCTTCTCTGGCAGGTTCAGCCAGACCACAGGACAGTTTAGCATCCCCCACTTCCTCATCGAGAGTCGAGGCAGAGCGAGTGAGTTTCCTGTGACGCCTCTGTGTCTCTGGTCAATTAGTATACTCACATCACTCTGTTGAGCTGTGCTGCATGGAACGAGACCGACCCTCATCGTATCCTGGGGGGAGCTCTCTGGTAGATCTACACAGACAGATCTCCGTCTGAAGAGTCACTCCAAAACCCGCTTCTGTGTGGACACAAAAACACATTGGATCTGTGGGGGTTATTGCTAGTCTTCAGAAGAAAGCTGTGATGCTGTTTTCACCCAGTTAAAGTCGTGCGTGGGTTTGGGATATTCAGCCATGCTTCAGCAGTCGGAGCTCATCTTCGACTTTGCCAGTGACCATGTCAACATGTCACAGGTAAGTCAACGCGAGGCAGCGATGAATTTCTTGTGAAGGAGCTGGTGCGTGAAGCAACGAATTTCCCAGGAATCTGACAAACTGTAATCTAATCTTTTCTGTTCATGTGTGTTGCAGTTGGGGGGTTACTCAGATTACCCTGCAGTGATTGTGGAGCAGGTTCCCCATTCACACCTGCTCTCATATACAGGTCTGGCGTGTGAACAGACACACACAGAGGGGGATCACCAACAGCTGCTCAAAGGTCAGTGCGTACAACACATGGACATGCACGCACGCGCGCACGCACACACACACACACACACACACACACGCACACACACAGCTGCCTCTCCTCACCTGACACATTCACATTTCATGACTAAAGCTCACCTGTCGCCCAATAGTCCATTCTCATGGTTACTGAACTGTATTTTACCAAATTAAAAGTCATACCAGGTATTAAAAGACAGTCTGCATCTGCACATGCGCAGTCGCGACCGTAGCACATGGACCTCCCTCCGCCAAAAAATCAGGAAGTGAAACAAAACATTCCTGGCTCGTGCCTGGGAAAGACAGTTAATGAATCATATTAGGATGTAGACGTGGTCCATTCGGGCTACAGCACATATGCTATAGCTCGTTCCTCACCAGTGCTGGGAATTAAAAGTAAGTTTTATCACTGTATCGGGTTGTTTTTCCGACATTACTCTGGTGGGAGCGAGCAGCTGAAGCAGGAGCACGACGAGGCTCGGTTAACTTAGCTAACGGTGCCTGCAACAACACTCGCGGATAGTTTTGCACTATTTGTTTCAGGGCTACCACCTTTCAGGGACAGTGACTTGCCTGCTGTGTTTCTGTAAAGATGGCGCCTTGTTTTGAGGGGTGTTTTGGTGTTTTTTCTCGGCGGCGGAGAGTGTCGGAGCCCAAGACAAACAGCTGTTAGCTAGCAGATGTTTTTCTAGCAGCTCACTGCTTCACTTCACAGCCTGTTTACGTCACATAAATAAATGCGCGAAAAACAGTAGAGTCCCTTCTAATGGTGTTGTGAGAAGGCCTACATGAGGCAAGCTGTATGCTGACGTGATGAATTTCTCAAGCCCATAGTCTGCCCTTAATGTTTGTTAGGAGGTAGCAGCACAGTGAGCACTAAGTCATCATCATCGAGTGTAAGTGTACTTATTGAATTGTGCACTGTGCTTAAGTTGTGTGGGTGCAGTGCTAAGAGACAGGTTGCTCTTTGCTGTTGGAGACAAGGACAAATTAATAATACAGCTACTGCTCAGTCACCAGTTTGTGTCATTAAAGGGTCAGTCCACCTATAAAAGAACATTTTCTCCCTGAAAACGCTTTTCCACCAAAATTAGCAGGTTTACACAGGTTGTTTTTTTTTAAACGCGAGTCAACCTGCTAAGAAATGCTCATTGACCCCACTCCCACTTCCCGCACCCATTGTGAAAAAAGTGTCCTGCGACCCCCTGCAAAATGAAAGCGGTTTAATAGCATTTGGAAATCTAGAAGAGCCGCACGATTACATTATTTTGTCCCCCTTCAAGTTAACCGGGCGCTTAATTGGAAGTTGGCGATCCAGGTATTTTCATAGTCGGGGAGTCAAGCTTTTATGGCTTCAAGACACCACTGAGCAGCTTTCATAGGAATGAACGGGGATCCAACTCTAACACTGTGCCCAGTGATAAAATGTCATTGGATAGACCGCACCCCAAATTCCTTCTTTATTTACGCGCAACCACCAGTTGCTGATATGTTATCACTTTGCACGGCGGAATTTAGTGTGTTTACCCCGGTTTTACGTTTAGATCAAAGCTAAGCCAAGGGGAAAATAGGCTGTGTCTATTGCAGAGTCATCTGACCTGGTCGTAAATGTAGAGTTTACACATTCCCACAGCACACAGAAGGTCGATCTTAGCGGGTTTAAGTGGGAGTTTTGAATAGTGGAAAAGGGGTATGTGGCTTCCTCTTGTGCATTGATTCCAGCCAGGGTTCTCCGGCTTTTACTAGCTGGTAAAGTTTGTGGAGTAGCTAGTTTGGGTTATCTAGTGTGTTTGTCAGTGATGTTTCAGCTTCGATAGGCCATTTGTAATTTGTATTTATATTTTCATTGTTGATGATTATTATGTCAATCAATCAATCGGTTCACCTTTAAACTGTTAGAAATTGTGAAAGTGTTGATCAGTGTTTCCAGAAGCACAAAATGACGACCTCAAATGTCTTGTTTTAGAAATTCAGTTTAGTGTCATAGAGGAGTAAAGAAAAATTCAAAGATATTCACATTCAATATGATAGAATCAAGGAAACTTGACTTAAAAAAAGAGTAACTCACTAACCGATTAATTGGTTGAATTTAATTGTTGACAACTTGTCATTCAAACATTTGCAGCTCTAATCCGCAACCTCACATTATGCAGTTGAGAGTGTGTGAAAACAACAAGTGAGCAGAAAGTTGCAACAGCTTAGGGCTGCATCATCAAAAAAATGCTGCTTTGCATATATGATGTGATTCATGATCAGCGGAGATGATAATCTGGAAAACACGATTTGTAGACCCATCAATGCTTGGATATGAAGCTGTCTTGATGCATTTTACCTCTTTTTAGTAGAAAATTGCATCTCCTGCAATTTGGATATTTCATGTGGCCATATTCGACTTCAGTAGTATGTTGGTTATTTGTGTAAGTAATGGATGCATGGTTGTATCACCCAGTTGCTGCCACTCCAGGTGGTAGAGGTGTGAAATTCAAACCAAAGCAAACCAACTGAAAAATAGAAAGCCTAACCCTAAACATTGACTGTAACTGGGTTACTATATCTTGTATAAATGTCCTGTTGTGAAATTCTACTTAACAATTCCAGGAAAGCCCATCCCATTTATCAAGGCGATGAGACAATGAAGGGGTACTTGAACATATCCGATAGCAGCGTGTTTCTTAAATGCACATGCCATTTCAGAGACGGGCGATCTGGTTTGTGTTTTTCACTAACATGTGTAATTTTGTATCACATGAGTATACATCATGATATAACACACTGGCTAATAAGCAATCACAAAATTGTTATGGATTAATAACCAGACAGAAATGTCTGCTCTTGGGTAGGTTAATCCAGCAAATATATCTAGATGCTTGGTCACATGCACACACTCCTCCATCGTAAAAATGTTTTTGTGCGTTAATCCTGTCTCTGTGGTCCGTAGTGGAGCCATGTGAGAGTGGAGAGGAGGAGACCATGGAGACACTTGTTGCTGCTGACTCGCTTCTCAACATGGACTGCCCTGACACCCTCTCTCTGGAGCAACACTACTGTGAGCGCTCGCACACACACACACACACAC
>CAEMYA010000024.1:5728224-5743722 GCA_903131615.1 Diplodus sargus
CACACACACACACACACACACACACACACACACACACACACACACACCTGAGCTAACACTACTCACATGCTCAGCAACAGAGTGAAGATGCCACAGTAAAACCTTGCCGCCTCTCTGTTTTGATATAGGACATGTCTGACTGCGAGATGTTATTTTTAGACATGGTGGTCACACTGCTGTTCTCTTTCATCAAATCTGTTTATGCCCCCCTGCAGCCCAGACCTTCTTACCATCACTGGGTGATGTCATCACTACTCCTGTCACCCAGGTGACTGTGTCGGCAGAGGGGATTGTGGGAGCGGTTGACCAGCCACAATGGCACTCGTTGCACACAGAGAAGCCTGCAGCACAGCTGCAGTCCAAGAAGAGAGGTCAGTCACTCTCCGGGTTATCAGCTGAAATGAAACTTAATTATGGCTCATGTGATTAAATTATATATCTCATAAATTGCCTTATTTTCCAAATACCCAGGGAGAAAACCTCGACACAGAAGGGCAGAGTCTCCCACACCGAATATTATAGTGAAGAAGGACAAATATAACAAAGGTATTGTGACACACAGCAACATTAGTTTAGACCCCTTCAGATGTACCTCTGATTACTTCAATGTAATATCAATTTTATATGTTGGTCTCTCACCTGAATAAGCACGAGAGTCAGCCTTACATAAAAGTCACAACAGCAATCTTGCTGTGTCCAACCTGTAACATTCCCATAAGACTTTTAGAACAGCAGAGCAGCTGATTGAAATCTGTCATAGTAATGTAGAGGCTGCAGTGGTACTTGTCCTATCTTCAATTCAATTTCAGTTAAGAAAGTCCTGAACTCATGAGTGGTCCTGTCCAATCTCGGACCATGTATCATATATTAAGGAATCCTAACTAGAACTGTAGACTGGGTTCTTCAGTCGACACTCATCCTGTCGTGCCTGTCTGTGTCCAGAATGTACACAAGACTGTCTTTATGTATGAAAACGGCTGTCTCACTTCACTTGTCACTGACTGGCTAGCTAGCTTGCTCTAATGGCATAGAAAAGACGGCCATTCAGTTTTAGCTTTGATTTTTTTTTTGTGTCGGTGGAGGAGAGGATATACTGATAGCACATGCTCCTGGAAATGTAAAGCTAACAAGCTAATGTCTGTTAACTTCTCCAATAGTCCAACATCCAAGCTAGCCTCTCTAACAGGCTAACATCCATACTACCTTCTTCCACAGGCTAGCCTTGATGTTAGCTCGTTCAACAGTCTAGCACCTGTGTCTGTCCAATTGTAATGGTTTCAGTCGACTTTGAATCCTAATATTCCTGTGTTCATGTTGTTTCCCATCATCAACAACAACAGTGGTGCTGACATTTTTTGGCACTTTTTTTGAATTCAGGACAGGGTCAATGCCATCCAATCTCAAAATTCCTAACTCAGACGATTCTTTAGTTAGGACGGTCCTGCAGCCAAATTCCTATAAATGATACGACAGGATTATTTTCCTAAATGCAGTTGAGAAACGCATATCTATGAAACCTAATGTCAAAAAATCCTAAATGTCATCTTGAACTGGATTAAGATAAGACTTCAGACATAGGAAGTTTCTGTAATGAGGCCCCACGTAACATAAGACCTGACAAAGAGTTAGCAAAATCCATTAAATATGGTGAATGAGCCAAAGTAAGAGATATTATGAATCCTTTTTTTATTTTTTATCTCTTCTTCCTTATATTATAACTTTTAATATAAGTGAGCTCTAGCCAAATACAGCGTAAGCATGTGGCTCTTTCTGTCTGAATAAAAACATAAGACACTAAAATAACATTTCTGTAACAGATAGATGAAGACAGCAATGTTTACATATTCCAGGTCTGAAATATGTTCTGGGCCTTGGATGGATAAATCACAGAGATGAGTCACTTTTGCAAAAGTCTTTCCATGACGTTTCTTTGTCTTTCCCTTTCCATCATGTTTCCTGTGTTTGTGCTTCAGGAGGAAACACGCTGTACCTGTGGCAGTTCCTGATGGAGTTGTTGCAGGACCGACAGGTCTGCCCCCGATACATTAAATGGACCAATGCCCAGGCAGGAATCTTCAAGTTAGTCAACTCAAAAGCTGTGGCCAGACTCTGGGGCAAACACAAGAACAAGCCAGATATGAATTATGAGACAATGGGCAGAGCACTCAGGTACAAAAAGAGAAAAGTTTGACAGCTTCATCATTCGTATCTTTACTTGGAGGTAGGGGTGTCACAGTTCTCCAAATAGGTCATTCAAATTGGCCTTTGATTTTAAGGTCATAAGGTAATTACATTTTTCATTTAACCTTTTTTATGGTTGAGTCTTGATTTGCAGAAAATCAACAGGAAAAGACAAATCTTTACAAAGATAGGCTACGTGATATGAAGTGTAATACAACCATCATGTTTTATTAGGAATGTACCATACTAAGGCCATATGGTTACATTTAAGAATATCAATATTTCACCAGTCAATTTGGAACAAACTCTTAGAAAAAACAACAAAAGAGTCTCTGGTCAATTTGAGTTGTTTTTTAGAGGGCAAGAGAGGAGAAGAAAAAATATTCTGAAAGAATAGTTGATTCTGCTTTTGATTTCAATCAATAAAAATTGAATGTCATTCCATGGATTTTCAATTTAGAATTGAACTTGTGACACCCATACCAAGAGGAAAATATATGTGTATGCATGCATGTTTTGCATTGTTAATGCTGAACCTTGATATTTATATAGGTACTACTACCAGAGAGGCATCCTGAATAAGGTTGAGGGACAGCGTCTCGTCTACCAGTTCACCTCTCTGCCTGCAGACATGATTTATATCACAGATGGAGATGGCACCAAAGAAGAAGACGATTATGACGACAACAGTGGCAATGATGCTGTGAGCGACTCTGATGAGAGCACAATACCTTCCAGTGACCAATCGGTGGATGAGGAAGATTTACACCCACCACAGAAGAAATTCTCATCGAGCTTGGTCCGACCCTCGCCCCCTCAGAGGACCAGGCCAGCTCCCAGGCCCTCAGGCCAGCGTGACACCGTCCTGCGACCTCCCAGCACCAGCTTGATCCAGGAGCAGCATTTGCCTATCGTGTCTGCTGAGATGCTGCGGACCCTACAGAACCTGCCGAAGGTCCAGTCCCTGCAGCCAGCAGGTCATGCCTCAGTCTTCAAAACGGCTCAGCTGCTGGGGAGTCTGTGTGAGCGACAGGCTGCTGCCGAGGTTGCTGTAGACAGTAACGGTGGCCGGGAGACACCTGAAGAAATGTCACGGCCGGGACAGAAAACTTCACAAGTTGAGACTCCACAGCTGGTGTCCTTAACTAGCTCTGACCAATAGAATAGACCAAGGCTCAAACATGCATATGCACACACACTCCACTGACTCAGGACCAGTTACAGAGCTTCACTTAGCTGCTGCAAAAACACATCAGGTCTACATTTCTCACATGTGTAAGAGCGGCAGTATTGTTCTAGAATTATTTTCAGATTATATTATGACTTGTCAACCAAAATAATTCTAGACCAGTACTTCCTCCCCTGATGTCTGAGTTGTCAGGAACCAAAATCTCACAGCACTCAGCAGGTTACTTTCTTAGATGAGACAAACTTCACAAAGCTTGTGTCCTTAATCTCAGCCTTCTGTCAATCTCTGTAGCGTTAACGATACAAGACACCAAAGACAGACATGCACTGGAATCTACGGCCTCTCTGCAACTTCTGCAGACACACCCTCTGCCTGCACTTCACCTCCAGCATCATGGGGCTAATGAACTGATCAGCACACTGTGCCCTCTTTCTCTGCCTTTCGCGCTTTCTTTTTTTTTTTTTTACACTCACATGCTGAATCATTCCTCTGCCTTAAAAATGGCTTTGCACTAATGTTTACCTCTGCTGTGTGTTTCTTCTCTAAGTGCCTCCTGCTCACCCCGTCCCTGCATACTCTGCTCCTGGTAATCATGAGGTTATTGAGGGAAAACATTCCATATTATTATATTATTATTATTATTATTTTTTAAGATAACTGAGTTATGTTTGTATTGTGAAATGTTGAAAAACAAGGGATCACTGTTATTTGTAGAATAGTAATTTAGCACTGCTGCTGTTTAGTTGATGTACCTACACAGCGGACCTTCGTAATGTTGACAATCACCAATGAAACGGTCTAGTAGCCTTTTATTTCGCTACATTTCCTCCTGTAGAGTCATACTGCTACTATTTAGTCTTTCTTCTCTGCACACATTCTTTTTTAGTTGTTACACATATTATATAAATGCATATATGGACCTCTAAAGCCTTGATATCTGTATGTGTTGTGAGTTATATACTGTATGTCTGTGAATATGCTTGACTTTGTGCCTTGTTGCCATTTTCTCCCTCAGGTTCATGAAAATGACTCTTACCGAACAGGCTGTATACTCCATGCAAGGACTAAAACAGCTGGCCCTTTATGATAAAGTAATGCTAAGTTCAGTGTTTTCTCTTCAGTTGAGCTTAGTTTAGCCTCTCAAAGCCAGACCATGAAGTTCCCCTCACTCCAAATGAAAACTGTGCTTGTAAGATTTGGGCTAGCTTGGTTTAGGAAATGCCTATTATTGTGCCTTTGTCCCCAGGGAAGCCTATGCAAAACTCGTTTCACTTTATTACAGAGTGAACCATTTTATTTGGAATCCCCTCACTTTGCTTTATATCGAGATCTCTTGATACTGTAAGTTTTACTGGTGTGGATTTGTAAGCTTGTAGCAGAGGGAGAGGTGGATTTTGTGTTGCTTTGATTTTTTGGTGCGTTTGCTTCTGTGCAGTCCAGAGGTGTTGAAAAGATAATGGTCTATTATACGAAATAAACGTAATTTTATCATTGTCCTTCATCCTTACTCATTCATTCACATACATTTAGTTTACCAGCACCCAAGGTTTAAAATAAATGTACGTTTGTGCACCAACTGTACTTCAGTAAAAAAAAAAAATTGAGGTAGTTGTTGAGTGTTGACTATTTCCATTTTCGGATTCTCCACTTCTACTCTACAACAAATCAGAGGAAAATGTTAGACTTTTTACTGAATTACATTCATTTTTTATAGCTTTACTTACTTTGCAGCTTCAGATTAATAATGAAAAGACTATTGTTACCTGTAGGAAGTCTACAAGTTATGCAGCAGTATACTCATTGATTGAAATTAGCATCATCTTTACCAGCTACAGCATGAAAGGGATTGATTAAAGGTGCATTATGTAACTTTTGGAATAACATTTTGTGCATCAATAATTCAATTCCAATTATACAGTATAATATGTTTTCTGAAATGATTCATTCTGCCGAATGAGGAAGTTACTTTTGGCACTTAAAGTTCATTTTGATTCAATTACATTTTTACTCTTTCTTAAAGATCCCATCACACACGTATGTAAATTCCAGTTTGCTATGTATTGGACCAGGATTGGCTTCCAAAATATTTGTGATGTCATAAATCCTGCTCGTAGGGCCGCCTCTTAAACTCAGAGCACAAAAAAAAGGTACACTTCCAGCAATTGATATGCGAACAGACTTCTAGTGTCAAAAACATCATTCTACACGGTGAAGCTCAAAGATTAAACTGTCGGAACAAGAAGAAAAACACATAATTGATTGAGAAGGACCTTGAGTAAAACATCTGACTACCTGGTCCACAGCTGCCACCGTAAACCTTACTACATTTCGGAGGCAAACTGCATATTTTTGACTCCACGAGAGCTATGGTTAAAAACATTCAGTCATCTTGGAAAATATGACGTTTTGTGATGGATGAAAGTATGTTGGATACAAAGTAGGCTGAATTAGCATTTTCTTATCAAAGCTAAATTAAAATGATGTCTATATGAAAATACAAAAGTTCATACTGTATAATGTAATTCTATAATACTATATTAGTGGTGTTAATAGTGATATATTTGAATAAGAGGGAAGCATGGTTCTGCTTTTTTGACTGTGTCTTCATGTCAGGGTGAAGAAGTGCGCTGCAGCCTCCCTGTCATAAGTCCTCCCGGCCGGCAGGTGGAGGAGCGGCGGTGTGGGCGCTGTGCAGGCGGATGTTGACAGGCCTGTTGCTGGGCTCGCGCTGTGGCTGCTGCTGCTATCACGTTTCAGTAGTCTCCACATCTTGCTAGAACTTTCCTGTCACTCTGGAAACACTGCCCTCACCCACAACAACCCCCAATGGCAACCGGACGGCAAGTGAAACTTAACATATCGAATTAACTTGTATTATATTTTCATACATTTGCTTCCACGCTGTCGGTTAACCGTTGGTCTCTCCTGTCGCTTTAGCACCTTCCCCGATAGCTTCATTGACGAAGATCCACAGAAAGCTCTGGAGGTAAACATTAGCGTTAGCTAGCCATATACAAATGAAACTAGTGAATTTACCATATCTCTGGTGGCATGGGTTATCACATTAACCTTATGTTATTCTTATCCGCTGTTTTTTTTTAAAGGATAATGAGTTTGGTGTTGGTGATGATAATGTTTTTGTTGATAGCACTGATTTTGACAATGTAACTTGCTAGCCAGTTTAGCTAACTAACGCTTCCTGTTAGCATCACTTTGCGTGAAGAACAGGGCGTCATTGTAACTTAAAGTAACGGTAACATTTATGTTTTCTTTTACTTTAACCTCTTTAAATTACGACATGGTCAGTCATGCCTTGTGTCCGGGTGGCGTTGTGATAAACGGCCATATGTAAGACATGTCAGGCTGTCAGCATGACAAGCACAAAGTGTCATCTGCAACAGAGTGAAATAGAAGACAGTAACGACTGCTTCTTTACTAGTTTATTTACTAGCAGCATTTAAACACATATTTGTTGTTCCTTGGTGTCAAATTTAGGCTGCAGCTACCATTACGGAGCTGAGAGACGGAACGACAACTACTGTAGTTGCCAAATAGACCCCAAAATTATATAGTATATATGATTATAATTGCCTTAAAAATGGTCGGTGTTGACAGTGTAGCAATCGAATGAGACGAACAAGTGAGCTGTTTAGTGTGACTTTTCCTTCTTTATCTCGACTATTTCAGGTCATAAGCAGTACTGTAAGCTCTCTCTCTTTTCTTGTAGGCACTAAATGAGGCCTTGCAAGGAGACTCCGATATCGCCGAGTGGTTGTGCCAGCGTGCCTATGCCCACACAATTCTTAAAAACTACAGCTGTAAGTCCACATACATGTATTGACAGATGTCATGATCATAACGTTTTTTTTGTTTCAAAGATTTGCTGGAGATGAATATAATTGGGTGTGGTGACTCAAACGAATTAATAATCTGGCACTTGTCAGCGATCACACAGTCGGTGTCATCAATATCTGTCTTCTTAGTGAAACAGCCTGGATGAATATATTTGTATGATAACTATAGTGATGCCTTCTCTTTGCAGGTGCTGTTGATGATGCCAAAAAAGCACTGCAGCTACAACCCAGCCTTCCCCTTGCTTACATGCGAACAGGGTGTGTACTATAATACGGAAAAGCAAAAGAGGGGAAAGCACAGACCTAAAGTTGTAATATAAAGTTGATTGGTGAACATGAGCTTTGAAAAGTTGCACACTTATTCCTGAAGTTTTTTTTTTTACTTATTTATACCTTTAAACTCATACATTGTATGAAAAGTTCTAATGTACTAGAATTCCTTTAGTCATTTGACTTCTTTAACAAGGCAGAGATCAAAACTATGTTTCAATATAGGTCACTTTAAGTTCTCCAAGATTATCTGATCTAAGTGTATGTGGCATGTTTTTCTCTCTAAATTGCAGAATAGCCGAGTACCACCTTAACCACTATGAGTCAGCACATGCTGCGTTCACTCAGGGACACCAACTGGATGGTAAGTACAGCTTATTTTGGCCTCCAGTACACACTTTCCACCATCCCACACTCTACCAACCACTGTTCGCAGCAGGACCCTGTCTGCTTCACTCCCCTCATTGAATCCAAAGAGCTAACTGTGTCCTGTAGTTTTTGGGAGAAAGCAGGCAGGCTTAGTAGGCTGAAACAAGTCAAGGTGCTCCACATAATTATGTTTAATAAGAGACAAATAAGAGGGATAAAAGAAATGCACATAGACACACACAGATAACACATAGATAAAAGGCAAAAAGTACCATTTCAAGTAACTTACAGTTGTTGCACATTTGAAATACAATACACTATGAATTCTCAACATTAAAAATGTGTTTTCTTGCTGTCACCATGGCTTCATGTTTTGGAGGACTCCTCAAACATAATTCTTTTCAACAATGGTTATGTTATTGTAATAATATAACCACTAATATTTCAGCTTCAGTTGGTCTTTTATATTGTATTTGGGCTGCCGCTAACAATTGTTTTTCATTGTTGATTAATCTGCGGATTGAATGTTAAATCATGTTGAATGGTGAAAACTGCCCCCCTCTATAAATGGCAACATCCAAGACATCCTCAAAACCCTTGTTTATCTGACCCAACACAGTCCAAAACCCAAAGATGTTCCATGTACCATCAATTACATCAAAGAGCAAATCCTCACATTTTAGAAAACTAGATTTAAAGATTTTTTTTGCGTTTTTGATTTGATAAGAATAACGAAATGTAATTTAATTTTAAGTAATCTGATCAGTTAATTTCCAAATTGGTTGCAAATTAATTTTATGTTCATCAGCTAATCAATTAAAGGATTCATTGGCTCAGCTCTATACCGGATAACCCTCACTTTGACCAGAATGGTTATTTAACCTGGCCAAATGTTGTTTGAATGTCCAGTATTGTGGCTTATCATTATCTTTAATTTTTGTTTTCGCTGCCTGAATTCTGCTCTACATTTACATGCTCATGAACAAAGAATACGTTTTACACAGTAACACAGGTAACATACCATAAATTATCTGATGTAAATGATACGTGTTGTAGTCGTTTTTTGAGGTTTTGTAAAAATGTACAAAACTTTTATAAAAGCATGTTAACAATATATGGACAAGTAAGACTGCGAGGAAATAAGTTCATCGTAAATTCCAAATGATTATAGGCTTATTTCTCATGGAAAAAGTATTAAAGGTTGCTTTTTTGTTAAATGTTCTTTTTTTCATTGCGTCTGATCCTTCATTATGGGTTAACAGTTTGATGGCTTTATTTTCAAGATCAGTTCAGATGTTACTAATTTTACAAAAGAGCTGTTGTTTATTTTTATCTTTAAGATCAAAAATAGCCATTATTGGGTTTGAAAGGAGAAATCTGTTCAAGATGTTGGATCAGGAATAAAAGATTTTAAATCAAGCGTTTCAGAGATCACACGAGCCAGTGAAGACAGTGTGTGTCTACATTGTTCGCAAGAATAGCTGTTGGCACAAAGACACTATGGTCAACATTTTAATTATATAAACTTCAAAGACAAAATCCAAATAAATGAGTGGAGAAACATGGCAAACTGTGGCTCTGTTATTCTGTGGGGGGCTTTTTGCTAACATGGTTTGGGTTAATTTGTTGAAGGGTCACTGCAAATCAATACAAAGTTGTTCTAAATTATCAACTTTATCCTTTGATAAAAAAAAAAATTATAATGAAGGGGCAGTAAAAGGTTTGCGTATAAAATTGATATGAATCATATGCTATGGCCTTTAACACATCTACAACTAAACCCAATTGAATTAAAGTGGATTTTGTACTCATGTGACAGTGATGTCCACCAACATCATCAAAACACCAAGTGAGACAATACCTTTTTGAATTTGGTGTTGTACAATGACTTGTAAAATCTATAACAAAGTGCATTGTAGCTGTTCTTGCTGCACAAGTAGGTCCAACACCTTAAACAGATGCTTCATATTGGGTTTTCCTTTAGTGTTGTCACCCATCTGTACATACTGTTGTGACCAAAAACTTTAGATTCTCTAGTGTAGAGCCAAGAGTGTCTCCAAATGTTTGTCATACTGAAGGTCAAACATGGATTCCTACTTCATTATACAACCGTCATTTCTGGAAGTTTGGACACTGTGGAAAACATAAATCAAAACAGAACGCAGTCATTTGCAAACAAACTGTGTTTGTTGAGAACATTTTTACAGCCTTTCAAGGATGTCCCTCTCTACCCGATTATGATACTATTTCCTGTTACCAATGTTCTTGTTTACCTGTGGAATGTTCCAAACAGCTGTTTTTGGAGCAAAAAAAACCTGTTCCGACTTGTTATAACTTGTTGTTGGCATCGAATTAAGAATAAGTACATATTTCCAAAATTAATGAAGCTATTAAGATAAAAACAATTTTGTACTTTGAACAGTTGAGTATATGTCAAAGGTCAGCAGCAATTATCACATGTTGTTTTCTCTATGTTTTACACAGCCTCACAATTTTTTAAATCTTGGTTGTGTTTGAACTTGATTTTCTATTTATTCATGACCTCGAAACTTGCACGTAATTTGTGATGATTAAAGCAGCTTTTCATTTGAAAAGGCAGCTGAAACTGGCCAGCAGAAACTGAACAAGAAAAATGGTAAAGTGGTGGCAAAAACAGCATCAACAAGGCCTTGTCCACACGTACACAGGTATTCTCAAAACGAAGCGTTTTCTATACATTCACAGTTGAAGATATTGAACTCAATTTCAGCTCACATGGGCTGAAACAGAAATGTTTTGGAAACGATGATGGAGACACACATGTTTACCAGTGTATGTGGCATCATTAGCAAATGTGAACTCCGTATTATGACATTTGAGTACTTTAGTCTGCACAATGACAAAATGGATGTTAGCAACATTGTTTATAATACATATAATGTTATATTAGTCATATTTAGAAAGACGCAAATGGACATTGATTTTACGACACTAGAAAAAAGAGACAAAAACATTCGTCTACAGTGTTTTGCTAAGTTATCCAGGAAGATAATGTGCAGAGTAGTCACGTTCCCCTGCCTGATTAATAGTGTTTTTTGTATCTAAACAACCGGCAATAGTGTACAGTCTACTTCCTGTTCACATTTGCATGCCCAAGCCAAGTGAATGCGAATGGGCATGGGATATGCGTTTTCGGATGTGTTAGTATGGAGGGATTTCCAATTACACAGCTGAAAATGATACAGAATGAACAGATAAAAAGAGATGCTTATTTTACAAAAATACCCGTGTGCATTTGGACAAGGACTACGGCCTGAACCCATTTTAATGGGTTTTCTAGACACATCATTATAGAACAAACTGTTGGGGTACGGTCACACATACATGAATGCCAGCCTTGACCATTGCCTACCCCTGCTGAATGTGGACAGTACAGGATGTGAAGCATTGAGCTCAGTAGCTGTTTTTCTAGTCCGTTTTAGGGATCAGCCGCACACTAGGGCTGTCAAAATTGCTCCAAAATGACGTTCGAATAGTCACTCTAAAAACCACATAGGTTCGAACCATTGAATATCTATATTTGCGTATTATGTCAATAACTGAAGGACAAACTAATACAACAAGACTTGTATAAGTATTCTCGGGATACGGTACCTCGGTTTGAATTCTTGACAAAACTATCTGAAGCCTGTACCATCAACGACACTGATCGACCTCATGTCCTTGCATATGAACGAAGCAAGTTTCTCGTGCTGCAGACAAAGAGCTTGTGGCAGGCGGTGGAAAAATTAGAGTCGAGTCGAGACGTGGCTGTTTAGTTGGAGTTCCAGACATCATGGCATGCTCATTTGGGTGCACATGTTCGAGATGTGCCCTCATGTTGCCAGTGGTGGAATGGTAAGCTAACTGTAGCTTACCATTCCAAAATTTTTTTTTTATAGTCTAATATATATTCGAATTTAGAATATTCATTGACAGCCCTACCGCACACTCACGTCTTTGATATTGGTTGTGGCTGCAACATTTAGTCAAACCCCACCAATTTTGAACCCTTTGGAAGGCGAGATGTGGATTTGCTTCACCACTGGATGCGAATATTCTATCTGCCTCTTCACTCTATTGAATAGAGGTGATTGGAGGATGAATATTCACCACTGTTTTGTATGTGTGTGACTATTCCCATATGTTAAATTACCAGCGGGATGGTGGAAAAAAAAACTGTTGGGGTCCATCACTGCTGTTTTGTGAATCCATTGTTAGAGTTAAACAAAAAATAGCTGTTAAAATGTGCCTCTCCTCACACTTTAACAGCTATGCTCATATAACCCACCATAATGCATTAAACACATACAATATGTGTGCCCGTTTTATTCCAAATTCTTCCTTTATTAAATAAATGCTTTAAGCATTCTCTAGCACTTAGTCAAACCACTTTAGACGTCATTAACACCTCTCCGATGCCCTCAAATTTTTTCATTAAATTCTCAAATTGAGTTTTTTTTTTTTTCAATCAGCATGAATATTTTACCTAACAGAGCAAAACAGTTAATTTCTACTCTTTTTTTCGTGGCTTCCACAGTTACTGACAAATCCTTTGAGGTCTGGATAAAGCGGTGTGAGGAGGTGATGGGAGGTAAGTAGCTGCAATGAGACGTCAAATTTTGTTGTAAGGTTAGAGTATTATTTAGAGCTCTAATTGATCTTTAATTTTATGTTTATTAGCATATTAAACAGTCTTTTCCCCAAATCCCAGTTGCACTCCAGCTTCTTTATACTATATAGCTTTTGCTAACAAACACTAAGGTAAATGACACAGTGAGGGAGCTGATCAGCTCAGTTAATCAAAAAAATGAGCCCGCACACATCCATGAATCTACAGTGCAGCTCGTTCGCAGTGGTGGAGTACGCAGGCAGAGCTGCTTAATCCAATAAAAGATGCATGCCATGTCTGAGTGGTGTGTTTCTGTTTTCTGGTGATGACTGGGCCCTCTGGATCATCTCAAGTAAACAAGAGCACGAGTTTTGACAAACACGCTTCACACCCGCATGCACACGTACTCCCAGGAGCAGTATGATTCATCGGAGTTAACGCTACTGATGTTTGAAAGCCCCCGATGAGACCCAGCCCCTTCATAGGCCTGCTCACAGACAGCGTGTGCACACACACAAACTAATGCACACCAGGGTGTACATCAACCCCCCCACCCCGAAACTTGAAAGTACCCTACTTGCGCTTGCTCGCATTCACACCAGGAGCAGTCACTGTGTCTTCTGGTGACAGTGTGTTTACCACCAACCAACACCCACATGACACCTGGTTATTCCATTTTATGAGGCACCCTGCTTGTTTAAACACACACACACACACACACACACACACACACACACACACACACACACACACACACACACACACACCACACACAGTCGTTTTCCCCAAACAGTCCCCCTCCTCATTTCAAACGCGACCTCATTAAGACAACATTACCACGCCTCCTATCATCTCATGTCTCTCTTCCCTCTCTGTGCTCACTCTCTCTCTGTCTCTCTCTGTAATGAAGTCAGTGAATAATGTATGATAGCATGCTGGTAAACGGTGATCAGCCTTGCTTGAGCTCACAGGGCTTTTAATGGGCGTGGATGGACCAGTAAACAAACTGGTGGTACGGATTGGGAGCGTCTGTTTGTCTCTGTGTCTGTCTATGTGGGGGGTATATCCGTCTGCAAGCTCAGGACAAGTATGCATCCTGAGATAGAAAAAAGTTGTGTTCTTAGAGCTTCATCATCAAATTTTTGAGTTGGACATAGCTTAAGGGGTGTTTTAAATGTTTCCTGCTGCCACACACCTACATTTTTCCTCTCTCTTTGCAGAGCAGACAGAGATCAGCAGCAGCAACAGGGTGAGTTTCTTTAAACGGCCACCTGGGGGCACTGTTGCTCTCAGGAGAGAGCAGCAGCAGATGTGTATATGTTCCTGCTTCAAAGGAGGAAGCCTTACCAAGCTATTGTTGTTGTTGTTGTGGTGGTGTTTTTCTCATTTTTGTCCCTTTTGTTTCATCCCTCTGCCTCATCACCACATCCTCCTCTGTAATTGTCGTCCCATCTCGGGGGCTGAATGACCCAGCAGACACCGGCAGCTCCGTCTGTGAAGTAAGTGCATTAATGTAAATATGCCTCATCGAAGCATCTGCTTAATGTTTTTAATGTTGCTTTTATTTACTGTATGGTAATTGAACACGCCTTACTGCTTTGAAGCAGCCCTACTTTCTATAACTAGGTGACTATAATGTACATGGACAATACACGTTATGATATGGTATGACAAGCTGCTACTACCATTTGAAGTTCTTGTTTTATTAAGTTTATTCTATTCATCATATTGGTAGAGAAAATAGAAGAAGTCTTTAGACTTTTTAATCAGTTGTGTTTGTGTGTTTTTCTTGCAGGCATGACTGGTACCAAACAGAATCTCAAGTCATCATCACAGTCATGGCAAAAAATGTACCCAAAGATGGTGTGTGTGTCAACTTCATGGAAAAAGAGGTACAAGCGCACACACTTAAATGCAGTCTCGAAGAGAAGAGACTCTGTGTTTTCTCTGTATTTGGGTGTGTGTGTGTGGAGCAAAGATGGGTTAGCTTTCGGGTGTTTCCTCAGGGGGGCCCATTAGATGGGTCTCATACACACATACACTCTGACACACACACACACTCTCCCCATGGACCCAACTATGCCTCCAGTGGTGCCTTGTTAACATTGCTCCCAAAGTACAGATCTAAGAACAATTTACCCTCCCCAGCTTCTCCAACCTCCTAATTGTCTGTAGATAGAAGGCCTAACTGATCTAGGATCAGCAGCAGAGCCCTCAAGGGACGATCCTCTTTCTTTCTCTTTTTCTCTTTTCCTTTGTCTCTTTCCACTCCTCTTTCCTCCTCTCAGAGGGGTAACTGCAGGGCACCTTAGGGAATGGCTTTGTCTTTCCTAATAGAATAACAAACTGAGTTTACCCCATTTCAAAAGAAATAGTTCACTCGCTCCGAATCACAGTCACTTGTTAAGCTCCCTCTGTGGTGCGAAGCACAGATAAGTTCATATATTTTTTACTAGGTCAGTATATACAAAAGAAATTAAAGATGAAAGGCAGTGGTTCCAGTTATTTTCCCTGGTGACTGTGTGCAGCAGCTGTATACCTACAGACAGCGCAGGACTCCAACTGGAAATTAATATTAAGGCTTTGATAGTTTTGTGGAATTGCCCAAAAGCTACTTTAGCTAACTTTCTAAGCTTTTATCCCTGATGAACTACTTATAACATACATTTGGTCCCAAAATCAGAAAAGTCCACTTTTAGAGAAGTGGTAGGTGGTGAATTACAAGTTGAAATGATGCACTGTACAGCCGAGTTAGTCCATGAGTGGGCAGATTTTAGTGCTTTTCTATATGAGAGGAGCATTTGCCAAGTGATGAGTCCATAAGGAGTGTGAGGAATTGGGACACAGCCGAGGCCATCCCCCTCTAAACCAACAAGCCACCCACCCAGAGAGTGACAGGCTGTTAGGAGCTGTCTGACCCCCCCTCAACACTGGTCACTCAGTGGCTGAAGGGGACAGGGCGAGGATACTCGTGGCCATCACACCAGCCACATCGGATGATTATT
>CAEMYA010000024.1:5764034-5777797 GCA_903131615.1 Diplodus sargus
TCCACAGACACTCTCACACACACACACACACACACACAAACTCTCACACGCAGGCGAAACCCACAAACGTGAACCAAACGATCATTTATGAGGCAAAGAGAGGCAGTAACACAAACACACACAAAAGCACAAAACGTGAAATAAATGATCTTTTATGAGGCAGAGAGAGGCAATAAGAGCGGCCCTGCGTGATAATTAATTGTGTGCGCACTGTGTGTGTGTGTGTGTGTGTGTGTGTGTGTGTGTGTGTGTGTGTGTGTGTGTGTGTGCGTGTGTGTGTGCATGCATGTGTATGCGTGTGTGTGAAGGCAATTCCGGTGATGTGGATTTATGTGGATGTGAGGCTTATGCAGAGCTAAATGATTTTAATTATCAGACAGCCTCAATTGAACAGTCACAGGCTGTGGTGTTGGTGTGTTGTGATAGCATTACACGCGCGCACACACACACACAGGCCGGGTACATTTTAGTGTAGTCCTCTATTGTGTTTATTGATCCTAATAAGAGTCCACCAAGCTGTTAAGTGATGGGGGCCCACACATAAAATCAACCATGTGTTCCTGGTAGATGATCGGCTCTGGTGATTCATGCTAATAGCTTCATATCAGCCGCGAGTATATCTCTACAGCTCAGCAAAGCATACGCCACGCAGTAAGCTGCAGTAGAATACTTTCAGAATGACTAAAGGATACTGTACAAAGGGTTTGCAATTTGTATAAACGGGCTGATTAAATATTTAACATCGCCTCATTAATCAATAAAAAGTCGTTTTAAGCAGGTTACCAGGTTTAACCAGGTCCTCTGTAACCTGTGTTGTCTTTTTAGCTGTCTTGTTATTAGAACGTGACGGACTAATGGTCCTTCATCAGTGACCTCCTAACATCTGTATCTTCAGATTCGATGGCTCATTAGGAAGTGAGGAAAAGGTTGATGAGTTAGGAGACACTGCAGTATTGTAACAAATGTTAGCCCTTAATGAAAGTTTCTCTACCATTCTATCTGAAGCTGGAAATGTTAAACGTTGCATTTGAAGAGCTAAATAACTCCATGTATAGGCACTACAGTGCATTCAACTCAATGTTAACAGCAGGCTTCCTGGTTTTTACTTCCAAACCCGGCTTTAGTCCAACACTGTTAAAGCTGTTTTGAGTTATATATTTTTTATAGTTGTTGTAAGTGTTAAATATGTCTGTATTCCAACAGTTATTAGCAGCAAGAGTGTTTGGCTAATAACACATGTCTCTCCTCCGCCTGCCATTGCAGTAATAGAGAAAATACGCTGTCTGGTATCCCTGCCCGCTTTATCCACTCAGGACAGAGAACTCCATGAAGAGACATCTGTTTGTGAATGCACAGTGTTTGCTGCTACATCTTGTGATTAGCCCTGCTCGTTTATGTGGTGACTTAGCGATGGGACTGCTGACCGCAGCATGGACAGCAAGTTTCCTAAAACGACGATGGCGCGTACAGCAGCTTTAATGTAAGCTTAGGCACTGAGTTTGTTTTACCACGCGGCTGTTACCATGGTTACACTGGCCTGTTTACCCTGACAAGAGTGATGTACTGGCTGCCAACATCCCTGTTTGTAAAATATACTGGAAACCCAGGGAAGAGCTTAGCACCAAAGCCTAACAAGGTAAACCCACCGTTACGTCACCCATTGATTTGTGGGCTACTGGTTTGACATTTGGCACTATGGCCGTCATCATCTTGTTGTTTTAGAGCCATAAGCGACCATATTTGGACTAGAAGTTGGACCTGGGGAGGATGTACTGACTGGATCTGACTGAGAGCCCAAGGACTTGGCGTGGTAGTGACCTGCCAGTCACAAGCTTTACCACTGACTTGAAATGACCAACTGAGATCAGAAATCCATCAGGAACCAGTTGACTGTGGTAATTAATCAAGTTAGAGGTGGAGTTATTTTCTCATAAGCTTACATAGAATCAGTTTTGATTTAATGGAGTTGCACCCTCCTTTTTTACCTTTGGAAAGCACCAAGCTAGCGGTTTCCCCCGTATCCAGTCTTTATGCTAAGCTAAGCTAACTGGCTGCTGTCATACCTTCATACCTTGAATGGTATGGATCTACTCATCTGATACTCCGCAAGAGAGCTACCAAGAGTAGCCTCCCCAAAATGTCAAACTACTCCTTTAAAAGCTCCAACAATGGGACACCTAGTGGTTCCTGACTAAACAGCACACCACAGCCTGACATGTTGTCTTTGGACATAAAAGGACAGACAGGACCAACCCACCAGATCGAACGTCATGGATTCCTTGTTGAGGGCCTCCACATCAGGCAGACGAGCCTTCACTTGGGTCTTGATGTAGCACTTCTCTCCACCTGCAAACCGGATCCCAGTGATGCCCTGGAGAGGTCAGGGAGGGGGGAACAAACAGAATGCTGTAAGTAAGAACTCATTACCTCTACAGTGGCTGCTTTGCAATCTGCGAGGAACTATAGATCTGTGCATCAGACGGATTCGAGGCTGATTTTGATCACATCTCCGGGCGATGCTGCGGTGTGGCGGCATGTCCTAGATTAAGAAATCACACTCACGGGGGGGACACTGTGCTTAAAGGTCAAAATTTTAATAGTTAAAAGGCCAAAACTGCTGCTTCGCTTCTCTGATTGGCCTGATTGGGGCCCTTTAATTAAAGGTCAAAAACCACCAGTCCGAATTTAATGAAAATCGGAGAGGCGATGCGTCCTGACACTGATGTGCCCACAGGGAGATAACATGCCTACTTGTTCTTAATTTCTGCGCTGCTACACTGAGCCAGCATCTCACAGGGGTCATTAAAGTTTCAACAAATCTGATCGACTTCTTCTCTGATGATCCAAATTGCCCGCAGAGCGGTGATGAGCGTGTTGACGAGCCTGCTTTTTCTGCTTTTTTATCAGATTTTTTCGGGGGAGGATTATTTCGAGGATTCCAACTCACGATCTCAAAGTCGTGGACCTCGACGGCCTCGTCCGCCCCGCTGCCGGTGCTGAACCTCTCCATGTTGTTGGCCGCGTCGATCTCCATTGAACCCTCCTCCACTTTGCCATTGATGCTCATGCTGTAGTGGACATTGTAGACCTGCACACACACACACACACACACACAGTCAACACACAAGGTTTCAGACTGGCATGTAAGGTATGAGAGCCCTGAGAGTCACCCCACCCCCAGCCCTCTCTCTTTCAACACCCCTCCTCACCCCCTCTCTCTCTCTCTCTCTCTCCAATCTTACCTCACAACTTCTCCTCACACGTCTCCTTTCTGGATTTTCTCTTTCAGGCGACAATTTCTTTCAGACTCGGTCAGGAGAATACAATCTGTGCAGCTCTGGGTGATGATGACCCTTCTACCAAGCCTTTTCATCATGTCTTCATACCTTTTTTTTCCAACTCCATAATGGAGAAGAAAAAAAAAAAACACTCAGAAAGCTACATTTCCCCCCTCATCTCTTCCACCTCTTGCCCCTGGAGCATCAGCCGGACCAAAAAAAAAGAGCCCCCCCTCCCCACACACACACCCCTCTTCTCCACGCAGCCAGGATCCTCCAGCACACACAACGCCTCCATTCAGCAGGCAGACTGCACCATGGAACTGGAGTGTTTCATTTACATTTTACTGTTTGCCTACGCTGCAAAAAAGTCCATCTTGGGGGAGAAGAAAAAAGACTTTACTCTCAGTCTCCTTCTAATTCAAACTGGTTACAAATTTGACCTCTGACGACTTAATCTCACTTGTTTCCAATTAAAGGCAGCTCATTGCAAGAATTCCTTCAATCAAGTGGCATTACTTTTTATAGGGTGCGAGTACGAGGGCTGTGTTTTTTTTATGGGGGGGGGGAGTTGGTTGATGGTAGTTACACTTATTTGAGACAAACTTTTGAAAGAGGAGAGAAACTACAATGGAACAAAGAGAATAATCTAGCGGATCAGACTGCATTTCATTTGACTTTTTTGATTAAAAGTCCCCGGGGATGGCACAGAATGGCGCGGGCGGCCGAAACTTCACGTTTCTCTTTGTAGGAAAGAGCAAACCCTTTTCCCAGGGTTATTACTGTTTTCTTTGAACTCCTCTTGACTGACAACTGCGACACCCTCCCCACAAAAAAGTCCAAATAATGTCTTAAATTGGCATAACTGGCAGGCCTAATATGGTCAGGGAACTTCCTGCCTGCTAGACCAACTGAACACATTGATAAAAAAATAAAATAAAAGTACACCTTTATAAGACTCCCCACCTCTGCAAAAACAAGACTGCTGTAACTTCAGCCAAAGGGGAAAATTAACCCCCCTTCCTTTCTCACCCCCACCCCTCCTTATATTTTCACACAGTCCCTTACACACACACACACACACACACACACACACACACAGTGCAAGTAATTGAATAAATAAAACATGGCTCCTACGTGTTTTTCATTGTTGTTCCAGAAGTAGAAGGCACCGACTGCCCCCAGCAGCAGTAGGAGGGCCCCGGCGATGAGCACCGCGATCCCGGCCTTCAGGAGGCGGCCGGTTGCGGCGGGCTTCACCGCCACGGCGGAGTAGGCCTACGGCAAGACAGACGAACCAAAAATAAAAAAATAAGACAAGTTCATACGCACGACATCATGACTGTGTGTTAAGAAAAAAACAGCCTAAATACTGTATAGATTCAGAGCAGGTTTTGGGGACAGTTTTCACCACACCAGAGGTCAGTAACCGAACAGCTTGGACTCTGACTGGTCCCACACACACACACACACACACACACACACACACACACACACACACACACACACACACACACGTCCAAACACTCTCCTATCATATAGACCTGCGGACCACTGAGCTCTGTTGGCCCGTCTGAAAACACCAAACTCACCGGAGGCATGAAGTGCTGCAGGTCCTCTGGTCCCGCCGAGGCGATCGGTACTTTCTCTGAGTTCCCGGCCATGACTGGAGCCAAACACCTGAGGAGAGCCCAGTCCACTGACTACTCTCTCCCCCCTCTCTCTCCCTCCCTCCTCTCTCTCTCTCTCTCTCTCTCTCTCTCTCTCTCTCTCTCTCTCCCTCTCTCTTTCTCTCTCTCTCTCCCTCAGCCTCTCCAAACTTTTGTAACTTCTTCAAATAAAAAAAAGGTAAAACACAGCCACCTCCTGTCGGCGATAATTGTGAGCAACCACTAATTTAAGCTAAAAGTGTTCTTTCTTTCTTTCTTTCTTTGAGAATTTGAGAGGAGCCTTAATCTTTTTTTCTCTTTGAAGATCATATAGGCCGCTCATGTAACTTACATGACTCTGATTCCTGCTATGATCCACAGGACTTCATATCATTAAGCTTCATGACGACCTCGGTGGGAAGGCCTATTCAGCAATTAAGGCAGACGATAAAGGATGAAGGGAAAGTTTGTCTCCTCGGATCACCTTTGCGCGCGCGCACGCACGCACGCACCAACACCCACACAAACCCCCCCGTCTCTCCCCCTCTCAATGCCTCCACAGACGGTTGCAGGTCAAAGGTGACTCCGTCGGAATGTCGCATGTTTCCTCCACACTGGACACAGTATATTTACAACAAAAGAAGAAAACAGAAATAAAGCAGCTTGTTTGATAGACTCACATCTTACTGCCCTTACATCTTCTATATGCGAGTCCAGCGCTGCGTTTCTGTTATGAAAAAACGCCCTAAACCCATGAATAATAATGGGTGGGGGGATTACGTAAGGGGGGCGCAGCGCGCGCATTTGGCAGACAGACAAAAAAACCATCCTGACAGGATTGCAGGAGGATTTGCTCACAAGGACTTCATGTTCTTAGACAACAATCACCTGGATGCGGATCAAACTTATCCCCAGTCGGACTTCCTCTCCTCACGTGCCCTCTTTTGTTTTTTTAGACCCAAAGCACGCGCGCCTTTACGCACGGTCAATCTCATCACGTCTCTCTCTCTGTGCGCACGTTTTCAGGTGGTAATCATTTATACGTGATGTAAATCTGAGCTTATCTGTTCACATGCAGGTTATTAAGTCCAGAGAGTAACTATGAACGCTCTTGATATGCGCGAGGCGACAGAGTGATTTGCTGGAAGCGAGGGGGAGAAAAAAAAGAGAAAAGCCTTGGCGTCTGTTCTGGCATCTCACCAGCAAATTCACAGAAGAAAAAACTAAACTGACCTTCTTCGGTGGGCTGCAAGGACAGAGGCTCACTGCTGCAATAACAGCGACGCCTGTCGGCTTCCAGTCGTGACTGATGCTCCTGCGAGGCACGCACCAACAGCCTGCCCACCTCAGCACCATCCGCAGCGAAGAAACCAGGAACTCGCAGTCTCAGAACAGTATTTCAAAGTTTATTTCCCCCCCTCTCGGAATATTGTGATGATTTTAAAAAAAGAAATCTGTACAGTCACTTATTGCATTCAAATAATTTTATACATCGTTATCAACTTGATACACTTGTGGGTCACCGGCCCTCAAACTGCACAGTTTCCGGGGCCATATTTTTTTTTAAATACTCAGCGTGCGTAAAGATCAATAATTACAATTCATATGTACATCTCTTTGCTTAATTATTACTTTTATAAAAATAAAAATCTCTTTATGTACAAAACTTGCATATGATACACTTCATGTCCAACAAAAAAAAAAGGTGATTGAATGGGCATCAAATGTGGCTCTTACAAGGAAACACAAACATGAAGATATAAACGTATATATTCACAGCAACAGATATCTGCAGAACATTATTCTCATTGTCAAGGAATCATAAATTAAAACTTTCGAATACACTTTACATTTCTTTGAGTGTGAGCTCCGAGTGTGTGTGTGCAATGTCTGTTTCAGACGTCGTTGTTGGGACAGTGTGTGGGGGTGGGGGTGTAAACGGGCAGGGTGATGTCGCTGATCTCCTGCACCCTCACGGGCCTGGGTGGGGTGACGAGGACGTAGTCGTACTCTTTGTGCAGCACTTTCTCGTACACGCTCTGCAGCCCCACGGTTTTGGGGATGTGGGCCTGGTAGTAATTGTCCCTGCGGTGGGGGTCCCGGGGCAGAGAGGCTGTCTTGGGGAGGCTGCTGAAGGAGGAGAGGGTGGGGGCCGGGGAGGGCGCTGCGTTGGCTCTCACTGCTGAGGGGCTCCAGCAGCGGTCCGAGTGTCCCAGGACCTTACATTCGCTTGTGCAAGCCCACAGAGCTAGAAGAGAGGGAGGGGGAGAGAGAGAGTGTGTGGGTTAGATGTAGAACCAAAACAGAACACTCAGTTGAAATCACTTCACGTGTACAGCCTTTTCTTCTTACCATTTTGGCCGCCCATGGGTGGAACCACTGCCCCGTCCTTCTTCAGGCCCGTGTCTCCACTGACGTCACTGTCGCTGTCGTTGAAGTCACTGTCTCCCTTGCCACTGTCTTTGCCGCTGAACGCGGGGTCCCTGGCAGAGATGGTGGTGTAGGAGTTCCCCTTCCAGATAGTGATGGGCCTCACCGCCTCTTTGCCGTTCCCGTAGCCGGGCAGAGTGGAGTAGCCCTGCAGGAAGAGAACAAAGGTTAGTGTCTGCCGAGTGCACAAACTGCACATTATTGCTCTCATAGATCTGCGCCCCCTCCCCACCACACCTCCTCCACCTGTCCCAAAAGGTGCGTCTCACCTCGTGTTTGGTCCCTCGGAGCTTGGTGTTGCTGTCAGAGTCGTACACGCAGGGCACCTCGCTGCCGTCCTCTGAGGCCGAGCACATGTCGCTGCCCCCGGGGTGAGCAGAGGTGAAGCCGCCGGGCTGGCTGCTGTACGAGTGTCCCTCGAAGCCTGCCGCTCCCCCGGCCCCGTGGAGAGGCAGGAGCGGGTTGTCCGCCACGTGGCTCCTGCCCCTCTCCAGCGTGCCCTTCTCCCCGTACGAGTCGCTGTCTTCTCCGCTCTTGTCCCGCTTGCGCCGGTTGCAGGTGGTGGCGATGAGGATGATGGCGAGCAGCAGGAGCGTGCAGCTCCCCGCGAGGACAACGATGATCACCACCGACAGGTCCCACTGCGCGTGCGCCTCGTCCCCGCCGCCCGGCTGGTACACGGTCCTGTCGCTCGGCGGGGCGCCCGCGATGATGAGGAAGTGGAGCGTGGCGGTGGAGGTGAGCGCGGGCCTCCCGTTGTCACTCACCGTCACGGTCACGCTCAGGGTTTCGTCCACGTCGTGGCTGAGCACCTGGTTGAGGTAGATCTCCCCCGTGGCTTTGTTGACGGAGAACACGGAGGGCTCCCCGGTGGCCAGCCCGTAGGACAGCTCCGCGTTCACGCCCTCGTCCGCGTCCCGCGCCTCCACCCGGGTGATGACGTAGCCGCTCGGCGCGTCCCGGGGCAGGAGGACCTCGGCGGAGCCGTTGTTGAGGGGCGGCTGAGTGATGACCGGCGTGTTGTCGTTCTGGTCCACTATCCTCACATAGACGTTGGCGCTGCCGGACAGGGGCGGGGAGCCGCCGTCGCTGGCCGTGATGCGGAGCTCCAGCTGTTTCGTCACCTCATAGTTGAAGCTCCGGAGCGCGTAAAGCGAGCCGCTGGCGGGGTCCAGCGACACGAAGGTGGAGATGGGGGAGCCCATAAAGTACGTGTCCGCCAGTTTGTAGCTGACCTTCCCGTTTGACCCCATGTCCATGTCCCGCGCCACCACCGTGGTGATGTACGCGCCAGGCGCGTTGTTCTCCACCACGGCCACCTCGTACACCGGCTTACTGAACACCGGAGCGTTGTCGTTCTCATCCGTCAGTCTGATGGTGTACTGAGTGATGGTCCTGAACGGGGGGGAGCCCAGATCCTCCGCCACCACCGTCAGGTTATATTCGGGGATTTTCTCCCGGTCTAACGGGCTGGTGCTCACTATCATGAAGCTGTCCTCGTACGCCTGCTGCAGTCTGAAGTGGTCGTGTCCGTACAGAGTGCAGTGCACCTGTCCGTTAGCGCCGGAGTCTCTGTCCGAGGTGCTGACCAGAGCCACGAAACTCTCCCTGGCCGCCGCCTCGGTGATGTACGCTATCCCCGCCGTGATGGACGTCATGGGGGTGATGGATATCTCCGGTGCGTTGTCGTTAACGTCCTGCACCTGTACTACGATTTTGCAGATGGCCGGGCTCGGGTTCGGACCCAGGTCGGTGGCCTGGACGTCAAACTCGTACGTGGTCTTACTTTCAAAGTCGATCGGGCTCTCCAAGGTGAGCCGCCCGGTCTTCCTGTCCACTCTGAAGAGTTGTCGGATTTCTGTGGGCACCTGGTTGCCGAACCCGTACACCACCTCGCCGTTCAGCCCCTCGTCCGGGTCCTCCGCGTTCAGGTCCAGCAGGAGGGAGCCCACCGGCGCGTCCTCGGGCAGGTCCACGGAGAAGCTGTTCCTGTCGAACACCGGGCTGTTGTCGTTGTAGTCTTTCACCTTGACGTTGATGCGCGTTGTTCCGGTGCGGGACGGGTTGCCGCCGTCCATGGCGACCAGCTCCAGCGCGTAAGTCGCCTGCGTCTCCCGGTCCAGCTCCTTCATGAGCACCAGCTCCGCATATTTAACCCCGTCGGCCCTGCTGAGCACGTCAATTGAAAAGTGGCTGTTCACGGAGATCTGGTAGCTTTGGATGTAGTTCACTCCAACATCATCATCCACCGCAAAGTCCAGCGGGATCCGCGTGCCCACCGCTGTGTTCTCGGAGATCTCCAGACTCGACTCTTTCCGGGGGAACTCGGGGGAGTTGTCGTTGATGTCCTTGACCTCCACCTCGACGTGGATGAGTTTGAACTGCTCTTTGGAGAAGCTGACCACGTCGAAAGCGATGAGGCAGTGCAGGGTGTGTTTGCAGATCCGCTCCCTGTCTATCCTCTCTCCTATGGTCAGCTGCCCGTCGCTCTCCCGCAGACGGATGAAAGAGGAGTTGAACTGTTTCATCATCCTGAAATTGGTCCTGGAGCCCCCCGACGAAGAGGCGCTGGAGGAGATGTCCTTGGCCAAGTTTCCAATCACTGTCCCCGGTGCGTCCTCCTCAAACGTCTGATATTTCACAGTCTTTCCTTGTGTGACAGCAGCCAGGCTGGCCAGGGAGACGCACAGTAGCACCGACAGCCCGTTCCACCCTATTCCTCCCATCTTGACACCTTCTCTCCAGAATAATGTGAAATTCAGCGAAGTGTCCGCTCTCGCTCCGATTTAAAGTTTCAACAAAACGTCAGGGAAAAAAAAAACTATTCCCTCCCCGCTCTTGTCGACTCTCCGGGTCTGTTTATCTCAATGTATAAAGCCTTTCATAAATATTCCATATGTCTCTCAATGCGCACTGGATGCGCTCCGCTCTTCCTCTCTCTCTCTCTCCTCCTCTCTCTCTCTACTGGAGGTGTGCTGCTCTCTCAGCGCAAGAGGGCTGCAGTGTCTGCAGGAGGGTTTATACGGCGAGGCATGCAAATGAGCCGCACTGTGACCAATCCGAGCTTTGAGAGGGGGAAAAAAGGGGGACTTCTGAAAGACCTCTAAACCCTGTTTAGAGATTCCTGGACTGTGCGGAGAAACTTGGCAACCCAATATGTGGGCTAAACGCGAGGCTTGATTTAATACAGCCTTAGTTTCCGTTGCTTGTTTATGTTCCTCGGGCTGTTAAATGAGTCTGCGCACCGGCACATAGGGGGGGTGAAGCACAGAGATGCGCAGTGTCCCTGAGCTAGAGGACAAAGCATTTGAATAGGAGTATCTGTTCGGGATGCTCCGTGGGCGCACTTTCACTGTGAACAGATTTATGCCCAAACACCGTCAGGTTGGATCCCCCACGCACGTGTCCCGTGTCGCCCGCCGGAGCAAGACGCAGTCAGCGGCGGGAGGAGCCGTCCCAGTGACCTCTCCACCCTCCGATGGGAGAACAACTTTACGCACGCAAAAGAATATGACGTGATTTGTCCTTTTCCTCCAACCTCAGAGCGCCCTGATCCTCTCACCCAGACAGATAAGATTTCATATAATGGACTTGTGATAGACCCGTAACGCTGACACAGCTTAACGCGCTGAATAATAGCATCCAGAAGAATGTGGTGTAACTGGTGGTAATGGCATCATTTTACTGCTCATTTTATTCTCATTAATAAATTCCATAAATTTGTCCTGTCTTCTATTATTCATCCCCCCAGTGTGTCGTAATCCAGTAATTGTTTGCCTATCAGATCATATCTGGGACTGGAAAAAGGACTATATCCACTTAAACATTGATTTTATTCTAATTCGGCCTGAGCTCAGATCGGCTCACGAGATGTCTTGTGCTCGGAGAGAGAGAGAGAGAGAGAGAGAGAGAGGGAGAGAGGGGATTTTTTAATTAAAGCCAGTGTAACGGCCCGGTTTAACATGCGACTCTCCGTGGCCTCGCCTGCCAGAACAGAGAGGCGCAGGTGAAGTCTACACACACACACACACACACACACACACACACACTCTCTCTCTCTCTCACACAGACGGTCACGCACGCACTCACACAGCCTTCTATGAACCCGTTACAAATGGGATTTGGCTGTAAACACAGGGGGGATTTATCAGGATTTTCAATAGTGAGATTATATCAAAGGCGTATGAAGCCCTCGTTAGCAGTGGAGGGATAATGGCATGGCAGGGTCTCCCTTTGCAGCCGTCCATGCCGGTATTGTGGCCCCTGAGCTGGTCTGTGGGGACCCTAACCCCCGCTGCCTCCATGCAGCCCTCCGCCTAACTGCAGCATAATGAGGCAGAGCCACATGCAGCCTTTGTACCATCCCTCCATCCACACTCCCCCCCCCGCCTCCCAACACCCTTCCCCAGACCTTCCCGGGTCCCGGCCACGACTCCTTTCATTACGGAGAGATGGGAGATGAATTGGCCCGGACATCAGGGTCTCTCCTATTAAAATACATTTAGAGAGCGACCGGGGCCCCGTCACGGCTCTTTAAGAGATTTTCCTCATTCTTCCCATTGGGCTCTCTCTCTTTTTCTCTTTCCCTCTCTTTCCCTCTTCAGCTCCCCCCCAACACACACACACACACAGAGCTTTTTTTTCAACACTTGCCTTGCAGTAGAAGCTAATATCACTTGGCATGTTCTATAAAGAACCCATCTGCCACAGAAAGTCAAATAGGAGACACCTGAATGGACAACATCTAGTCAAGCAGCTTGCATAGTTAGACACAGTCAGGCCTGTCCTACTCGATAAGGAGACGTCACCCCGCCGTTAATTAAGGACACCACAGCCAAACTTACAGAAATATTGATGCCACTTCACAGCCAGGCTCCTTAATGAAGACTTTATAAGTTATAAAGACTTATTAATGATTCATAAACCATCTGCTTCAGCATTATGGATAAGTTATGATCCTTTAATGGGAACAACTTGTGGGTTGCCAGGTTGTGGGAAATCCCATCGACTATAGGACAGTATGATAGGGAGGGTTGGAAAATTATAATGTGGGAGAAGAAGTACATTATTGGTCTGTCTTTTTCTTTACAGTTTATACCAGCCTCCTTTACAATAGTTGCATAGATCTGTATCAGGTTTTATTGATGTGTTAATTCACGTCTAACCCAAGAAGTTAATTGAGATATTAAAGGAAAAGTTCACCTGAAACTGAAAATTCTAACCCCCATCCAGAGGAAAAGTTGTATAAAGTTTTGTAGTCGACAAATCATTTCTGGAGCTTCACAGCAAAACAACGTTCCCCATCCACTTCAGTTTTTAAGGACAATGCTTTTTTGCAGTGAAGCTCCAGAAATGTTACGTGGACTACTACCCGACTTTTCATCGGCATGGGGCTGAGAAGATAATGATGGAGTTTTCATTTAGACTGTTTAGAAATTTAAAGGTGCAATATGTAGTTTTCGTGTATTCATTGGCTGATTTGCTTCATGCCAAAACATACTAAATGAAACAAACTCTTCATTTTCCTAACTGGACACAGTTTCATACTGTTTTACTTTGTTTATATGTGGCGGACCCTGCCACCTGTCTAGCTTAAGACACTGTTCTGGGGACCTTATTTTCCTCTGAAAAGAGTTATGAATAAAAAAAGATATTTCTGAGTTTGTATTATTACCTCACTGATAACTGATAACACCAACACTTTAGTCCCCCTTTAAACACCCTAACAATTTGTGTACAGTCCCTCAGTAAGTTGTTAATAGGCTACCTGAGTTTTTGTTTTGTGGACCATCTGGAGAAATATTTATTCATTAACAGCTTATCACGCTTTTATTAATGCATTGCCAGCGTTCATAACTGCTTTATTACCAAATCCAACACCAGCCAGAGGCATTCATTTTTGCAGCCTGGCCAACCGACCGGGGAAATGTGTTCGTATTAACGGTCATAATATTAATGCTTCATAAAGGGTTTCAGAGCAGCGCGCGGAGATCACCGATAACACGAGGATCATTCTGATGGACGCTGTGTTGCGGCAGCCGGCAGCGCTGTCTCTGGATGTGGAGCATTGTGACGAGCCCGCTGTTGAAGCTCGGTGATAATGCGCTCACTGTGTGGCCGCGTGAGAATCCTCCTGTTTATTCTCATTTCTTTATGTGTTTGGAGTACACAGCTCTCCGACGGCATTCAGCACACACACACACACACACACACACACACACACACACACACACACACACACACACACACACACACACACACACACACAGAAACAGAGCAATCAAAAGCAAATTACACCAGACTCGCCTCGCGGATTAAACTCCCTGCACGTGCATGTGCGCGCGCATTAGACAGACAGACACTTTCTTACAATGTTTGACCGTTTTTTTTGTTGCACCCCCCCCCC
>CAEMYA010000024.1:5777993-5795022 GCA_903131615.1 Diplodus sargus
CTTTAACATATATAAATATATCTTTAGTGCCAGCCCACCCCCCCTCCTCCCCCTCCCTCCCCTCCTTTCTTCCTTTCTTCGGGCATTGTGGTCCCATTTGCTCTGCTGATCGCCGGGTATTCGGGGTCTGAAGCCGGTCGCCCGATCCCTGCCTCTTGTCGGGGCTTAACTCATTGAGATGGAAATAGGCGATTTGGTCTCCTTTGTCCACCAGATAAGCGGTGGAAGGAGAAAGTGAGGAGAGGGAGCAGGAGGGTGAGAAAGGACGGTTGTTGTTGTGTGTGTGTGTGTGAGTGTGTGTGCGGGGTGTCTGAGATAATCGATCAGCTCGCTCATCCTCCCCTCCTCCCCCCCCTCTCTCGCTAACCTTTGCTTAACTCGCGTGCCATCACAAGCACAGAGTCCTAATTGGTTCCCAGCACTAATTATCCAATTATCGCCTCTCCGCCGGAGAAGCGCACTCCAGGGCTCGTCTGGGTAATGGCCTCATCCTCCACACTATTGATGAAAATGATTAGGAGTGAATGCGCCCATCAGCGCCGGAGTGCAACACTTGAGAAACTTGTGTCGCGGCCCCTGTCCACAGGTCTTTAAGAGAGGAGCGCTCTTCACTTGCGCAGGGCCGATGCGCCCATTCAGCCCGTATTATTCCTCAGCTCTTATCGAAAATTGAATACATGGTGAAGTGGTGAGCAGGTTAATTAGGCCCTTTTGTCTGACCCAAAGGTAAAATGAAAAAAAACCCAAAACAGAACAGAGGTTGAGCTGAGACTCTGTGCCTGGAACTTGTGTTAAGGTCATCTAAACCCTCCCACAGTGATTTCCATGGGGAATGAATTGTTTGCTACAGAAAGTGGTACTTCTCAGGCTTAAAGTAACGACCTGTGTAAGAGTTTCTTCAGGGCGCTGCATTATTAAGGTGAATCTATAATTTGTCAATATCCAATATTATTCAATTACGGTCTGGCGGCTGTGGCTCAGGGGTAGAGCCAGCATCTTGTTATCCAAAGGTTGCTGGTTCGATTCCCCTGGTCTGCATGTCAAAGTGTGCCTTGGGTAACTGAACCCAGAATTGCTCCTGAGATGCTGGTCGGCATGGCAGCCACCACCACCAGTGTGTGTATGTATGAATTACTGTAAGTCGCTTTGGATAAAAAGTGTCTGCTAAATGTAGTTGATCCAAGCAAAACAGCCAAGTATTTACAGGCTCCAGTTTCCCCGGTGTGATGCTTTTCTTAGTCTTACATGACAGTGAATTATACATTTCTGTTCTGTTGGTCAGACCAAACATGACATTTGGAGACACGACCTTGCTCACAAAGTCCATTGTTCAATATTTACTGACATTTCATATGACAAATCAATAAATTGGGACGATACTTGACAGAAAAAACACTTTTGGTTGAGGTCAAGCAGAGCAGGGGAGTCTTTTGTTTCTCTCTCATCCAAACTTTACATAAATGAAGTTAATAAAGGACATGTTCACCCAAAAATGAAAATGTAGTAATTATCAATACGTCATGCCAATGGAAGGTCAGGTGAAGTTTCTTAGTCCACAAAACATTCTTTAGTTGTTGCAGCATTCTCCTAAACAACTGAAGCAGATGGGGACTTGTTTTAAATATATTTATAAAAGGAACACTGACAAAAGCTCCAAAATGGCTTAAAACAGCTCGTCCAGTGTAATCCAAGTCTCTGGAAACTGATTTGAAAAGACCCTATTAACACCCTCAACATGGGGTCGACCTTGTACAAGATGTTGGCTTTTAAATAGATTTAGATATTGTATCTTTTAGTGAATTTGAGCTCTTGGGGTTACATTTTGTGTTATGTCCTACTAGCTCATCTGAGCCATTTTATGTGTTTTTTGAATATTTTTTGTAGAAGGTAGGCTATGGCACACTCAACCACAGCATTATGCGATCAGTGTGTCCTCTCTGTATTCGCCAGAGAGACTTTGAGGGGGAGGCATTGTTACCCCTTGGGAGTAAACAACCACTGAAGACAAATAACTGTATTCAAGAAATCGTCTATAATCACCAAAACACCCCACACCAAAAAAACAAAAAAAACAACCCTGAAGTCTCCGTCTACTTCAGATGTTTAGGAGTATGCTGCATAGCTGTTTTTGACTGCGAAGCTCCAGGAATGTTCTGCAGACGACGAAACTTTCCAGCGATTTCCATCCATTATATGCTTGAACAGGCAGCCGATATTCTGGCTGCTTCTTATAATATTTTTTAAATTATTTTTATGTAACTATAGTCAAAATATAAAACAAAACTTGTGACACCGAATTGTTAAGTGATAAATAATGATGATAATAAAACAAAATGTAGAATATATTTGTATTGTAAAAATTATGGGTTATGGATATATGTAGTTCATGGATTATCCAAAAACTACATAGTGCCCCTTTGAGGAAAAAAGACTAACTGACAGTCTACATGTTCCAGTCTGACGGTCTACATGTGGGCCAGGCCCTGAATGAAGCAGCAGGCATGGACTGGCACCAGAACGCCAGCAGATTGATAACGTCCAGTTACATTAAACCTTCACTCTCTTTTCTCCATCGCCCTTTTCTTTTAGTTAACTTCTGCTCCGATCCATCACCTTCCATCCCATCTGTCGCTGATAGCTGCAACACTTTGAATAAATTCCTCCCGACAAACAAAGAGGTTAACATCTCATGAATGCAGCTTTTTACACCCCGCACACAGATTGTGGGGAAACTTTTAGGGCCAGTGGAGTAACTAGTGCAAAGAAATCTGTCCTGGGACACTCCCTCCGAGCTTCCACTTCATTACCGGCATTGTGGTCGGGAGCGCGCAATCTGTGCGGCCGGCTCCGCCCGGCCCCGCCAGCTTTCTAATGAGTTTCCAATGATGATTTAAAAAGATCGCAGACCCGTTTCCCTCCAACTCCTCCCCGACCTCCCCTCTCTTTCTTCCTTTCAGCGCTCCCGCATCTCATTCGCTTTTGTCCGGAGCTGTTTCCATCACTGGCATCCTGGCTTCAGGGGGAGGTCACGAGGAGCGCACATAAAGATTCACACATCAGGCCTGAATAAAGGGACGATATATGAGGGGGGAGTCTGGCCCCTGGCCTCAGTCTAGCAGTGGGAGAATCGGTTGGTAAAAGAGTTCGGGGCTTGTGTCGGGTCTGGTGCTGTGCGAATACAAGTTCCGTCCAAACGCCTCGTTTTTCCTCATTTCGAAGGCAAAACCGGAACCAAAAGTCATAGCGCGTGAGGTGATGAAAGGCTGTGGGGGCTGCGCGTGCGCGCACACCTGATGGTTGCGCCAGATTGCGCCGTGGATGAACAGATGGGGGTGGATGAGTTAAGAGAAGCATGGAGGGAGGGAATGGCAGACGTCTGCATATCACTCATGTGAAGTTATGTCTCCCCTTCTTCTTCTCTCCCCCCTGCATGCTCTGTGTGCATTAAAAAAAAGAAAAAGAAAAAAAAAAGCTCTCTTTATGTGTGATGTTGATGAAGCCAGAAACAGGTCGGTTGTGTCAATTCACCAATCAACAGGACAGACAAACTGACCCTGATAGGAATCTAGACTTTTACTGGCCACACTGGTTCACATCACAACCCAGTGATGAGAAATGAGTCATCTTGAAGACACAGCAGTAACGGAGGCAAGAACACACTGCATCACTGCATGGGAGGATTCATATGCAGCTTAATGTGGGTATTCAATCAATGAGCATTAAACAAGTAAGACTCTTTAACAGCTGCTCCAGAGACACATCACACATAGTTATTTAGAGTTGACAAGTGTGACTCAGTCTCTGAAAAATGAACTCTGAGGAAGTTTCTGTTTTGTTTTGTTTTTTTTATCCATTCTAGCAGCACGGCTGTATGGTAGCAATGTGAATCTCTCGTTCACCACTTTGGTCCTTTGGAATGAAATATCTCAACAGCTACATGTTATCCAAAGGATGAATTATTAGGAATTTCGTCAGATCTGGATATTTCCTCGTGCTTTTCCTCCAGGGCCACCACGAGACCGATATTTGTGGTTAAAGATACAATATGTAAGATTTCAACCTTAAAATGTCTATAAGCGCAGACACCTTCGCTATAAAACACATTGAGTTGTGTACGTACATGACTCTACATGTTCCAACAATATTCAAACCCAGAGAAATCCATGATTTTACTCAAGGCAAAGGTGCGTTTCATTCGGTTGTCTGTTGACTTCAGGGGAAACACCAGGTGATATGTCAGAGTCTGGAAGGAAGTTGCTTATCATCTTGATGGTTGTTCCTGAAAATTTCCAGACACATTTCTTGGACAATGGTAGTTGTTCAACAATGAAGACAACAACTTAATGGTCTGAACATCTAATGGAAGGGTTGTAGTAAAATTTGGTACCGAGTTTCATGTCCCTTTTATATTGTAGTCCCCCTACATTTTCAATTAGCACCATCAAGTCAAATCTTTTTTATGTCAGACACTGTCATTTTTTAACAAGTATCTGCAAAACTACTGGCATTCCCATCAGCCTCAGCTTTTGTGCCAGTTATCCAATGTTAGCATGCTAACGAGCCGCTATAAGATAACACATACTAAACGTAAAACCAATTTAGCATCAGCATGATAGCATTTTCATTATCCACATGTTAGCATGCTGATGTCAGCATTTAGCTCTCAGCACAGCTGCGCCAAAGTGCAGCTTCAGAGAGCAGCTGGCTTGTCTTAGACTCAGTCTTGTTGGGTGAATACTGTAGTTCTCTCAAAAACAGCATGTGTTTGAGCTTATTAGAGGTGAACCTAAGAATTGTCAACCTGTTAAATTCATATATAAAACATAGAGGGGCCAGTATAACACTAGAGTAACTGCCATCATCTAGCTAGCTCAGTTAGCTGTGCAGCTAGATGTCCAGACTAGGAGCGCGGAGCATGGGGGAAGTGTTGGTGTTGACACAGCTAGCACAGGAGCTTTGGACTGGGGCTAGCTGGTTAGCATGCTAGCCTCAGTTGATTTCACCTTACACAGATTATACAACAAATGTTCTGTTAATAATATTGGTTATTTTTGAATGTTTTCAGCTACAATTGCGCCTTTAAGCATATAATTGACCTTCGGCAACAGCATAACAAATGTCAGTTTAAAGGTCTGCTTGCCATCTTTTGGGTCTCTCAATCACTTCACACTGTTTTCCCCCATCACATGAACTAAATGTGGTCGAACCTGAGTCACATGTTAAAAGTTTGTTTTATGATCACTCCTTACCGAACAGCGTGCTGGTCTTGTGTCTGATCCTTCATTTTAAAGGCTGTGAACTGCTACATTTGCTAAAATACAAGGCGCTGCTCGGCTCACCCATCTTCTTTATTCTGATCAGAGACATAAAACGCTCCTGATGAGATCAAAGATTTCCATCTGCAGCCTAACAAACAACTTTTTTTTTTTTTTAATGTGTGGGCTTCAAGCATTTTATCTTTAATGATACATTTCATTATCATAGATAAACTTTGGGACTGACTCCTCCTGCTGCCGAATGATCCCCATCATGAATAAAAACATTTTGAGGCTTATTAGCTCTTTAACTTTAAGCAATAACCCACTAACCTACTTTATGGACTCTATGAGTCACACAAGACAATCACGGAGTGCATTAGCAGCCAAGGTGGAAACGCTTCTTAAACTTGCCTATTTGATAGGCAACAGAACTCCCACTCTCACTTACTTTGTAATTCCTCTCTCTTATCTCCTCTCCCACTCCTCTTCCATCTTACCTTTTCCTATTTCTCTCTCTATCTCTCGACTTCTTCTTGCTGTTTCAAGTCCCCGCAGCGCTATTTAGAGCGTGGCACAGGTCTATATTAATGTGACTAAAGAGGATTGCACAGGTAACACAAGTCCAGCTGGCAGTAAACTCGGCGGTGCGGTTCCTCTCGCGCAGAGCATTAAAGCTCCCCTGTTTATGGAGTCACCCTCCATAAACAATACTATATAATTCTCTTTGAACGTTACAGCACATGCCTCATATAAAACCGCGGAAAATATGAGGGGACACCATGCACAGCCACACACACACACACACACACACAAACACAGAAGGTAGGCCACAGCACACACAACCACAGCGTTATGCGATCAGTGTGTCCTCTCTGTATTTGCCAGAGAGACTTTGAGGGGGATGCATTGTTACCCCTTGGGAGTAAACAACCGCCGAAGACAAATAACCGTATTCAAGAAATCGTCTATATGCACCAAAACGCCCCACACCAAAAAAACCCAACCCTGAAATATCTCTGCGCTCACTATAGAGCTAATCAATATTTCAGCAGCCCAGCCTTGATTGTTCATGCAGGCCATGAGAAGGCTAATGAGGCGAAGCTGCAAAGACAATGCGCTCACCAAAGTAGGCTATCTGCTAAAGGACAAAGTTATCTCTCAGATCCCCGGCATCAGTCGTGCTCGGCCCAGGACAAGAGGCTGCTGAAGTGAACCACCGGAGACCTTCCGCTGGATGACAGCTTATGAGTAGACATATCTGTCTGGGAGAGCACAGATGTGGTTCCCTCTGATCTGCTGTGTCAAAGCCCTCGCGCTTCATATGCTGTTTGTTGTCGGCGCACTTTGAATCGCGCTTTATGTGGGAAACGTGCCACGCAACTAAATGCCCCTTGATTGGATTGACACCAGATCGGCAGCCTGGAGTTATGAGTTTGTAAATCAAAGTTCAGCTCACCACAAATAGATTTTTTGAAATGTTGCAATGAATATGTACAGACAAAATGCTCAAACCAAAGCGGCTGAGTGGCTGTGCAAAAATGATGAGGGGTTCAAAAAAAAAGGGGGCTGAGGGTCGTTTGTTTTTGTCTAGTTCTAGATGTTTATTTTATTCCTGCCTTCCTTTATTAAATAATATAAATAGTTACATCCCATAAGACATCTTAAACTTGTTGCGAAGACAAGAACAGCTCTGTCACTCTATCAGCCTTTTATTAATGTCTATATGTACATAAATGCAAATGTAAACATATGGCTTCAAAGTACATTTAAAATGTTAGTTTGGTTTGGCTAAAAAGGCTGTTTTGAAGATATTTTGATGGTACTTTGGAGCTTGTAATTACCTGGAAAGTCATTAAAAGTGTTGATGACTCATCCTGCCCTCAGGGGCATACACTGAATACAACTTAATTCAGTGATTTCAATGAAACTGAGTCATGTTTTGTGGAGGAAACATTTTTCTGGTTTTCCCTTCGGGCTGCTCTGAATTAAGAACCTCCAGACAGATAGCTTTACTTGTTGCTAAAGCAGCTAGTAACTAACTGATAATCAGCAGTTTCTCAATGATCAGCTCCACACTGGGACTGTGAGCTGACTCCAAGAACGACAACAGAGGCCAGTTACAGTATCTAGGTTATTTATGGAGTGTCCTGGGAGACAGATACCGATAGCTTTGTTGCTAATGTATATTGCTGTTCAATGTAGTTAGCTGCCACCACTTCGGTAAGCGGTCCTTGCTGACTCAGCCCCGGTTTGGTCCCAAACCTGGCAGGAAGACCACCTCGGTACTGTATGCTCTTCATCAAACAAGCCTCTGTCCTCCCAGGGGTGGTGTTTTTCTGTCCTGGTCTGACCCGATCAGTGTGAGCTGTCAGTCCATGGACAGACACCACTGGTGATTGCTTTTTGTACGATAACAATGGCAACTCTGCAAAAGGTTAGCACAGGTGGTGCTTTAGCATCTGTTCTTTCAAAATTGGAGGATTACGTTACGCAAGAATGGCACTGAAGGCTTTCATCACTAGTGAAGGTGTTTTCAGTCTTTCCCGACTTACATCGTCAAGAGTTTGATTTACCTTCTGGCTCCACCGGTAACTCTCCTCTACGGTTGATCTGATCGAATGAAGTTAGCCCGTGATAGACGGTGACAGACGGGCAGTTCGTCTCATCACATGCCATGTCTTTGTTTGAACGTGCCTCCCCTTTTCCGAACATTTTCATCATGGTTCTGCGCAACCAAACATCCGGTGTGTCAGCGTATACATAAGCAACAATGCAACTCAACTGCAGACAGTTTCTGGTTTGTTATGCTAGTAGCGGCTAACGTAGCCTCAAGCAGGCATGAGGAGCGAGCTAGAGACACCTGGTAGCTCACCTTTTTCTAACTCCACCCCCCAAAATTTGAAACTGACCAGGTCCACTTGTGACAGCTCAGGTTGACACTTTATCTGCCAGAATGTATTTCAGCTTCATCTGATGTGTTTCAGGGTTTGTTTTTTTTCGGCAATTGTAGAAGCACTTTGATGAAATAAGTCCCCTTTTAAGGTATGAAGGTTTACATTAGGGAACAATTTCAGGGTGCACTTTTCGATCAAGAGGAGGGTTCAGTAAAAAAAAACATTTCTACCAACAGCCCATAAATGTCAATTTAAATCTGTGAACGCAGATCTGCACTTCACCCAGAAAGAACCTTTTGACTTCACGCTGGTTTTATGAAATCCAGAAATAAACAGTGTGTTATGGTTGCAGGACTATAAATTCAAGTGATAAAGTTGTGATACACTATTAGCCTGCTACATTTTGCATCTCCATTGCCATCAAAGAGAAAAAAAACAAGCTATGTAAACACAGGGATCCTTGCAGGCACACAGCAGGCAACACCCAATTATCTTTGCTCACGATAAATGAGAAATAGTCAAATTAGTATTGGGTCTCGGAAGTATCTTCATAGATTAGAATATAAAAAGTGGAGGAAAACATCCTCACTCACAATTCCTCACAGACCCTCGACACAAAGCCAAATGTAGGCTATTTCATAAAACTACAACCCTGTGTCATCAAAGCGCTCCCTGCGGAGGCGTTATTCTTGATCGCTCCTCCCGTCTAAGCGCCCTATTTCTCCACATAGTCATCTTTGTTTGCAACACTTGTCTCGCGTCACCGAGAGGGAAAAAAAGCCCGCGTTCGATTCATCTTAACGGTTTGTGTGTCGCTGGGGAAAAAAATGGGTGAAACTTTAAAAAATTCAGGCTTTGTTGCCAGAGAACAGAAGGCTGACAAAGTTTTATAGAGGCAGCCATGAAGTTCTGCCTCATTAGATAGAATAGCTGTTCTATATTCAGGGTCTCTGTGGGGCTAACAAACGCAATGAGTGGGCCAAACTTGGTTCGTTCCGCCAGAGCAAGAGCCCTTTTGTTTGTGTTTGGTGGGTGGGGTTGGCTGGGCTACAGGGGCCAGGCGGGCCCTTCAAAACCTGGATTTCACCACAGCTGAGCAGCCTATATTAGTACGAAATGGACTACATAAGAAACCCTGTAGGATTTGAAGTTCCGCAGCTTGTCCTTAAATGATTTAATCCAGCTGGTTACATCACTGCAGAGACCCAGATTGATATCTGCCATGAAGGGAAAAGCACTTCAGGTGTATCAGTCTCCCACACTGATGCACAAAGGAACCATTATACTTCAGTTGGAGTCAGAAACAGTGACTGAATGACATCTTTGTCAAGTGCTGTGATTTTCACACAACTCACTGCCAGCACAAGATCTGTCACGGTGATATCTCGAGACGTAATTCCAGTTAATTCAATTTAGCTATTTTCAGTGCCTTGGCTGTCGTTTCTATTGGTCATGATGGTATAGAACTCAGTTGTTTGCTGAGATCTGGGAATACAGCAGCATGAGTCCAAATTCCAAGGCGTCAAGAAGCAGGAGTCATATGGTGAGACGTGCTGTCAACAAGCAGTTTACAGTTCGGCCAGATAGTCTGCACCTCATTACTAAGAGGTGAAGTTATGATAATAATCCTCACTGGGCAAGAAAACTGTGAGTGCCCACGACTACGGTAGTTACAGCACAACACAGTTGAGCCTTTGAGTCGGTCTATAAACATTGATGGAAGAAAATCAACCCAATCTCCAAAATGAATGGTATATTTCAGCAAACCACGGTCATGCATTCAATCTCTATGTTTCAATAGGTTCAATGACCTATTTTCTGATGTGACAAGGCTGTCCTTACACTCTGGTTATTCTGGTGACTCATCTGTGGTCATAATAGACAGTTTGCGATATGATTTCAATGTTTGCCTTCATTCAGATACATTTGGCTGACCTGAGTTAGACGTGTGCGCTTGCTGATGGTCAAATTAATGATCAGTACTAAACTAGACTTTTCCTTTAAAGCGGTTAAAATCAATATTTTTACATCAACACTGGATCACATGTCTATTTGTAATGAAAAAGACATTTCTCGTGACACTGAAGTTCCTCTCAGAGCATCTTTCAGCTCAACTTTACTGTCTTGGTTCACTGTCATGCTGTGGGCAGCAGCAGGCAGCTGTTTTCACTACCAATGCTCTTATTGATTGTGGTGGTTTGTCACCATTTTTCTTTCAAGGCAAGACTAATCAACCAGATGTGGACATGGGCAGGGCTACTCGATCAGTGAGCAGAGAGGAAAATTCCCAAGAAACAGTCGACTTGTCTGTCGACATAATATGTCATTTTCTACGAAACCATAAACAGTCATGGGTCAAACAGACTATTGAGATGGGGAAGCTTCAGTTTCTCATGAGAACAGCTAAATTTATCTTGTTATCTTGGGAAAATCATAACTTGTTATTCCGTGATAACATAAATAACACAGATCCACTTTAACTTGTTATCACGGCAAAACTATAGTGGGAAATAACGTTCGTCCCATCATGACCCTTTCGGGCTTCCTTAATTTACACCTGCTTGTATGTACATAATACTTTAAGGTTTGGAGCAACTTATAAGTCACTTTCACACATACACTGCGAACGCGTCTGACTATCACACCTCCAACATGTCATGACGTTCAACTAAACTCTACCTTGCCGTGTGGTGCTGGGGAAAACACTTTGCAGTGTGCCGGCACCTGTCGACAGCTCAAGGCTGATCACGACACAGCGAACGACAAAACATCTGCTTTGAACGTTTACTATCAGACCTCTGCTCTGATTCACTGGAACACTTTTGTTTTGATGAGGAGGAGCTGATACAGGGTTTTTTGGTCACATACAGGCCACCGTAGGCTGTCATCTGGGATTATTTGTGATGTTCTTTCTTTCCAAAGGTCAACGCCCTTTAAAAGCTCCATGATGCTGCAGCTATGCTGCACGGTTGAGACCGACTCACAAATAAACCACACGCCATCCTCACACACAGTTCGCTGTCATCGTGGTTGTATGACTTGAATTTGAATTATTTTCATCCTTCGGAAATCACATCTGCGAGGTCACTGGTGTCAGCTCAGAGCTGTAACAATGTGATTAGTTGGATTTAGATGATGTGTATAGAGTGGAGCCGGCCTGTTTACTTTCCTCATGCATTTATATTTTCTAAGAGTGGCACTAATACCATAAGGCAGCGGCGCTGAATATTTAAAATTAAAATCCACTGACTGAGTTTAAGGACACATCTCAGAGTTGTCCTCCTAAAAAAGATTAGAGGATTAGGGAACCATCTCGAAGTTGCTGTTTCATGTCTGTGTCCTAGATTCAGCCTGATATCCTTTATTTGCACAAAGAAGCGCAGTCTGCAGCGCTCTGGGCCGAGATAATGGAGAGAAATTTGCTCTTCTGTGTCATTATTTTCATCTCGCTCCGTAGCAATCATTTATTATAGACGGGTTTTCATTGATAACGTAATAGGCTTACTCTCTATTCACGTCGGCTGGCTCATTAGGGGCTAATAATGCAAATGTGATACAGGCTATTAGAGGTGTTTAGCAGGCTTGTGTCTGAAGACGTGGGTATTTGTTGGGCAGATGGACGCAGCTCCGGGGCTGCCCTCACCCCTGACCCCCCACAGATGTCCCAAAACCCAGGCACAGCTCCGTCACGAAGCAGTGGAAAATCGGTAACACACCGGAACCGACTTGTCAATACGCGGGGAACAATTGGGCGCGCTGGAGCGCCGGCTCCGGCTGCGCGGCGGCGCTCGTTGCTGCGTGAAACACGCGGTGATTACTGCGGAGATGAAAGAGGGAGAGGGGCCATGCGGTGCCTTTCTGCGGAGGCCTGTTTGACCGATGGCTCTCGCCTGAATGGGGCTCTGGTGGTCATACATAAATTAAGAGGTTAAGTGAGCCATCAGGAACAAATGTTTGCATTTATTAACCAAGAATAATAGCTCCCAGCGGCGAGCCCGCAGCCTGCCCTGCCTTTGGGCTCAATTCTTAACTGTAGGCCTGTTTGAAATGACCTGCAGTCAGGCGACTTTAAGCGACATGCCGGGCTATATCTGGATCAATCAAGTCTGACGCGGTCTCATATATAAAAGTGGTATAATAGAGAAAATCCCGCACATCCCGCAGCCACCGCGGGGAAATTAAACGCTACTGTTGCACAGCGGACGGCCAGCCTCCACACACACATATACATACACACTGTATATGTATTCAAATCCAATAAACTGCGACTTCATTAAGACATCAGAGGGTTCGAAGTGTTCACGAGGCTCGTTATGCTGAACAAACATTCCCATTCACATGTGAGGAGGGATCCCGCAGGAATGCGTGAGGCAGGTGTAAATTTAAACTGTTAATGAGGCGCATCAAAAGCATCAAAGGAGCGCCGTGCTGAGACATTCTACCATTAGTCCAAACGAGACAAAAGCCATCAGAGAGTTTTCCTCGCTAAACGGTGCAGAATGGGTCCGAGCAGCGGGAGTTATATTGTAGCCGCAGACCCCCGCAGACTGCCCCGCGCTAAGCAGCCAAGTCTTCAGAGTTTAGACTCTAACGAGACAGATGAAACGGCGACTATTTGGCCGGTGTGAGACGAGCGGTCTGCGTGGTACCAACGTGGGGAGCCACCCAGGGAACATAAATATGCATCTCAAGAGACTCACAAGTCATGAAAATGACTCACAGTTACTTATTTCCCGATTACAACCCAGCATGAAGTCATATATAGGCCTATATAGAAACATCTGATGCAAAAAGAAGATGTGGACGTTTCATAAACAAGTGATGGGAATAGACTTTACTCACCAACAGTGGCCTGCAGCTCCCCGATGTAGATGCCCAGATATAATACACTTGTTATTTCTGACCGAAGGGACATCTGCAGATCTTCAGCTGGAAATCCACTGAAGAGTATCCCTCTGTGTGGTGACACAGTCCCTCTCAACCCTGTATTATGTTTCAGTCAGTGGTGGAGGGAAGTATTCAGATCACCTTCTTCAGTAAAAGTTAGAATACTACACTGCTAATATAAAAGTCCGGTATTGAAAATGTTACTCGGGTAAAAATATGCAAGAATTATTGGGAAAAGTGGTGTTAAATGGCCCCTGTGAATGATGTAACCTACCATCAGATCACCAGTGTGGATGCTTTGATGTGTATCACTGTTGGAGGCTGAGACAATTTGGAAAATTTGTTTATTCGCTCAGATGAGGAGAATGATAGATCCTCATACCATACATATCCGCGGCTGCAGTAATTATGAAGCCGGTTAGCTAAGCTTAACATAGCACTGTTTCTGTGCAAAGGGTACAAAATCTTCCCTCACCTCTGAAGCTGACTGATTAACACATTATACTGTATACCTAAGTTTAAAATTAACTACTCGCGTCTGTGCCGGGGTATTACTCTGCGAGGACCATCTGTCATGCAACTGCCAGTGACCAACCAAGATATAGTCAGGCACATGGACCGTGTACAAATGGTTATTTTTAAACAAGACATTACTTAAGCTTCATACTTCATGAAGAGTGGTATCAGTCATCTCATGAAACTCTCTGCAAGAAAGGAAATACACATGCAGGATCTTGATCTGTCAAATAACTACAGCTGTCAGATAAATGTAGTGGTATCAAAAGTGGCAGTAGAAGTATGAAGTGCCATGAAATGAAAGCAACAATGTAAAGAATCTTAAAAAGGGTCATATTATACTAATTTTAAGGTTCATGCATTTATTAAGGGTCCTTGTGCAATGGGTGTACATTCTTTCTCAAAAAGACACGTAATTCTTTTCGTTGCTGCAGCGTTTTCACACTGTGTCTGTTTTAGCTACAGACTGAGACTTGTCACCTCCGTTCAGTCTTAAGTGGCACATGTGCATTACTTTACAGGCATGATGTAGCCAGTAGGGCGGGTCATGCTAAGCAATGTAGTGTGATCTAAAATAACGCTGCTACAGCATTAGCAACTGCATGACTGCTTACTGACTGGAGTGTATATAATTTATGATAAATATTTGAAAATATATATTAATATAACGGAAGTTCCGGAAGTAAGGGCTCGACTTCAAACCTGGCATTTCAGGCAGTGCAGCAGCAGAGTTTTCTGTGGGAAAGAGTAACTCCCCTTGGCTTGAACTCTGCAGACCCCTTGGCATGCACTAAAATAGTACATTACACAACAAAGCAAAGGAAAAAACCCAAAAAGCAGAAATGGCCTCTTTAAACTTGCACTTAAAGGCCTAGTGTGTGAGACTTTGTGGCATCTAGCAGTGAGGTTGCAGATTGCAACCAACTGAATGGCCCTCCCCTATGCTAGTCCATAAAAACACACACAAAAATGTAAATGGGCCTGTCTAACGTGGCGGACAGCGTGGAATTGCTCCATCTGTCAGTACAAAGGAATCATTGCAAGGTAAGAAAAAAACACAATGATTTTTAGTTTCAGGTGATTATGCAATGATGAAAACATAATTCTGAGTACTATGTTCCATTTCTGCCAACAGATCCACCTAAATCCTGCATACTGGACCTTTAAGTGCAGTAAATACAGAGGAACTTTCTGCCACCAGTTCTTGTTATAAAATCCATCTCAAATAGGAACATTTCACCTAAATCCCAGATTCACACTGCCTTCAGCTCCAATCAATACTGTGTAAATATGAAAAGCTCTCTGCCAAATCCAGAAACTAAAGGAAGGTGCAGGAAGTGCAAAATAAGAGACCCGCATACCTCCTGAAGCCACTTCCTTGATAAAGCACAGGAGATATTAGCTTGGCAGAATAATGGAAAATCTTTTCATCTGAATGAAATTTAAATCATCTATCACTTGTGAACCAGAAAATACACTGTTGTCTGCAGAAAAATCCTCTTTCATATTGTCGGAGTGACCTTTAGTCCTGTTTTCAGTGAGAATTCACAGATGCATGGGAGCGTAAAAAACTTTCCTATCTTGTTTCTGGCGATGGAAACGAGTAGTGAGCGCTCGCTAATACACGGCAAATTGTCCTAAGGCGCAGGAATAACATATTTGAATGATGAAATCCAGCACGATTCCCTTTGGCAGGCAAATTCCCTTTAAATCCTTGCATCTCAGCGGGCACGTACGGGTGGGTTTTGGGAAATTAGGTGTATGTGTGTGTGTGTGTGTGTGCCTCTGTGTGTATATCTCCCCAGGGGCTGATGGGAGGCTCGTGTATATGTGTGTGTGCACGCATGCTTCATGTAGGTGGTTACATGTGTGCGTGTCGTTCAAATAAAAGGCAGCTTATGTAAATGAGCTTGTGCGACCAAGTGGAGGGACGACGTCGGCGCCTCACGCAGTTTTAATGTGCAGCTCTACCAGTGTTTCACCCAGACCGACAAGGCACGGAGCGCCATCGGGGCTGAGCAGCAGCATTCGTAGCCATTAGACAAGTCAATGGGCCTCATGTGAGTCGACAAGAGGGGACCTGCTCCGCCTGTGGATGAGGTGCGCAGGGGGAGAATTAGCAACAATCAAGTCAGTGGCCCACTTCTGGCCTTTGGAGACTTGATAGGTGACAAGCAGAGTGTGTGACACATTGGCATGGCAGTCTGCTGTTTGTGTGGATTGTCAGGGGGATAACAAACAAGGGTGGGGGGGCCGTCTCCTTCTCCTCTCCTGTCCTCTCCTTGCCTCTCCTCTCCCAGCTTGTCAGTCATTTCTCATCCGTAGGACAGCGAAGGTGGCGCGCCTCCAAAGCGTGGCCTACTTTTTCCTGCTCTGGCGCCGAATGGAAATGAGCTCAACTTATTTCTTCGCGAACGTCTGTCTGATTTTAATTAACATCACAGTGGTTGTGATAAAACGGCGCTCTGTCTATATCTCACAGCAACGAGATCCCACATCCGCCTTCTGTGCGAGTGTGTGTGAGGGAGTGACAGAGGCAGCGAGCTGAAATCCATAATTTAACCGAATGCCCACAAGCTGCACACAGCAACACTGATTTCAACACGCTTCTCTCAGGTCTCGCAAACGCGCGTGCACACACACGCGCACACACACACACACTCACTAACACTCAGCCTCCTACTGTATTTTTAATTGTTGCTCATGTTCTCCCTCCCCCAAACATAAAGCACCACAGAGTTCAGTGTATTGCAGCGTGGCTCTCTCCCGTTCTCTCACTCTGTGTGTTTGTCATACAGCACACAGAGTGTATTTATAGCATATTCTGTCAGACAATGTCGTGCATTTGTGTGTATTCATTTGGAAATAATAACATTGACAACTGCTTGAGAGATGGAGGGGCTGAGAGAGAGAGAAGGACTCATTTCGAGCATGTATCCACTAACGAGCTGTATTGTGCTCCAGGCGATGTGTATGATAGCTTGAAGCCGCTGCCTGTGTGTGTGTGTGTGTGTGTGTGTGTTCGTGTGTGTAAAAGCGAGTGTGCGTGCGCGTGCGCCTACTTATTGGCAGCTGAGGGATCTTTACAGCCTCTCATTTTTTTTCTAAATTTCATATGCTACTCTTCCTATTTTCTCTCCTCCCGTTTCCTCTCTTCACCTCTACTTTCCCCAACTTCTGTCTCCCTCTCTTCTCCTTTCCTCTACCCTCTCTCTGACTCTTTTTGTCTCCTCTCCGTTCTTCACCTCCTCTCTCCTCCTTATTCTAATTATCTCCTCCGCTCTTTTCCTCTCTACTCTCTTCTCCCCTCCTCTCCTCTCTTCCTACATCCTTTCCTCTCTTCTTATCTCCCAATCATCTTCCTACCCCCTCTCCTCATTATCTCCTCTCCTCTCTTACTATCTCTTTTCCTCTCTTCCTACCTCCTCTCCTCTCCTCTCTTCCCATCTCTTCTCCTCTCTACCTATATCCCTC
>CAEMYA010000024.1:5806780-5818712 GCA_903131615.1 Diplodus sargus
TTTTTTTTTTTTTTTCCTTCTTGCAACTTGTTTTTCAAGGTGCTTTGCTTATATGAGCTATTGTTAATGTTTTATGAGAGCTTCTGGCATTTGCATAGATTCTACCCAGATCATCATTTAGGCTCTCGTAAAGGATACAAAAATAGGTTATGTATTTAGCACAAGCAATTAAAAAGCACATCCGAGGCAACATGTAGGCGTGGGATAGGGGGGCAAATGAATTCACCTTATTTTTCTAGTTCCTTCCTTCCCTTTGAAGTCCACGAGGGGGGGAGTTAGACTGGAGGCAGAAGGAGAGGGTGGAGGGTGAGGATGAATTCAGGGAACAATAGAGCAGAGAACCATTACCTCAGCTCTGCTCTGCCACTCGGCCTCCCTCTTCTCGAGGTCTCCATCTACCGGTGGCTCCATGAACTGCCGCCTCGTCCTGGATGGTTCTGCTGACTGGCACTGCTGAGTTGACAACATGGGGGTCTGTTAATATAACGTCTGTTGTAACTCGACAAACACCTGAATTTAATGAAAAAAGATAAAGTTGCACTTTAAGTCTCCAAGCACCAAAAAAATTCAAGTTGCCAAATATTTAGCTTGTGTAAACACATTTCTCTGGAAAGAATTATTAGTCCTCAGTCTGAATGGTATCCCTTTCTAAATGCATGTCTTGGCTTTGTGTGCGATTGATATCCCTCTCTAAGCATGGAGACTGGACAGGCGGAAGTCACAGCACTTAGTTCAGCACATAAAACTCATCTTTATTGACACTTTGGATATTGTATAGATTTAAATAATGAGATACACCCTGTTTGTCATTAGCTTTATTGTTCCTAATTAGGTCAAATTTACCTTTGCGTAGAGCCAGACTATCTGCCTCCCCATGCTTCCAGTGTGTATGCCAAGCTAACCGGCGGCTGGTGCTTCATAGCAGCAGTGAACATGAAAGTGATACATTATCGAATGTCTCTTGTTGCTCTCGTCGAGAAAGCAAATAGGCTCGCCCAAGATGCCGAAACATTCCTTTCAAAGTCTAATTTGTTAAAACCGGCCAGAATCGAGCCCCCAGGACGAGCACCAGGCTTTGAAGTTTCTTTGCATAAGATAATATAAGCGTCTGTAAAAATGGTGAATATGTCACAACCCCAGAGAAAGGATTTGACTGTCATAATTAGGACCAGTAAAATTAGGAAAGTCCAAAAAAGCTGCACAACTAAATCATTTTATTCCCATTCAAGTTAGCTGGGAGCTAAACTGTAGTTAGCCACACAATGGCTCCATCTCCATGGCTGTCCGGATATAATTAAAAGTCAATTGTCAGAAGTCAAAGGTAGCTCCAAAACAATAGAGGCAGCGTAACTGCTTACCACTGCTCGGTATTCTCTTTGCTTTAGCTGTCTTTGGCTGTAAGTGGCCTTATTAGCTGACTCAAATAATCCTGCATTACGGTGTGTACAGCTGGATTATTTTCACATCTTACACTCTCTAAATTGAGAATTTATTTTGTATCAAACCAGAGATGATTGTGGAAAGAAAGATTGTTTTGTTGAGTTTTGTTACGTTTATGTAGAATTTGAATGGGGTGTGTTTTCAATTAACAACGCCTAAGTATTGCAAGAATGTACATTTCTGTTTTTATTAAGGAAAGTATGTGTAAAAATCTCTCTCTCTTTCTTGACATCTTGCGAGTTTAAATTAGCACACTTGCTACATTTACATCTCCAGGATGAAACTACGAAGGGTTATCAGGCTATCGACGGTCCAGGGCTAACTGATTAGCATACCATCTTTGACATCACGTCAACACTGTTAACACTGTTGTTGTTGTTGTTTTACGTTCTATCGATAATGTTAGGTGTTGAATGTTTAAAACTAAAATTGTGGCCACATCTTACAAATTGCTACTTTGAATATGGAGCCACAGCCAGGAGATGGTTAGCTTAGCGTAGCATGAACACTGGAAGCAGGGGGGAGTCAGTGCACTCAGTCAGGAAATGGTCAAGCACATAAACTACAGCTCTCTGCTTTTAAACTGTTTGTATTCATCGAATGATAGATATAACATGTTATTGAGTTTTAGTTGTTTTGGTGGTCGAAGGATTTTACCTTTGGAAAGAGCCAGGCTAGTTGTTTCCTGTTCTCAGTCTTATGCTAAGCTAACCTTGGCTGTAATTACAGATATAGATAGATAGATAGATAGATACAGATATGACAATAGTCTCAATCTTCTCATTAAATTATTCCTGTAATCGCACTCTAGAGAACTTCTGTGTTGTGGTGGAAGCTGTTCGTTACTATATGTCAGAGGACTCTATTCCTAAACTACCGTGAGCTGATGTTGCTCTCTGTTAGCGTAGTGGAGAGAGGCACCCAGACAAGGCGCCCCCGAACGTGCAAAAAGGCACATCCTTTGGACCATCACTGAAAAACCGACCTGAGTCCTTAAACTGATGTCCACAGGCTTGTATGGGCAACCAAGAGGGACGGGAAGGTCTCATTACAAAACCACTCAAATATGGCCGATAAAAAATTTGATTATTAATATATGGAAATGGCTATGAATCGTTACATAGAGCTCCTTAAATCTTTATTTTCTTTTATAGTACAACATCAAGGTTTAAAGTATTAGACCAAAGGAAAGCAGGCTCTAACGCTGCAGAAACCTATGTGTAGGAAGCATAAAGAGATACGAAGGCTGAGCAAGACTGTAATTCAGTTTGTAGAAGGCATGTGGTTTGGTCAGCATGTGTTTTTATTCACAGCCAACTGTGAATGTGTTTGTGTTGGATGAGACTTATCGCATGTGTTTTTCTGCCTCATAAACACTATAAACACTCATAGGCCAAGTCACACACACACACACACACACACCTACTCCCACACCTCCGTTTTAGCCGCACAGTTCTTCCGAGCTTGGCAAAATGCATTGATAAGCAAGTGCATCCACACACATCCACACACACACTGCAGTGTGTGAAATTGGGTCAGCAGTGGAGAGTGGGCTTTAATGCTGAGCACATACGCTCTCTAAAACTGATCTGCATATTCATGTGGGTGGCTATCAAAGTGACACACACACAAGTAGACACGCACAGATACATGCACTCACATAAATAAGTACATCCATGTACACACTGGCCCAAACTTGTCCATCCCACACACGTGCCCACATGCGCACATACAATCAAATGCGCGCACACGCAGACAACAAAGCACAAAGAAAGACCTGAATCTCATGGATATTGCAACTGTCAGAGAGCCACAGGGGGCATTTATGTTCCACTCATTCTAATTCTGGGACTATAATGTGAGCTTCTTCCGCTTCTTGCACTACCATGTCAATCATTTTTTCTCCCTTTCCGTTCACCTCTCTTCTTCTTTTCCCCTCTTTCCCCCGCTGGCAAAAGCAGAGACCGTCTTTCAGAGCAAAGCGAAGTCCGGCTGATGCCGGCTGCCCGCAGCAGAACAGCACTCATTACTTCAGGATTTGGGAGTGAGTCGCAACATTGTCAGAAGTCTTAGAAGGTCTCGGGCTGCTCCAAAAAAGATAGTCATGCACCAAAGACAGAAAAAAAAACACCATCACCAGGAATCATTGTGGAGAAAGGGAGGCCGAGTGAACGAAAAGGTGTGAAACAGAGGGCGATGGAGAGAAGACGGAGGTGCCTCCCTAAGGATATACTTGTCAAAACCCCCTACTTTGCGTTTCTGACTTTTTCGGCGATGAACAACAGTTTTCTCTGACAAAGCATTTTCCTGCTTATTTGCAGACGGAGGGAGGAGACGGGGCTCAAGTTGGAACGTGAGAAACTGAAAGGATGTAACAAAGGATTCAGAGCCAGTAAGCAGATAGCTCTGAAGGCCGCTAGGGGCCGGGGAGAGAGGAGGGGGGGAAGGGCGGAGGGAAGGGGTGGTGGTGGCGGCGGCGGTGGTGCGGGCTGGTGGTGGTGTCTTTTGAAGAGAGAGATGGTAGGGGAAAGAGAAAGGAGGAGATGGAGAGAATGAGACTCAGCGAGAGAGTGTGTGTCTCCTGTGTATGTGTTTGGGGACCCACACAGTGAGGCCTGAGCATGTGATTTATTTCAGAATACTAATGTCTCTTTGATCTGCTCTGCTTAAAAGAAACACCCTGCTGGGATTGTGGGCACTCTCTCACACGCACGCCCGCACACACACACACACAAACACATTCACACCCGCCATCACATGCACACAAATGCATATATGTATTTATACACACGCTTGCACCCATACATACCTGGGAGCACACACAGCCACATTAATATCGTTGTGTCCCCTCGACTGACTGCTGAGCACGGCTCATTTATGCACACACACTCGCATACTCCGGGGCGTCTAATCTACTTTAACTATCGCCAAATCCATAGAGATCCAATTACAAAGATAGAGGGATATTTGTTTTTCTCTGTGCATCCTAAAAGACTAATTAAATTTTCATGTAAAGATGAAATTATTTGATACAACACAAACGTCTTTTTCATTTTCATAATTGCAATGTAATGTTTTAATTGGGCTTCCTGTGACTGCTCCTGCCTGTTTCAGCTGCATTTTCTACGCCTGTTATCCCCGCGCAACGGTGAAATCAGTCACAAAGGAGGAGACGGTGACATACTCTATTTACCTTTCTTTCATCATTCAGTCATTATTCTGAGTCAGGGTCACCGGGGCTAGAGCGTATCCCAGAATGCACTGGGCAGAGGCGCAGTCGATCAAAGTGCTAACAAAGAACACAGGCGAACAAATACTATGAGTATTTTAAGTCTTCTGGTCTTGTTTGTCTCGTTTGTCCTCTTCGTCTCGTCCATCCCTGAACAAACTGCATTATTCTGTGTAGGATCAGGTAGAATGCATGTTCCAGATAGTTTTACAAAATGATGTAGTGTCATAGAAAATAATAGAAATGATGACGATGAAAGAATCTAAAACTCAACTTAATCACAGCTGCAAATATTCAGGGCAAGGATGTGGCCCACCTGTTGGCCTATAGAGCGTGAGCACTAGAGATTCCCGCCGACCAAGCCGGCTAACATCGGGTTTAGCGCACGGATAACTTAAATGTTGATAGAATTATTTAATCTTGAGGCTCTTCTAGACTTTTGAAATTTTATTCGACTGACTGACTGACATTTTGATAAGTCAGCCGCTTCTTTCACAATGTAAGCTGATGGGAAGACGTTTTTTTGCGGCCCCAGTGCATACTGTGATGTAAATACATGGTTTGGCTACTACGCAAGATTATTGAACCCCAAAATTGCTCCTGATGAGCATTAGGCACCTTGTGTGTGTAGTACGGTGAAGTGTTGTAAAGCACTTTGAGCGGTCAGTATACTGGAAAAGTGCTTTAGAAATGCAAGTCCATTTACCATAACGTTATAAGAACTAGAGCGCATTAGCATTAGACTCTCTTGCTTGAGTGTGAGTCAATACAGTATACACACTACAGTTTGTTAACTATTCCCCAAATGAACCTTCCCTGAATGCCAGAACAGCTCGGTCACCTTATTCAAATTCCATTCAAATTACTGGGTCTCTCATGGTCAGATGAGACCAAAATAGATCTTTTTGGCAACATTCATCAAAGGTGACTTTGGTCCAGACAGAGAGATGGCCAAACAGAAAAGCACCCAACTGTCAGTAGGTGGTGGATCTTTGATGTTGCCGGGCTGTTTTTCTTCCGAAGGTCCTGGACATCTTTTTATGATACATGATGTATGGAAGCTGAAAGTGTGCCGCAGTTGAACAACGATCTGAAGCACACCACAAACTCTACACAAAATCAAGATTCTGTTTCATCAATCACGCACAAACAAAGGTTTAGGCATGGCCATCATAGTCCCTCGACCTATACCATCCCCTGTGGGATGAGCTGTAAAGATGAGTCCTTTAGCATCGACCTCAGAATCTGAAGGACCTGGAGAGAATATGTAGGGAGGAACGGTTTCATATCACATTCTTACATTCACAAACCTCACCACACATTATAGGAAAAGGCTCCAAGCTGTTATCTTTGTCACTCCAATTAAAGGTGAGACTTGTGTAAATATTTTAAATGAAAGATCACGAGGATAGACATTTTTTTTACAAAAGGGTGCCAATAAGTCTGGAGGGCACTGCATTCCAGTCTGGACCAAAGTTGATTTCAGACTGGCAGTGCCACCCCTAAGGGTCTGCTGCTGGCACGGCTAAATACCTTCACTGTTATTGTATTCAATCAGATTAATTTGATCATTTAAATATAATGTGAACAAATAGCTCTCTGTGATACGTTATTTAAAAGTTTAATGGCAATCTGACCGTTTTGCATGTATCTATTGCAGTCTAGACCAAAGTGGTGGTCCAACTCCAATCAGTAAGCTGGCTACAGATATTTGTCTGATTACAATTCATTTTCAAATTGGCAGCTCTGTAACAAAGCTGTTTTTCTGTTGATTCTGTAAGGGGCACAGCTGGATAAGGTTTTATTTTTCCTGTGAGCACCTCGTGTGCTTCCACTCATCACCTGCTCTCTCTCTCTGCCTGCTTTCTCTCGGGTCTGCTGGCTAGACGCTTGGAGCGGCCTCCACAGCTGTGGCGGACTGGGATAAGTCAGCGTCTCACACGGACGACTGGGAAGACGGTGTTTCCAGTGTCGAGTTGCGGATGTGGTACTGTAGTCCTGGTGAAAATGTATATTGGACTGTTTTACTAGTGATACTGCAAATTGCAATTAAGAGCGTTTTCCTGTTTCAATTATTGTTGCTTTGTATAATAAATACAATACAATACAATACGCCTATATGCTCGCACTGAGGTGATCTACCAAGAGCGAACACAGCACTACTCTTGAGGGGTACTGCACCACCTGATACCAAAATCTGACATTTACTGTTGATGTTGTAGAAGTTGTAAATAGCAGAGGAATGACTGTGCCGTGAAACCGCTGCGAGGTAAGGAAATAACTTGATGTTGTTGTTGTTGGTGTGGACAGTTATCTCCAGCAATGAGAAAAATACACCACCGAACACATTAGATCCAGAAATGGATGGTGCATTGTCAATAGCTTTTTTAGTGTATTTTCTCTCAACGGTTTCTGCGAGTTCCCAGTGCTTGGGCTTGAAAAAAATAGGTGGCGGTTAGTCTAGCCTCCCTCCTCCCGCAAGCCCCGTGTCTCAGTTGATACATGGAATATGTCAGAAACTCCAGCTCCTCCCTGATAAACACCTCCAGCAGCAGCCTCAGGGACGTCAGCGCATGCAGCTGCTGGCCCGGCTCTTCTGGGTTTTCCTTCCCCTCGTCTTCACAGCAGACAGCAGATGTAGCAGCTTGGTGATGCCACCTCTCATAAGGGGCTGCCTCAGGGTGGCACGATGCACCAACTCCAGCGGGTTATGAAATCAGATATGATGAACAAAGGTGTCGATGATCTCACCTGCTCAAGCCTCAGCTGATAGCAGCTTCTTGAAATCAAATCAAGTGGAGTAAGTTTAATAAGGTTTTCACCATTTTCGACACATTTATCGAAATAATCTCAGATCATCATTTTATTCACCATTAGATAAATTGACTGTGTAATGAAGGGTGATCGCCAGAGTGACGAGCTCAATTTCTGAATTTTCACCAACGTCTGTAATAATGTCTTTTTTATAATTTAGCTTTTTATTGGCAGCCATAGTGTACAACAGACAGCAAAACCTGTACTTTTATGCCTGTTACTAGTCTCTTAAGGAAGAAGCAGGTACATAATAACCCAAAAGACCTATGAAGTTCAACTTCAACATATACGCATTAGTAACACTCCAACTCAAAGTTGCACTCTGACTCATTGAGATGTATGTATATGTATATATATATATATATATATATATATATATGTATGTATATGCATATATATATATATATATATATATATGTATAGATAGATAGATATGAAAAATAAAATAAATTTAAAAAATCATTAAATGTCATAAATGGATGAACAATACAATAACGTCATCTGTGAGGAAAGGTTATACTCAAGCCACATCACACATATGTCTCATGTAAAATCTTGTCTTTAAAGTCTAATAAAGTCAGTCCACCTCGACCATATATTGGTAAATTTATCTTGTTGTGCCTTGAGGGAGTATGTCAGTTTTTCCATGGGGTATATTTGATGGACTATATCTATCCAGTCCTTGTTTGAGAGAGATTGGAGCTTCAACCACATGAAGGTTATAGCCTTTTTACCTTCAGCCAGCAGAGTTATCATAAGGTCCTGTCCTTCGAGTTTATCCCTTGTGGAATATTACATAGATACAAGACATCAAATCCGAAGGGAACAGCATACTTAAATACTTCCTTTAAAGTTCAATGAATATTCTTCCAGAAAGCACCCAGCACCGGACAAGACCAATATGATAGTGATTTGAGTTGTTGGCCTGATATTGCCTCCAGCAGTCTGAATTACAAGTTCTATGTCGTTCCTGCCGCGGAGTGACAAAGAAGCGGACCAGATTCTTCCAACAGAATTCCCTCCAAATGAGGGAACTTGTGGTTTTCCACTGTATCTGACATCCACACCACTCCTCCCCAGAGAGAACCCTATTACTCTCCCCGTCCCATTTACCTTTAATATATAGAGCCCCTTCTGACTTTCTATTCAAGAGACCATTGTATATCCTAGAAACAATTTTAATATTGCAGTCAGAGTCATAGGCAGATTTCAAAATGTTCATTATCCATCCTTGAAGTTTGCCAAATTCACATCTCTCATGATTGTTCCTAAATTGTGTTGCATTTGGAGGAATATGTAAAAATCTTGTTGCTCCAAATTATACTCTTCCCTCAAGGTCTGAAAGCTCTTTAACGCCTTCTTTTGTGTCAGAGTGCAGTAAGTGGTGATCCCTTTCTTAACCCAGACGCTGAATCTTTTATCACCCACATTTGGATGAAAATCACCATCGAATGTGCACCATCTTAACAATTTTGATATTCTCTGTATATTACACAGTTTTTGAATTACCATCCAAATTTTCAGGGACAAAATGATAAATGGGTTCTCTCTGTCCAACAGATATTTGACTAATGTTTCATCAGAAATAATAGCTTGGAGTGGGATCTTATCAGTCATTGCCAGCTCTAGTTCCTTCCACCTAGCCGAGTAGCTCGGGTCACACTAGCATATAAGTGGCCTCAGTCGTGCTGCATAATAATACCCCAACAAGCATGGGAGTCTTATAAGCACATAAGTCTGTCCTACTCCACAAACTGTTGAGTTGTTACTTCCACGGGTAAAGTTTGGAAGAGATCTAGCAATCGTGGCTGACTGATTCTACTCTTGACCTTGAGCCCAAAGTTAGAAATGGAACAAGATTCCATCTTGTTATATTCGCCTTTATTTTGAAGTTTAGAGGGCCAAAATTAACAGTGGATAGATGTGCCAAGTTTTTTGGTAGATATACATCCAAATATTTTATCGAATTAACGCTCCATTTCAGCCGGTATTTTTCAATTATATCCTTAGTAGGTTCATAATTAAAAGCAAGGACTTGTGTCTTTGATACATCACGTTTATATCCAGACATTGAACCATATTCCTCGAGACAAGACATCAATTCGGGCAGAGATTGAACAGGTTTTTCCAAATATATCAAAATATCATCTGCAAATAATGCCAATTTTTGTCCCCCCCGACAGTCGGAATCCCCTTTATGTTCTGATTCTTCCGAATCCATTGACTTAGGGGCTCAATAAATATGGCAAATAAAAGAGGGGAGACGGCACATCCCTGTCTGCACCCTCTGCTGTAGATTACGAGGGGCTGTAAGATCGGCATTCACCTCAAGTCTGGCTATTGGTTTGTCATACATTGTTTGAATAATTTTGATGAAATCTTCATCGAAGCCAAATTTACCCGAAACTTTATATAAAAATTTCCATCTAACTGCATCGAATGCTTTTTGAGCATCCAGACTAAGCAGGGCTGATTCTATTTTATTCTCTGTTACTTGTCGGATTATAATGTAATGTTCTCCTGAAATTATCCTGCGTCTGTCTCTGCTTAAAAAAACAGTCTGGTCGAGGTGGATAAGATCTGGTAGGCATCTTTCGAGTCTCCTTGCAATAATGGATGTAAACACTCTGTAGTCCATGTTCAGAACACTTATGGGTCTCAAATTATCACATTCGTGTCTGTCTTTGCCCTCTTTAGGGATAAGGGAAATAATTGCCTCTCTCCATGAGGGGGGCATTTCTCATTTCCTAAGTCCCCAATTGTAAACCCTTACCAACAAAGGCGTCAGCTTATCTCTCAGCCCCTTATACCAATCAGTGGTGAAGCTGTCCGCTCCAGGCGAGTTACCCACCTTCAGTCTTGTAAAAGCTAAATTAATTTCTTCAGGTTTCGCTTCAGCCTTCAGAATGTCATTTTGGGTTTCTGTAACTTCTGGTAGGTGGAGTGATTTTAAAAGGTTATCTATCTGTAAGTCACTGTCTAATTCTTCTTGAGAGTACAGATTTTGGTAAAACACTTCCAGACACTGCTGGATTTTCTCCTGTTTATATTCAGTCTCCTTAGTCACTGGGTTTTTTGTTTTGTAAAGAGCACTATCTGCCTGTTTTTTTCTTGAATTTATAAGCCAGCAGTTTAGATGCTTTGCCCCCTACTGCCCAATATTTCTTTTTAAGGAAAACACATTTCTTTTGTATTTCCTGTGTGTGAATTTCATCAATTTCCTTTTTCACTATTTTGATTTCTTGTTGAGTATTTGAATCCATGTCGTCTTTATGTAATAAGATATTTCAATGTAAAATCCTTAATAATAATAAAGGAATAAAGAACCTTTAAAAGGTTTCATTCCGTTCATCCTATTAAAAAATAAATCTAGAATACACTATGTTGCCAAAAGTGTTCACTCGCACATCCAAATAATTATAATCAGGTGTTCCAATCACTTCCATGGCCACATGTGTATAAAAGCAAGCACCTAGGCATGCAGACTGTTTCTACAAACATTTGTGAAAGAATGGGTCGCTCTCAGGAGCTCAGTGTATTCCAGCGTGGTACAAGTCCAGTCATGAAATTTCCTCACTCCTAAATATTCCACAGTCAACTGTCAGTGGTATTATAAAAAAGTGGAAGCGATTGAGAACGACAGCAACTCAGCCACAAAGTAGTCGGCCATATAAAATGACGGAGCATAGTGCGCAGAGGTCACCAACTTTCTGCAGAGTCAATCGCTACAGACCTTCAAACTTCAAGTGGCCTTCAGATTAGCTCAAGAACAGTGCGTAGAGAGCTTCATGGAATGGGTTTCCATGGCCGAGCAGCTGCATCCAAGTCATACATCAACAAGTGCAATGCAAAGCGTCGGATGCAGTGGTGTAAAGCACACTGCCACTGGACTCTATAGCACTGGAGATGCGTTCTCTGGAGTGATGAATCGCTTCTCCATCTGGCAATCTGATGGACGAGTCTGGGTTTGGCGGTTGCCAGGAGAACGGTACTTGTCTGACTGCATTGTGCCGAGTGTAAAGATGGTGGAGGGGGGATTATGGTGTGGGGTTGTTCTTCAGGAGCTGGACTTGGCCCCTTAGTTCCTGTGAGAGGAACTCTGAATGCTTCAGCATACCAAGAGATGTTGGACAATTCCATGCTCCCAACTTTGTGGGAACAGTTTGGGGACGGCCCCTTCCTGTTCCAACATGACTGTGCACCAGTAGACAAAGCAAGGTCCATAAAGACATGGATGAGAGTTTGGTGTGGATGAACTTGACTGGCCTGCGCAGAGTCCAGACCTCAACCTGATAGAACACCTTTGGGATGAATTACAGTGGAGACTGAGAGCCAGGCCTTCCCGTCCATCATCAGTGTGTGACCTCAAAAATGCGCTTCTGGATGAATGGTAAAAAAATCCTATAAACACTCCTAAACCTTGTGGAAAGCCTTTCCAGAAGAGTTGAA
>CAEMYA010000024.1:5826474-5838086 GCA_903131615.1 Diplodus sargus
TATATATATATATATAAACACAAACAAGCTGTTCTCTGAGAAAAATAAGGTCCAAAGAACACTGTTTGACGCTTGAAAGGTGGCAGGGTCCGCCACATATTAATACAGTAAAACAGCAAGAAATTGTGTTGTCCTTAAAAGTGAGTTTGTTCTCTCAGCCATGAAAACAAATAGTTTGTTAATTTTGTGTTTAGGCATAAAAAAAAACAAGATCTTTCCAGAACTACATAGTGCACCTTTTTTTCTCTGAAGTTGTACTTGAGTAAGTGTTCTTAAATTTGTAAACAGTCTGGCAACAGTATCCAGTTAAACCACAGCTTAGATGTCTTTGTTTATACGAGCGTGCTGTTGGGTTAGCTGGTGGTAAATGTGGGGGAAGTTTTTGCATTCGCCCTGATTGTCCTCTGTGTTGTGAGTTTGTCATACACCACGTTCGTACAGCTGATGAGTTCAAACGTACGCAGATTTGTAGAGAAGGATCTCTTGAAGTATGTCAGTTTGCAGCTGATTTAATTTGATCAAACGGAGTGAAAACAACATCACATTTACACACACACACACACACACACACACACACAAACACACACACGACAGCAGAAGACAAAACGGTGGAATGGGTCAGAGATCAGGACTGAGGGACCAATAATAATTTTGTGAGGGCATATTTCTGTTTTGTGACTTGCAAAAGGAACCATATTAAAAAAATGCACCATGTCAACAAAAAGAAAATTGTGCTTTCACTTCCCGACAAATGAAAGCCGTCTTTCAGTGCACGACATGTGAGCAGCAGCTGCATGACAGAAAAGTGTGAAAACCAGAAAAGCTTTTCCTGCCTCATATGCTTTCACACACTCTGCTGCCACAACCTGCTGCACCCTTGGCCTCTCGGCACACATAGTGGCCGCCTTCCTCTGAGGCAACATGGAGAGTGAGGAGATGTCGGTGCAGTCTATTTACTATGGAAGAATTGGAAGCGAGGCCACAGAGACGCTGCTGGAGACGTTTGGGCGTGAGGGCAGCTTTCTGCTGAGGGACAGCGAGACTGTGCAGGGGGCCTACTGTCTGTGTGTGAGGTGAGCTGTGAGTAGATGGGCTTCTACAAACTGGACCGAAAGTGGCATTTTTCATATGCTGCTTTTGCACCCTTGTGCGTGCTCGTTGGGAGATCTTCTTTTAAGTGGTGGTGAGGTGAGACTTAAGATTTGCAACCGCGATAAGCTGAGAAACCTAGCTGAGGGTGCTAATGTGGGGCTTTCTCACGACGTGTCCTATAAGTCTGTACATCATAGCAACATTTTTGAAAAGAAATTTATATTTCAACTGTAGTTGTATTAATAATGGGTATTTTTGTGATTTTCAGTGAACTACAGGCAATGAAAAACGAGTTGGGATGAATCCACTTTACGTGTAAACAGACTCCAATATAGTTTTGTTTCATAACTATTATGTTTGTGTATAAATGATGAAACAAAACCTTTTTTTTCCTCCCTACTAATATTTTGAAGAAAAAGTACTACAGATTTATACATTTTTATAGGCGCCTGTGTCATTTCCTTTGTATTTTGGGTTTCTTGTGACAAAGTGAGAGGTCAGACTTATAGCTGAGCCTGTGCTGACTAAATGACACATTACATGTGATGTACGGACAGCTCGGAAGGTGTTTGACAGAGGCAAACAAGAAAGCATAAAGAGTCAGAAGCCATTTGATCAGAAGAGTGAAAGAGAATGTGTACTGAGTGTGAGTATTATTGGACATTCCTACGCTCGATTACCGATGTGAAACGAGACATGGGTCATCTATTTTTCTGAACGTCTGAATGTATTTGAAGGCATCTCTTTTATAGTAAACAAGTTGTGGTTGACAAATTGCACGACAGTAAACCTTAACTGATAGCATCGCTAGTAAAAAGCCCAAACATTCAAAATAAAACCACAGAGAAATAACAGGAAATCTAGATCTACAGTATTTCCCGTTTAGTTAACAGAAAGCTCAGACATGCACAATAAATACTGACAGTGATGGAAGAGGTACTCAGGTCTTTGACCTAAATCAAGGTAGCAGTCCCACACAGAAAAGCTACGCAAATAGTCTTGCATTTTGCAAAATCAGCAAATTGGATTTAAAGTATTAAAGTACTCAATAAGTAATGGCTACATTTATGATATGCATATTATTGGAATTTTGTTCCTGGTTCATCACCGTCTTTACGCAGCATCTATGACAGTACACGTGTTAAAGGGGCTCTGTGGAGGTTCTGCGTTATGTTGGAGGCCGGTCGTTCAAGTAATCGGACTTCATTTCTAAACCAACATTAGCCTCCCTGGCTCTCTGTGAGCGGAGCAGAGAGAGTATAAAGTCTGTCGACCCGAGTCCTTTCATGTAGAAAACCTCAGTGGAGCAGCTTTAAACAACCTGGACAAATCTCTCAAAGGAAAGTAAGAAACAGAGAGAGGAGGCGAAGGTCTCAGTTTTCACGTCATGTTACGACCCGCTCACATATGGACATTAAAAAAGTGACTAATACATGTTAACTGCTACAAATTGTTTTATAGCTCCTTGACATTTCAATCTTTATCTAATGAAACAACTGTCACATAAATGTGATGTAGTAAAATGTACAATATTTTTCCTCCAAAATTAAGTGGAGAAGTACAGAATAGCATAAATTGGAGGTGAAGTGCAAGTGCCTCAAACCTTCAATGATGGAGTGTAACAACTCAAGTTCTGTACTTAAGAACAACTGTGAGGTATTTGTACTTTATTTGAGTATTTTCATTTTCTGCTACTTTATATTTTCTCTCCACTACATTTTAGAGGCAGATATCTTACTTTTAACTCACTACATTCATTTGTTTACTTTTTCCAATTACATGCTGCATCAGAGCCAAATTAGTGCATTTTTGAATAAATGTATTAAATCAACAAAAATAAAAACACTGATTCAGACAATCAGAAAAATGCTCAATATTGGATGTGATAGTTGGCCGGGCCGATAATCGGTCAACTCATGTTCTACAGTATTTAAATACATGTAAATAAATGTATAATTTACTTTTACTTGTACTTTTAATATTTAGTTTGACATTTAATATCAGATTTTTACTTTTACCAAAGTACTTTTTGTATGATTGACTTTGACTTTTAAGGGAAAGTCATATTTTAACACAATAGTACTTGTGACTTATGACTTTTGGGTACTTTATATACTGTATATACTTTATATGCAGTAGTGCACGTATGTACTGTATGTAAGTACAGTAAGTAAATGTGCATACACACTTTATTCCACTGCGGTGTACTGCGGACTACTCTGACAATATAACAAACAAAACTCCAAAGATATTCAAAGAGTCGACCTACAGTTTAGATAATTACAGAATTACAGTCACCTGCCAGAAAAGTCTTTCCTATTTACAAACTAGTTGCTTTTTATAAAATAATAAATTTTGAAACATATTTACATGTCTAATCCATATATACATTTTTGAAAGAGACACAGAATAATGCATAATGAAAGCGTGTGAAAACAATTTTTTTTGAAGATTTATTGCCCTGTAAAAAGATTAGCGAGGCCTAACTGAGGTCTGGCTTCACCTCGATTCTGCCAAACAGAAAGCAGAAATCAGTTTCAGTCCTCTCTTTCAGATTAGTCATCAGAATGGAACATGTGAGTACCCTTTGCGCCATTTCTGACTGACTCATTCCCAGCGAATCAATCGAATATTTCCACTTTTATGTTTTACAGGAAAGCTCCGTTTGTGCACACTTACAGGCTTGTGCACTCTGCTGACGGCTGGTGCCTTCAGGTGGGTGATCGTATCTACACTCACGTGCACTCTCACACAGACAAGGATGCTAGTTACAGTTTCCTGCGTGTGTGATCAACAGGCTTCAGGGGTCAGACTGCACAGTTTTAGGACTCTGGAAACACTGATAGAGAGCTACAGACGGGTTGCGGCCTCCCATGACAGTATACCCTCACTCACAGAGCCGCTAGACAAAACACAGCTACAACACATGAGCCCCGGACAAGGTATGACACACACTCACACACACACACACATGTGCTGCTTAACATTCTACGATATAAAGTATTATCCTTTTCCAATCTAGTCCACGCACTCACACGTTGAGCTCAGTGTGTGTTCTGATGTTTGTGGCACATTAATCATTAATCACGATCATGACCTGCTCGCTTGACTATTAACACACTTTCACCGGTGTCCTCCACAGAGTTTGTCTACATGGAAACATGCGGCAGCAGTTCTGTCTATTGAGGCCGGGGGTCTTCAGCCTGCGAGAAGAAACCCGCTGATCAGCCGGACCGAGAGGATCAGAAACAGAAACATGCAGTACGGCCACAGCAGGGATCTGTGTGTAGTGACTGTAATATTGTGTCATGTGTAACTTTCTCAATGTCTGTGTCACTTTGGTACCCGTAAGGAAGTAAGTGCAGACTGCGCGTGTTACTTGACGTGCTTATAAGAAAGAGCTTCAATTCTGGGAACTCACAAAATAAATGCTGTGCAAATGTGCCAAACACTGTCTCTGTCTCTTGCTGTGGTTTCATTACAACAGACGTGACCTTCATATGTTGCCTGTTATGTGTGTGAGATTCAGCGTTCACTTGTTCGGTCGTCTGCGGTGCCCTGCGTCACAGAACCAAGGATATTTCACCTACTTGTGGTCATGTGTTATAGTCTTTTTATCACAATCACACAGATGGATCCGATGTGTTTTTCTGTTTTGCATCAGCCTGGGGAAGTCACACTACAGTCGCACTCGCGTACAGTAATCAGTGTGATCTGTGTGATGTTTGTGGTTTGTCTGCCCATCTTTTATCTGATCTGAAGCCACTGTCACGGCACAGGAAACACAGCGATGCAGGAAAGGCATATCAGAAAATCTATTGCGGGCACGCTCATTTCACCGTGTGACTTTTTTTTTTATTCATTTATGCAGCACGAGGCTATTCTCGGTCGCTGGCAGTGCAAAACCTACAACCTGGTTTTCAGGCCTAACAACATGCCTGTCTTTACTGCTCTCAACCTGGTGTCATAAAATACAGCTTCACTTGAGGGTTAAGCAGCAGTCTGTCAAACTGAAACACAGTGTTTCTTCTTTTCGTGGCACTTCCTCTCGACAGCCACACTGTGAACATCAATATGTAATCTAAACACCTTAAGTTAGCAGTGTGTTGTTTCCCGGATGGTATGCTGTCCTCCATTTGTTTAGAGTGTGAGTTTGACAGGAGGGTTATTCTTATGCATTGCACCTTTAGCGGCATTATATTTAACTGAGCCAGTTGTGGTGATCTGGTCAAGTCGAAACCTCTGCTGTGAAAAGGGTCTATAAGCCCTGACATCATATTGATTTTCTGATGGTGTGGTCGCTCTGGGTCTGCCTGATCGTGCTTTGGAAACAACTGATTTAGTTTCTGTAAAGCCCCCTCAGAAACCTTTAGTGTAGTCATGTAGTGTAGTCATGATATGACCCTGAGAAAACCCCTCTTTGCTAAAAATAACAACGTGACCACTGACATTTTCGCTCGATTCTGATACCATGCGTCCTTCTCGGCCATGCGATGCTATTTAGTAAGCCAGTATTTTACGGAAAACTTAAGGCGCAGCCATCTTGATTCGGGCTGTAAGTGAACAAGCCTCTGATGATGAGTGTCATCTTAATTCACGCTTCAATGGAAGAGCTACAATTCAAGAAGAACTGACCTTTTGGACACCAATTAAACGACCTATAAATAGTGCAGGATTTTAAATCTGTCTTATTAACATTACATGTCACGACATAATGCTGTTTTAAAATGCTTGGTAACTTTGGTTTATGCACAAATATTAAAGCCTTTTGAACTTGTACTACAGAAGAGATTTCAGCGAATGTATACAGGCTGTTACACAACTCTGATCACTAAATGTGAGATGAAAAAAACCCAGCAGGAACTGAAGTTTGATCACTTGATTTCTTTCTTTTGACTTCAACTGTTAGATCTGAGTGCAAGCCTATTCAGGGATAATTCAACGTCTTAAAGTATAATATATTATATTATGTTATTATATATTAACTGTCATAGCGGTAAATTACAAGGCAACAACCAGCAACCAGTCAGCCTATTTTAGCATAAAGACAGGACAAGGGTGTAAAAGGCGTATTTTGGCTCCGCACCACTAAATCTCATCACATCGTATCTTGCTTTTTTGATCTGGATGGTTTATTCCAATGTGTTACACAACTCTGAACAGTGCCTGGCTACTTGCTTCCCCCATGCAAAGCCAAGTTGACCAGCTTCATATATTGTATAGGCCTCCGTGTGTCAGTCATCTTAACTGACTCGCCCAACTGTGGAAGGTTCACTGGGCCTTTACACCATATTGCTGTGTTACATTTTATTCAGTTGCTGCTTTGATTTTATCAGCAATCTTTTATTTTATTTTGGTTTATGTTAAAAATGTTGAAGTCCTTTTTTTCGCTCCTCCAGTGTGTGCAAGTGTGCTTATTGACCGCAATCTATGAATGAAGCCTGGATAAATGAATTGTTTACAAATGAGGTGATGTATCACTCAACTTTATTTCACACGCAAAAATGTATAAATACTTTGTAGAAGCATTAGATCATATATAGATCTACAATTCAAGCTAACCAGTCGGCTCAGGCAGCATGGAAATCATCATGGTCTATGCTGTTTTTTTCAGCAGGGGGGTGCTGTGGGACAAGGGTGGTCTAAGTGTTTACACACCACAAGCACAGGAGCTTTGGACTGGGATTAGCACGCTAACTCCAGCAGATAACTCTCCAACACAATACATAAATACCATCACGTCAAAAACACTGTTTTCCTCATGGGTGTGAGTGTTCTTCCATGTTGTTCGGGCCCTAACCATAGGTGATTTTCAGTCACTATGTGATGTGATTCTTGGTTCCTTCACATTCTGTTGATAATTTTAGTTTCCAACAACAATTCTAAGATTTTGTCCCTTTAAAATGTATTATAGTGTACCAAAACTTAGAAGACCACACACATGTTCACCATCATACACTATGCATGCATTCAACAACTTTATACAAGTTGCTATATAAATAAAAGACATTATTATTATTATTAGTTGCGGAATTGTAATGTATGAAAAAGCAGAGTTAAAGCTGACCGTAGGATCTGATTTTGCTTTGTTTTTACATGTGAGTTTGTCCTTTCCATGTTGCTTTCAAGGCCTCTTTTTAGGGTTTTTCCTCTGTATCCTCCACCTCCGTGATCTCCTCCACAGGCTCCACTGACGGGGCAGGAAGGAAGAACTGAAAATATGAAACACGGACACAAAAAACATTACATTTTACCTTTCACGTTATTTCATTTTATCTATATGAAGCACGTTGTACTTCGTTTTTGAAAAGTGCTCGAATTCAATAATGTTTGTGGTTGGTTGAGTGATAAATTAAGTGGTGTGGGTCCCTCTTTCTGTGTGTGCATGTGTGTGTGTGTGTGTGTGTGTGTGTGTGTGTGTGTGTGTACAGTATGGGCTTATACTTACGTTGAATGTGTCATGTTTTTCCAGGAAGTGTATGTACTTAGGCGGGGGGCGAGGAATCGGAGGAAACAAGATCTTAGACACCCTGAAACACACACACATGCACACATTTTGATATGGGTTTTTTTTTTTGTTGTTTTCACAAAGTGAAACCGAAAAAGAAAGGAGAAAAAAAGAGTGCATCACTTCCTTTATCTTCCTCTGCATCTTCTCTCATTTAGAGCTTTTCCTGTTTGGCTATTTCAGAGCTCACACTGGGGAGTTTTTTTCTCCACCTTGAGGAAGTTTAGGGTCAATGCCGTGGGTTTTCATAGAAAAAGACACTGGCACCACCCAAACACTTCTCTCACTTCTCCTTTCTGCATTCTGTTTTCTAACTTAACTTTAGTGCTTCTGCCAACGTCAGCGCCAACCTTTAAGTGAGGAGACAGCGCTTATGTTTTCAGATTCAGGTTTTCCATCATCTCACAGAGGCGGACAGAGAAATAAAGCACGTGTGAAGAGGGCAGCAAGTCTGTGAGGAGTTATGTAGATGAATGGGCGAGTGTGAGAGTGTGTGAGTCACACGTCAGTAAACAAGTGAGTCATTCAGTCAGAGACAGAAACAGTACCTCTGATAGCGCACCAACAGCAGCACAGCCAGGAGGATCATGGGAATTCCAAGTGAGATTGAGACGATCACGAGGAGGTTGGGTTTGTTTGTCGGTTCTATCGCTACACACAGACACACACATAAAGATGATGATTATTGTGCTGAGGTGATTGCGTTCAAAGAATAGAAAATAGCGTATTCCGGCTTCCAGACATCAACCAATCAAGTAACGGAAAGAAGATGACACAACTCGGATTCCTGCGAATGTGGACTCCTGATAGATTAGCTAATGAGCTAGAAGAGGTCTGAATAAAATCCAATCTTAAATCACCAGCTTTTGGTTAAACGACTTTTCAAGATGACTGCAACAAAAAACACTCACTGACAACATGACTCCAGTCACTCCAATGAGAGTTGTCATGGCAATCTGCCGCCATCCTCGTCCTCATCCTCACTCTATAGGTGCTGCTTGGATCTGCATTTTGCTCTGTATAAGACAACTTGGTTTGGACGATTTTGAGACTTGACCCCTGTTTTTAAAAGATAAAGATTTAAACACTCAGCAGGTTACATCCTTTATTTATTTATTGATTATTTTCAACAGTTTGTCTTGTTTATGTGCATCAGAAAATAACACATACAAACGTACTGTACCTTGTCACCCAAGTCCAGCTCGTATTCATAGCATTCAGGTGCGTCTGCGTCTTTACTGAAGGGTTGAGCCCAATTCACCAACAGGTCTCCATCTTTGACTGACACAGATATGTTGTTGGGTGGAGACGGGACCGCTGTGGCACACACAGTCTCAAAGTGAGTCAAATAACTGATACCAATTCATTTCAAAGGTCTTTTTAGAGCTCTAAGGATAACAAAGGTTGGTCCACCACTTCCTTTCCATTTTGCAGTTAGCAGTTGCTTGGCCTGTTTGGTAGTGTAAACTGTCACCAGGAGCACTGAAATTGGTAGCTCCCCCCTTTTTCGCTATTTCAGGTGCTGGTAGCAGAATCGAAGGATTCTGCCCGCCTCTTTATGTAGTTTTCTGTCCTGACTGGATAAAGTGGGCAAGAAAATGTACTTTCTCTCCATAAGCAGGTGGAGGAGAGACATGGGTTACTGAACAAACACTCTTTAACAGTGATAACTGTTGGAATACAGAGCTATTCAACACTTATTTGAATAAGAAAATAACGCAGCTACTTCAACAAGCACAAATTCACAATAACCGCGACTGGACACGCACAGATATCCACCCGGTGATGCAGTCACATGCACACAATTTCAGAAAACATGGTAGATGGTGTGTGTGTGTGTGTGTTTCATATTACGTGACTTAGTTTAGACGTGTTGTGACTTTTCGTTTCTCGCTGACACACACCCATTTATGCTTTGACTACATTAAACACCTAACACATGCGTGAGTTCGCGGAGTTAAAGTGCAGCAGAGTGCCTTTCTTTAGTGGCTACACCGTCAGCAAATGCACAGCGTAGAGTTGCGTGGGCCACAGACAAAACAAGATGGTGTCCTTTCCTTTTCAGGATTGTGTCTTCAGTTTTCGGACAGTGAAACGTCAACTTTTCACTGAGTTTGTCTAATATGATTATGTTAATATCTACAAACCTCAGTAAGGTACTAAGTAACCACAAGCTGCTAGTTAGACACAGACAAAGCGATCATGACCCCGAAATAGAAGCTGCTATTTCAATCTTTTTTGTCATTATATCAAAATAAGCAGGAGTCAGGAAACAATTCATAATAATAGAAACACTAAAAACCACACTGCCAGCGAGAGCCATTTCCTGTACAATTCAATTTACCTGTATGTGCACCATTTACACGGCGTGGTGCAGCCAGTTTTGTTGATAACAAAAATGTATATTTTACCATTAATTATCAGTATTTTATTTCATTTTATGTGAAGCACTTTGCACTTTGTTTCAATAAGTACTTTCTAGGTTAGGCCCCTCCCATTACTACGCCCCCCTGTAGCCCCTCGGCATGAACACAAACACACACCTTTAGACACACACAAATTTGACCTTTACGCCAAAATTTCAGTCACCAAATGGTTGGAATCCAAATAAAGTACGACCTTCTGCATTGTTCAAATGGTGGATGCCATTAAAGACAATCTCTGGTATTATCATTTGCAAATACTCGTTTTGGAGAAGAAATTCAGACTCAGAATTGTAGTGAACTGAAGGAACTGAGGAAAATAAGGTCCCAGAACACTGTTTGAAGCTAGAAAGGTGGCAGGGTCCACCACATGTAAACAAAGTAAAACAGTAATTGTTTTGTCCTTTGAACTCAGTTTGTGTAGTCAGTCATGAAATCAAAGAGAGTTTGTTTAAGCACTAAAAATCCTTCAACTTATCCTTCTGATTAATATTTTTTTCTGTAAAACGACACAGTGCACCTTCAACAACAGCCACAGACTTTTTTTAAATCTGAGAGTATTACCATGCTCCTCCATACGATATGTTTGCGCGTAGACTGCCGACTTGTTGTGCAGGCTTATGTTGAATTGAAGGATCACATACAAGTCCTCAGACTGAGGCACGAGAAAAGACCTTGATCCGGTTCTTCCCTCGGACTTTACAGATTCAATCTCCGTTTTGTCGTCACAAACACTGCATGATTAGACAGAGATACATGCTCAAAGAATTTCATACATTTGATCTTACCCATAGTGTAAATATGCATTTAAATGTGTAAATATTCATATATTCATTTAATTGAGGTGATGTGTAATGTTAAAAAATACCTGATGGAGACAGAGATCTCAGTGCCCTCCTGCAAAGCGTAGAATGTCCAGAAGCAGCTGACTTCATCTGTCGGGTAAAGGTAGCAGGGGAAGTTCTCCTCATCACTCACAACAGCCTTTGCATCATGTTCCTCCACTATAGTCCGAAGCTGAAGGAGTATATCAAACAAAAAAAACAGGATAAAGACATTGACAAAAAAAAGGTTTACTGTGCTTTGGAACTTTGGAAGTTAAAATAACACTTTGATTCTCACATCACCGCCATACTTGTCACCCTGACAGACATCTGGCGCGTGGGCTTCTGTCTCTGTCAATAGAAAACATGTGTCCAGAGTTAAAGCACGAGGGAAAACAAACTTTGAGAATGTATGCACAGTGAAGCACAATGCAAGTCCATCAGCACTTGAACATGATGTGCAGTACACCCTGCTTAATTCATCAACTTTTTCTGGTATTTGTCTTAATAGAGTGGTGTCAGGGGCTGGTTTCCTTCCATAGTGTATGCAAGGAAACTAGCAACAAACTGCGATACCGCCCTGATTAAAGCAAGATAGCCAAAAAAGGGTTTGACACATTAAACATGTTGTACACAATTAACTGGGGGTGGCTGGAGACAAAACTGTGTCCCCATCTGGGAAAACATGTATCTCGATTCTGGGGTAAGGGTTAGGGTGAGAGTTAGACAAGCAGTGGTTATGGTTTAGGGTAAGTCTTCAGGAAA
>CAEMYA010000024.1:5846752-5857993 GCA_903131615.1 Diplodus sargus
ATTTCAGTTTAGTCAAATCGTAAAAAACATTTAAAAAGACAATAAAACAAAAGATTGTTTTGTTTATCTCTTTGTAATATTTCCTACAGCTGTTTGTGGTTTGTCAGCCAATAGTATAACAACGTTGGTATCACGTGGAAACTGCGTCTCGTCAGCATCAACAGTCTCTGTAGTGCAAACTTACGGAGATGGCTGAATGTTATCAATTAGTCCGTGAAGTACTGTACTCGAGCAAATGTACTTTTTTTTGTGACATTCCATCACTGATATGTACATATAGACAAGGCCACAGCTACCATCCATCTAGCATATAAAGGACCCCAGTATTTCTAAAATCCTGGCTCCGGCCCTGCTTATAGAGCATTTGCATGTAATTGAATCCAGCGTGAATGTGACCAGTGAAAGGAGCAGCACCTTCACAGGCCGGTGTCTGTCGGGCTGAGTGATGCGCAGGTAGATGAGTCCAGCCACAGACAGACCCACATAGAGCCAGTAACTGAAGCTGAAGTAGCTGATGAGCTGGAACACGTCCTCCACACACAGGAAGATCAGACCCATTAGCCCCTGCAGACACACAGCACAACAACGAGTTGCTTTACTCCAGAAAATAAGTATTCAAATACTTTCAGTTCTGCACTTTGTTTCATTTATTATGCGTTTGTGAAATTTGATGTGTAATTGGAATTAGCATTAGAATTAGTAGTAATACAAATGGTCCTCACATTGAACAGCAGTGCAGGTACGGGGGTGTAGCGCTCCATGTGGATCAGGCTCAGACTGTCGGGGAGGTGGCCCTCTCTGGCCCCGACGAAAAACAACCTGCGCGATCAACAAAGATGCAAAGTTATTTTTAAAAAAAACTGATCATGTCCTGAGCCTAATGTCAGCGACTGTTCAGTGCTTCCTGGTTACCGTGAGGCAGCGATGATAGAAGCGTTGAGCCCTCCGTAGCAGGACATGGCCACCGAAACAGGGATGATCCACTTGAACGGCCCCAGGACCGCGTTCCCAAATGTCTACAGGGTCACATTACACATGGTTGATGACACTTCAAGGTGCAGAAGTTCAATCAGGTGTGCTTTCAGCAAAGCCTATCAGTGCCTCAGACCATTATACTGTCCACAGTTCACTGACATCATGCAAGCAACTTCCTTTAGTTTCTCAAGTGCAAAAGGTCAACCAGGCAGAGTGGGGTTATATTTAGCAGCAGAGTGAATTATCTCCCCAAGGTGGCTGTTTGTTTCTCACCACAGCAACTGCGTCACTGGCCAGCAGAGACGGCATGTCCAGAACCACATAATATGCCACGTTGGTCAGCAGGTAGATGATGGTCACTATGGGCATGGAAATGGCAATGGCCAGGGGGAGATTCCTACAACAACAACAACAACAACAACAGTAAAGAGATGTTTGTGACTCAGTACAAACCTGCAGTAAACAGCTCACAGTAGTCACGTAATGACTGATCACCGTTATTCAAGTTGCAGTTCCAGCCTCTGCAGCCCGTTTCCCCATGTTGATTAATAGACTTGAAACATAATTGCAAAGGATTGAGGTGCAATCCTCGTCATCTGATTCTACCGCTGGACTAGTTCTGTCAAGTTTATTTAGATACGACAAAAAATATAAAAATCAAGAGCAATTGTATCTGGCTATGCTACAACAAAAGATCATTAGGGTTCGGGATGCACTATATTGAATGTTTGCCAATATGCTGATTATTTTCAACTTAATGGATTTATTTCACATTAACAAAACATATAAACATTATGTATTAAAATGCCTAGTCAAACAATCAAGGCTACTTAATTTTACTATGTTTGCTTTACAGCCTGTTATCTACATAGTTACTCTTTCAAATCATAATGTAGAACTGGAAACAATTTGAAACCTCTTTGTTTGAACGCCTGCTATTGATAATGTATTTTACCAGCAAGGGTTATGTAACTAATACTCTGAGTAACTAATTAAGTTACTAACACTCTGAGTAGTGTCTGAGAAGAATGCTTTGTACTTTTACTTAAATATTATTTTAATATCAGTAGGTTTACTTGTGATTGAGTTACATTTCAGTAATGTAACTATACTTGTAACTAAGTACAGAATCGAAGTACTCTACACTGCAAATCATGATGTGCCACAGACAGCTGCAGACATATAATGCTTTTCAAAATGAACACATTCACTGGGCAAAATAACAAAACTACTCCGTCAGTGTGCCGATGGTATTGTGCTTTTCTAAATTTGGCTGCTTGGGGGCAGCAGAGACAAGGTTCATATGGTTAACATGTTAGCAAACAGCTGCTTATTCACACATCCAGCAGTTTTGGAGCATTATCATGCATTCATTTGTAGTCATAATTGACGTCAGCCTGACAAATGAAAGTCATGTATTAACCTATTTTAGCTCTGTTTTTGGTCTCCACCAACTCCTGAGGGAAATATCTATCAATTCAGCTGCAAAATGCTCCACTGTGTATGCGAGCAAGCTGCTCTCTGTCTGTTGTTTGGCAGCTAGCATCCAAGAAAGCTATTGATGTTCTATAGCGCTTCTGTTCTACAGATTGCTCACCCGTTCACACACCGATGGCAGAGGCTGCCATGCAAGGTGCCAGCTCCTTATCAGGGTCAGTGTTTTGTCAGTCAGAGTTTTGCCCAGGCTGGCGGAGCCGGGGCTTCGAACGAGCAGCCTTACGATTACTAGACGACACACTCTACCTCCTGAGCCACTGCAGAGTTCTTTTTTTTTTTTCAGACTGAAAACAGCTGCCTGCTGTGGCTGGAGAAACAGTCTTGGGGTGTAACTAAGTACATTTATTCATGTACTATAATCAAGTATAATTCGGAGGGACACATACTTTATGTGAGTATTTCCATGTTCAGCTACTTTATTCTTCCAATTCATCACATTTGGGAGGCAAATATTGTAATGATGTACTCCACTAAATTAATTTGATAACTTTAATTACTAGGAACTTAGTGGGGAGTGGCATATTTTTTAATCAGCGACTGGATTAAAAAAAAAAAAAACACGAACTGCAATAATCAGAAAAAATGCAGAATATCAGTCAATCCATCATGTACGGTAAACACATTCATGTGAATATAAGTAAGGGATAATGCCCGATGAGGCGTCCATAATCAGGACTTAATTGACGACGTGGAGGCCGAAGAACCGTCCGACGCACAGCAGAGGACTGTTGCCTCCACGAAGTCCATGGTAGACATGGTATAGATATAATTTACTGTTACTTGTACATTTGATACTTTAGAACACTGAGTAGCAGAAACTTAAATACTTCACTATTTGGGTGGCTGTCACTGTTACCAAAGTTATATTTAAACAGGTATATTGACTTTTACTCAAGTATGACTTTTGGGTACTTTATACAACACTGCTGTTCTCAATGTTGATGAGAGCAGTGAGACTTGACTCACTGCAGGGCGATGACTAAAATAATAAAGCAGAGAAACCAAAACAAGGAACTGAAAGGCGCTAAAAGTTCTCTGTAGAGCTGAGAGTATCTGTAGAGTCACGGCGGAGATTCTCTTTGGGTTTTACCACCCCATTCCCTTTAAGTTTGTATGTTTTTGTATATATGTGTGAGTTACCTCTCTGGATTCTGAATCTCCTCTGTGACAAAGTTGAGTGTATCCCAGCCGGAGTAGGAGAACAGAGCTGAGTAGAGGGCCAAGGCTAAGGCTCCGGGATCTGTGGACGAGCCCTCGAATGGGTTGTGGAAGCTCTTTGTTTCTCCTACAAAAAGACAAGTCAAAGTGTAAAGCAGGCAGCATTTTGAATTGGCGTGTTTCCTCTGATGCATTCGCGCTTTAATCTCGTCTTACCAGAAGATATCTTCAGGATTCCTACAATGATGATGAGGCAGAGCGACATGAGTTTGGCGTAAGTGAAAATGTCCTGGACCAGAGTCCCCCACTTCACGTAGGCACAGTTAATGAAGATGAGCATGCCTAGGGGAAACCACAGGAACAAAGACAATGACTGAGGTGAGACCAGACGGTTGATACAAACGAGGCCTAATACAAACTTCTACAGCTTCTGCTTTCTGGTTGCATTTGAATTGCAGACATCAGTCATTCAGGAAACTAGCGGCGTCTCTCTGCCCCGTGCCCAGGCAACAGAATCAGAAACATGACTAATGACACTGTTGCTCTCTAACCTAAATACCACTTCTGCTAACTACATTCTTCACAGCACAAAGCCTGGCTGTAAACCACAGTGGTATTTTTACAGGACTGGACTGCCAGTCTAACTATAGCTGATGCCAGTTTCACATACACAGGGTCGCTGAGTTTAGAACCAGGGTGCCAGTCCACCACTTGTTTTTGCCCACGTCATCCTCAGTAGGTACAATCCCAGGTGGTAGAATATCTACACTGACAAACACATGTCCTCTGACTCACTCACAGTAAAACCTTAAACCTTTTTTTGTGGGGCCTATAGAGACGGAATTGACTTGAATGTTGAATTAGCATAAACAGTTATTTAAAGGCCACTTGTGCTCATTTTCAGGTTCATAATTTTATTTCGGGTCACTGCTAGAATACGTTTACAAGCTTTAATGCCCCTATCGGTTTTGTCATACTGTCCAGTTAAGTCCTGCTTTTTCTGAAATGCTCTGTTCGAGCTCCTGTCTCTTTAAGGTCCCCTCTCCAAAATACCCAGGCCTGTATATTTGGTCAGCTCGTACATGCCTGGACCTGCACCACTTACGACACAGAGCATGTTGATGAAGGTTCTCAGTCTTTCAGGTCATGGTATTTAAAAAAATAATAATATTATCATGAATTATTTTATTTAATTATGTATGGGCCTTTTTATGGCTTTAATGATAGGACAGCTGAGGACCCAAACCATGGCTGCCACAGCAAAGACAAGCCCTCGTCTGACGGGACGCCCTGCTCTACCAACTGAGCTCATGGCCGCCCAGGTCGTGGTACTTCTGAGTGCCATATCGTACTGGCAACTGGACATGTTTCAGTTTCTTGAAAACAACAGAGCATCTGTGCTAAATCAGTTCTTAAGTGCCAAACTAGCCGCTAGGCACCACAAATATGTGACACAGTGTAGGAGTGTGGGGTCACAAAGTTACGGAATTAAAGGTGTTTTCTGTGGGAGAAAGGAGCTTCTGTTGGCGCAGACTTTGACCTTTTTCAAATTTCAAGATCTTTTACACGCACGATGACCTTGATAGCACAGAGGAAAGGAGAAAAATGAAAATAAATAGCATTAAAGGTCTCCTTTGATACAGCTCTGCTACGATGTTCTGTTCAGGCTGATATCACTGAGATCTTAACGGTAACTTTGGATAACATTCATTTCTCTTTCTTGTAAATCCCTTCTGTGTGTGAAAGCTTTGACTCAGGAGCCGGAGTGGCGGACTCCACCACTAACAATGAAAACTATTATAGAGAGAGGTACTTACTAATTGTCAGAGGACAGGGACTGATTTCATAAAAGTCTTAAGGATTGCAGCTATAAGTTTTTGTTTCGATCTTTTTCCTTCTTCAGCAAAACAGTGAAAAGGCTTCTCGGGGTGATAGAGAGAGGGTGAGCTGACAGCAGGTGAGGCCAAAGAGGGCATCAGAGTGAAAAATTCAAACACTAGATGGCAATAAAGTCAGTTTTCCCAGCCTGCATTTTTTCAAACATTCAAAGTAAGCACACTGTACTGTAATAAGGCAATAAAAGCAATTGAATTACTAGTCAACTTTATGCTGAGTTTCCTCTCACACACTCATTCAGAACAGAGGAGTGTTGCTTACAGAGGCAGGCTGCAGCAATGAGCCGGACAGAATCGTACGGCGCCTGGCAGGTGGGGTAGAAAGTCTCCACCAGGTAGTTGGCAAAGGTCAGCGAAATCACAGCCTGGCTGGCCGGCTCGATCAGCAGGATGGATGTCCACAGACGAATGAAAGCCAGGAAGCCTCCAAACGACTCCAGGATGTAGGCGTAGCTGGCTCCAGACTTGGTGATGGTGGTGCCGAGCTCCGCGTAGCACAAAGCCCCGAACACTGAGAAGATGCCTCCGACAGCCCAAATCACCAAAGACAGCCCGTAAGAGCCGCTGAACATGAGCACACCCTTCGGTGAGACGAAGATCCCGGAGCCGATCATGTTGCCAACAATGAGGCAGATCCCGTTCATGAGGGAGATTTCTCTCTTCATCTGCATTTTCTCCACTTTCACATTATTTGGGGCCTTTAGGTCCTCATCAGACGGAGCCCGCAAAGTCGGGCATATGGTCTGTGACACGACCCCCATCTTATGCCTCAGATCCCCCATGAGTCCAGTGCTGATGTGGAGATGACAGGGCGTTATATAGATGTACATATGACAGGGTTTTCTTAAATACATTTTTCAGAAGAAGAAAAGGTTACATTTACCAGTTACATTTCTCCACAGTCTACACTTTATATATCCAGACATTAGATGTATTAATGTTTGACTTAAAGGCAAATATGAACAAAGGACAGTAAGTGAACTCACTTTATTTGCTGGAGATCAACAGGTATGTTTGTTCCTCTGAGCATGAAGAGTCCCCCTCAGGTAGGTGCTGCTCCCCTGAATGATAGCACCATGGGTGGGATCACATCTGAGCGGTGCCAACAGGACGGTCGATGTTGCAATCCCTGCAGCCCAGCACAACCACGACGAGTGTTTTTCCAGCGTCGGGCAAACCACACTCTCGAGTTCCCACCCTGAGCTATTTTCAGAGACAAGTAGACCTTGTCCCCCTCCTCGCCCCCAAAAGAAGCCTTCAACAGCTAAAACAGAGGGCCAAGCTGCTTCTGGGTCAACAGCGGATCGAATTATTTAGAGCAAATTTCTTTGGATGTATCCTGACATTAAAGGATTGCTTGTTGCGATGTGATTGGCCAAACAGCTGCTCCTCCACACGGTCATTGCCCATGACACGCTGACCTCAAAAATAGTGTGAAAAAGATATAGTATATTGTGATTTAGAGACACTTCTCAGAATGTTGTGTTTAAAAGTGGCAAGACATCTTCGAGCAAGCGAGGCATGTCATTAATATTGTACGAAAATTTGGAGCAAGGGGTGGTTATTAAGAAGGCAACCCAAGGGCTATATCAGTCTCTCAGACAGGTTGCGACACGGACCGTATTATGAAACAAGAATGGCACTCAGTAAAGCGGGTACCTCTGCCAGCAGTCCCCTTTAATTCCACCGAGCCTAATCTAATATCAAATAAAGCATATTTAAACCCCATAGAACTCTTTTATTTGGACAATAAAGGAAATCAAATTTCCCCTACTCATAGATGCCAGCCACTTAAATACACCTGATTGGTTGCCATCAAGATCAATGCATTAACCATCGAGAAATTAATGAAAATGTTGAAAAACAGCAAAAACAAGAAAGTAAATACAAATTCATGGCTTGGCACCAAAAGTTAACAGGGTCTGTTCTGGGCCGAGACCCATCAACCATCCAAGTTTCATGGAAATCTGTTAGGTAGTTTTTGTGCGATACTGCGTACAAACCAACAGACAAACAGACACAGCAAGGTCAACAGCCCTCATACGTAGAGAAGCAAACATAACTTTGTGTCTGGTTTGTTGTCCTGTATTTCTTCATAGTCGTTTTTCATGGCTTTGTGATTGCTTTTATGCCACTTTGTGATTCTTTTATGCCACTTTGTGATTCTTTTGCATCATTTTGTGATAGCTTGGTGTCAACGATTGTTTTGTGTCCCTTTAAAGTAGTTCTCCGCCAGTGACATTTTGCAGGTGAAGCCCAGGTCGCCCCTCACCTTTCCCCATTAGTCCCATTCAGGGTTCCCTGACTAAACGTATACCTTCTTGGTTTTCGGCATTTCACCAGCTTCATCAAAAGGATAATATGATATGAGCTCTTTGTGCTAACAGAGTAAATATTGCACCTGGATTAATGTTACATCAAAAGAACTCAAGCGGAACGAAGAAGAGAGCAGGCAGAAGTAAAAACAAAGAACCATTTTAATGAAGTTTGATACAATATATGAAAATCATAGTTTCATACGTGACATGGTGTATTATTTTTGATCAACTGACACTGATAATGACATGAGCACTAAATCACATTGGTATTTTGCAGACGGCAAGTATCAAATCATTACGTGACAAAAACAATACATGACTCAGAGATAGCAAATGTAAAAGAATGTATACAAAAAGATGAAACGATCATCTAAAGTACAAAATATGTAACAACATATTTAGGCTATCAAATGTGTAGCATTTCTCCTCTCTTATGCTTGATATGTGTGTAAAAGGCTTTTGCAAGTTGTTACAGTTGAGACCAAGCAGTGTACGAGGCACGGTTATCAAAGACATATCCAACATCATGGAAGCACATCGACCTCGCTTGGCTTTCCTGTTGTCATTTAAATGACATGATATCATTGTGTCCAATTTCCTGTTACTAATATTGACCTGTGGCGGCTCATTACTCACTCTGTTTTTCGTAATACATGCTTCACTGGCTGATGGAGAACATGTGCATCCATATAACAAAAAGGAAGTGCTTTTCTTTTTAGATAAAAGGGAACAGAATTTGTTCTGTGGTAAATCTATAATGGTGCGGGCGGTAAACACCAAAGCTACATCAGTCATTTAAGCACCCGTTCGAGCAAGTGAAGGCAGTGATGAAGACAGTAAGGCTCCTCATGACAAAGTACACACACACACATACATGCACACAACATACACACTCCAGCTGAAAGGAGTAGTTGATTAAGCTATTTGCCAATCGAAAGTAAGTTGGTAATCAATAAATAAGTACTTCATTTTACCAAATCAAACTATTTTAAAAATGTCACCTTTTACAGATCAATTGTTTAATCATGGAAATAATCAATAGTTGCAGTCCTATTATATATACACACACACACACAACCACACACACAACACAACAAGGAGGAGTGAAAGAATGACTGTGTCTGTGTCTAACTTCTGTATGTTGGCACAAAGACCATATATACATATGCTGTATGTATGAATGAAGTAACAGCAAACCCCATGGCTGACAGAAAGGTATTACTCCCATTAATAAAGATTAAGTGCCGCTACCGCCTTAATGCATGTGTATTTTCTTAAGAACAGAGAGAAACGTATTTTATAAACAAGCATAACTGTCATTTTTAACAGATTAGGAAGCACAGCAAGGTAGAAAAAGTTGTACGAGTCAAGACACACAAACTGAGCAGTGCGACTGCTTGGAAGTAGGTAAACTACAGGTTTGCTACAAGCAGAGCCGGATTTCTCTGTTCACGTGTTGCAGCAGTCTTCTGCAGAGCAGCTCAGTACGATCAAACTGTTAAGCTCAGAGTCCGTGGATAAACTTCAACTCTTAAAGCATTCAGATGAGTCTGAAGTGAACATTGTTCAGAAAACTGAGAGGTGGCTGGAGAAAGCCAAAAGAAATTCCAGAGCAGATCACTTTGTCCCACTTTTAATTTAGACATGCACACACGCACGCACGCATCCCTCTCATTCTGAGTGTAGTAATATGATCTCAACTTCCTCTTTACTACTGGTCCCAGTGACTCTCTTTAGCTCAGCGGTAAAAAAGAGGGGGGCCGGGGAGAGCCGTGACAGGGACTAAAACTTTCCATACAGTCACATGAACACTGAACCAAAATCCCAGCTCTATCCAACACCTCAGCTGAGTGACATGAGGCTGCTAACGGGAAGGACGACATTCTTATAGGTAGATTGCAATCATTAGCTCTGAAGTCATTTTCTCACTGATTGTAGGTCATGTACATCAATGCAGAGACAGACTCTCTTCGTAGCTGTGATACCGACTCACTTCCCTGATGGTGAACATTATCATCAGGATTAACCTGTAAACACTTGATACTTTAAAAGGTTCACTATGTTGTTTTTGGGAGAAATACCTTCATAGACAAACATAATTAACAAACTCTTTGTTTTCATGACTGGATAAACTGATGGAACAAACTGACCATTAAGGACAAAACAATTTCATACTGTTTGACCTTGTTTATTCTTTATGTGGCGGACCCTGCCACCTTTTAGCTTCAAACACTGTTCTGGGGACCTCATTCTCCTCTGAGAACCGCTTGTTTACTCAGTTATGGCAAAAATAAATATTTCTGAGTTTGTAATATGACTTCATTAATATTGCATATATTAAAATTCTAAGATTGAATTTCTTCTCCAAAACTACACAGTGTCACTTAAATAAAAACGATAATTTTACCAGTATGTTAACTGTCCTCCTGTCTCAGATCGACTGAGCAAACTGAAGATGTTCGCATTCTACAAAGGCCACACACGCACGCACACACGCACACACACGCGCGCGCACACACACACACACCCACGCACGCACACGCACACCACTACATAAAAACATCTTTAAATAATGGTAACTGAGCTTTGCAGACAAAAGCATAATGTACCAAAAGGAGCGAAACCATCGGATACATCCACTCAGAATGAAGGGACTATAAATAAATCACCTAGTTAAATCGAAACATTGTTAAATAAAAAATACTGATTCAGTCGAAATCTTTTGATTCTGATTATACAGAATAAAAACTTTTGTCTCTAGTTGATGAGTGGCTTCAGTTTTGTGCCTGTGACTCTTTTCGCTCAAGTAGCCATTCGTCATTCTTACTGAGACAGCAACCACATCAACACTGATGACAACGTGTAGTGTAAAGCAGGCACAGTATATAATGCTTCTAATGTTTGGTTGCCCACTACACGTTCCTGGGGAAACTGCAAGACATGGACAGTGGCGGTGCGCTAGGGAGCACAGCAGTGGTAGGTGAGCCGATTTCCGCCGGGTACGGCTGCAGACCATTCTGCTTGTTGTCGTGCAGCTTGCGGACAATGACACGGCAGAAGTCTTCGTCGTGCCGGTGACAGTTGTCCAGGAGCTGGCGGACTTTGGCAGTGCGGGTGGGCTGGTTCCTTACCAGTTCGTAATCCTCACGCATCAGCATGGAGCGCGCCAGCAGGGCATCCAAGCTCTGGTTCAGACAGGCCTCCGTCATCTGGTTGACGATCGCCTCGCGCCGGGTCGAGATCCATTGGGCGATCGGGCCTTCTGAGGGAGGGGAGTGCAGCAAGGGAGAAGAGTATTCTGCTGCAAGAGAGGAGGGAGAGGAGTGATTGGTTGTAGACTTTGGTTAAACAATAAGAACATCATTCAATTAAACTTTCAATTTATGTATATATATATA
>CAEMYA010000024.1:5858043-5870780 GCA_903131615.1 Diplodus sargus
TATGTATATATATATATATATATGTATATATACACACACACATACTTTCTTCTTTTTTTTCACAATTCTTCCTCTTACCTGTGGTGCTCTGTATACATCTAGACTGATTTGGAGTGAGCTGCCCAGATTTGGAGCTATCTGATGTCTGATGAGATGTCGGCCATCTCTCTAATATAATGGAAGTACATAGCATTCAGTTTGTGGTGATCAAGGCACCAAAGATTTACAACACGAATGTTTATTTCTGCAAATCATGACCCAGTTAAGACAATCCACAGTACTTGTTGTGAGGAGTTTCATGTAGGAATTGCTTCTTTCTGTCTCACCACACACAAGGAAATGAAGATAACTAAGCTAGCTAATATTATGGCTCAGCAGAGGCAGACAACATTTACATTACATCCCACGCTGTCACAAGCACGAGCCTCTTATCCATTAGCTGAAGCTGTTCACAACAAGGTCTGTGGATTATCTTGAGTACTTACTCAGTGATTTGAGCAACACAAGCCAAGTGCCCTGGAGTTCCATTATATACGTCCGATATCTCAAAACTATGCAACTACAGGTGAGAAGTACTGTCCCTTTAACTGCTTACCTTGTTTCTGAGGCTGCAGCTTAAGGGGGCTGTTATCCTGCCATGTATCGTATTCAGGGACGGGCATGGCGGATTTGACAGGAATGTTCCAGTCACTTATGGGCCTGGCACTCTGGTCCAGATTGTTGACTATGTTGATGTCCTTCAAAGACTGCGGACGCTCCAGAGAGGGAGGTGAGAATGAGGATGGAAGCCCCTCTACGTCAAAAAGAGAAGAAGAGCTGTGATGCAGCCATGTATATACAGGTTGTTTTTTTGTTTGCTTTCTACATGTTGAGAGTCCCTCTAATTCAGTGACAACAATATAAAATGCCATTCCTGTTGTAAATACCTTTAGAGGGTGCAGCATTGCTGCTGATGAGGTCGCCTGGTAGAGAGATGTCTGTGTCCTGGGAGGAACAAGAGCCTGAGCCAGAGGTGGAGCTCTCCTGTGGCAGGACAAACAGTGATGCTTAATTGACACTGACACACACATTTAAGACGGAATAAGGCAGACCAAGGTTTAAATTCCTAAGTATCAATGTTTTCTTCATCTTGATATTTTCTGCAGACATTTCAGCCACTGACCGGCCAGAGGCTGGGCCTGTCCTTCAGCATGTTCAGTGATCCCTCCTCACTCCTCTTGTCACTCACTGACTGGGCTGCACAACAGCCCGATCTCCCCCTCAACTGTGGAGGAACAAGGAAGAAGAGAGGAATGAGTCAACCTGACACAGAAGATAAGTGGTGAGCAATCAATATGACAAAGCCAATAAATGTGCTGTTTGCACAGACAAAACATTTTTTTTTCCCTGACACTCTTATACAAAAACAGTTCCCACACAACACACAAGGGAAGTTGTTCTTTAGGTTTACAAATGGAGAAACAATGTCTAAACTGTGTCAGACAGCTTGTGGAGCAGATATGGTGTCATTTATCTGACCACATGGTTAAATATTTACCTCACTAGTTCCTACATTTTCCCCTGGTCCAAGTTTCTGCCTGTAAGTGTTGTACATACTGAATGGTCCTCCTGTTTAACTGAATTTAACAGCTACACACCAAACATCCCCTGTTGTGCGTCTCCATTCTTATCATGGTTATTTATTACTCGTAACAAAATGAAAACACAAGAAGAGAATGTAATATTACTCCTTAAATAAGGAATGACGGCTCCTTTCAAACATATGCCATTTGCTGGCCTGGCTGTAGTGGGCTTGACTCAGTGCAGCCAGGGTTTTACATTTCCATCACAACTGGGCTTCCTACTTGAAGTTGTGTCTTAAACCGATGACGCGCTTGTCCCTGTGGCTCTGCTCATTCTAATATCTACAAACATATTTCATTTACTATTACTTCTTTACAATAAAAAGTGCAAGGAGAAAAAACAGCAATTCTCATTAATGGATAAACTATTCCTTTAACACAGCAACTGTTTTTTTCCTCTTCCTCACAAGTGTATAATCAGTTGCCTACTGGGCTTCAACTGAACTTCATCTTACAAACAAGATTTACAGAAAACTAGGAACAATAGTTTTGGTCACATGTGCGCGCGCAAACACACACACACACACACACACACACACACACGCGCACACACACTATGACTGAAAAGAGGAAGGATCTGTCGAGGGGAAATTATGAAGTAAACATTTTGACCCATCATGCTCTTTTTGTCCGATTCAAACTGTCCAAGATTACACACCAAGTTTGTATGTTGCATGTAACTGTGTATTCCTGAGCAGGGGGATTCCTTCATACATCTACAAATACCATCAGTATCATTACATCACATCACTGACACATGACAGAAAAAACAAACAGGACTTCAGATAATGTGTTAAATATTTGCTTTACAGAGAAAAGGTTTTTGTTTCCGATAGTAACAGTTCTGCTTCACTCTCAGGAGTGAATTCACACTGCTGTGTATCACACTTTGGTGCTTTGGACTTTTAGTGAAATGAAGTAAGAAATATATCACTTTAGGCTCTGGATAAATGTGACAAGTATTTGCCAGTATTTTCTATTAGCGAATTAATAAAAACTAATGGTGAAAACAAGTCTAATTCAAGTCTAAACCAAATCTTTCCGGCCCTTTCAAACTAAACGTCTTTGGAGTACGAAGAATATTTTTCTAATCACTACAGTGTGTAACTGGCCCTCTTATTCTGTTCCATAAGTCAAACATATTATCTACTCAATTTTCCTGTGATAACAAGTTAAATATTTTTTGTTTTCTCACAACTATGAGTTATTTATGTCTTTATCATGGTATAACAAATGTTGTTTCTTCAGATAACAACAACAGTTTCTCAAGATCTTAAGAAAACAAGCTTTGTTATCCTGAGATAATGAGATAAATGAACCTGTTATCATGAGAGAACAAAAAGTTGTTCCCTCTTATTACCCAAAGCCATGCCAGCATGCATACAGTACATGGCATCTTGACAAGCGTAGCAAATGATTTCACCTAAGCATGTCACATCAGTGAGTATCAATAACTGATCTGTGCATCACACTGCTTTATTTACTAATTTATGTACAGACTTTATTAACCTAAACCATTCTAACATCCACCAGTGTTTGCAGTTTCTTTTCTGTGAAAACCGGACTGGCTTCAAGGCACCAACAATAAACCAGACCCCAGTTTGATTCCAGTTCTCTCACTCAATTTCCTGTCATCTTTTTAATCATATACTAAGAATATGAGATGACTCCTGACTGACCTTTGACCTCTTGATCTCCAACACGGCCTCCAGGAAGTCAATCTCGTCGAACGTTCTCACCATCGGCTCCAGCTCGATCAAACACTCTGAAATGGCAGTGAACACATCGCATCTTAAATGTGTAATTGATAACATTCAGCCAACAGATGTGGCGTTTGATCTCCCCCCCTTCCGCTGTATTCATCAATTCACAATACTTTTTACATCCCGTCCCCCCGAAAACAATCATTTTGGACCCAACAAAGATTTTAAAAGGTATCATCGTATTTTGAAGGAAAAGAGATTATTTACTTTTATTCTGCACCTTTCTACAATCTCTACAGCCCTACAAGCTTTTTTCTTTTGTTCTTTTTAAATGATTTGTCTACTTGGCAATGTTGTTGATATGACATTTAACAATACAGGATGAAACCATTTTAACTGGTATCACCGTTTTGCCTAATCATGTGCTTTTTTTTTTAACTGTATCTGCCGATTTGGGGGTCAGGGACTTTTTTTTTGCACCTTTTCTAAAATAACAAAATGTAAACAGACTGAATTTAACACTCATGATCAGAGAACATTTACTAAAATAAATCACAGTCTGTGTGGGTTAGTCACTGAGACTAAATTACAGAAAGAAGATAAGTTGCACTCATCTTTATTCTAGAACATTATTATCTAACATATGTCAGTAAGAGGTTACCTACCATGTTTTGGGAATTAAATGAATTATTTCTTAAAGTGACTGGAAAACATAAATCTGTGTCATGTTCTGATTATCAACATGTGGCTTTGATTTATTTCAGTCTTGGTCATAAAGAGAAGTTAGAGGGACATGCAACCAACTACACAGAACGATATAATAATCTTCTGTGAAATAAGTTTTCATCATTTCATCAAAGCTAAAACTACTTCGAGCAGTTTGAAAGTAAATGAGAAATACAATGAGGTTTTGTGCGTCTTCACAGAAGTTAGAGAAATGGATGTTGTTTCGCTGAAGACAGCAGTGATGTGACAGGAAGCTGATACTTAGTCACTGCTTTGTCAGGGTCAAAGAATCCGCCCTGATCAGGAGGATTTGTCTATTACTCAACACGAAGAGAGATGACCTCCCACAGTGTGAAAGGGGTTAAGCCACGACAGAAGAGTGCGATCTTTTGAATGGGTGGACTCTGTGTGAACTCACTGAGGAAGGAAGGTCGCTCATCGGGGTTTGCAGTCCAGCCGCAGGTCATTAAACTGATGAGAGTTTCCCTGCTGGGGATCTCAGGGGGCAGACTGTCCAGACTCGTGTCAGGGCGCATCCCACGCAGCACACTGAACATGATCTGCATGGGGTTGGTCACCTCTGACCACACAAACACATTCACACAGGTCGGTCTGATAGCACAGTGAAAAGATCATACTGAACAGAATGAGAGATTGACAAAACATACAAAATGTGTTACCTTCAAATGGAATCTGCCTGGACAGCACTTCCCACATAATGATGGCATAGCTATAACGTAAACAGCACAAAGAGAAAACAGATAGGGGAAATTAGCTCATCCTTTAAGACTGGCATTCCCCTTCAGATCTGAGGGACTTTACCACGAGCTAACCGGACGGGCTGCTTTGAGGAAGAGAAAGGACCCATTGCAGCATTTCAAAACTCTTACTCAAAACCTTTAGAGACTGCCTCAGCCACTATCCAGGAGAAATTCTAGTTTTTATCTTTTTTTTTTTTCTTTTTTTTTACCTCTTTTGTAATTGTCACCACTCCCCCTCTGACACTTACCAGAAATCAGACCATTTTCCCTGTTGACAGATTTAGTCTTTGGCACAGATCTCTGCACTGTTCTGGTTGGTATGCTAATAATTCAACCCCATGCTTGCAAACTGTCACACTGCCAGCGAGGAAAAAATTATTTGCCTGTGGTGCTGATAGCACTCGACAAATAGTGAGTTAAATGCAGTGTGATAAAGTCATCAAGAGTTCAGCCACTCCCAAATTGTGCCCAATAATCTGAAAACTGTCCTGCTAGAAACTAAAACCTAAATTAATGAATGAGGGGACTTACTGCTGCTCATTCTTTAGTCCAGCATATCTCTTATCACTCGTTATTACTGGGGTGTTGTGTCTCACCTGTACATGTCGTGTTTCACATCAGCCCGGCGGCTCTTGGATGGTTCATACTTCTCAGGGGGCATGTAGATCACAGTGCCCCCCATCTCTGTAGGCTTGGACCCCGAGCCTTTACTGACCGACAGCTGCCGCCACTTTGAGAGGCCAAAGTCTGCAATCTGGACAGAACCAAAGCAGAATATTAGAAGCATTATTTGAGAATTCTGGACATATTTTTTTTACATTGTTTTAACATTCACCCTTTTCTTTAATCAATCAAAGACAACTGATTTCAGCTAAGTCCTGTTTATTAGAGTGGCAGCCAATTTGAAACATTTCATTTATGTGCTTTTGAGGTAGCACTTCTCATAGGGACCCCAATTATTTAAAGAAATAATAATTAGAGCCACAACTATCAATTATTTTATTTATTGATAATAAGATGTTTATTTTCTCAGCGTTTTGTCTGGAAAAAAATGGCCCATCATAACGTCCCAGAGCCCAATCTTAAGACTTTGACTTAAGTGCAATACACTCCGGCACAGTAGGTTAGGAGCTACTTTCTAAAAAAGGTGCAAAATTTAAGGATTGGCCACTTGTTGAATTCATACTGAGAAAAAAATAAGCTTGCAGAAGCTTTACGTTTTAAATGTTTTGTACCAAAATCCTTTCATATTGCACCTTTGAAATACAAACATGTGTATTTATCACTAATCTTATTGGTATCTGCCATGACCAACAGCTAATAATCGTTCTTTGCTTAGAAAAGAAACGTAATGTGGATCTCTAATCAAAATATTTTTTTTATTTATTGATCAATGAAATCCTCCACTATACGGTAGGAAGCTCTCAATCATTAATCATTTGCTTCCTTTTGGCACACGCACTATACAGGCTGTAACAAACTGTGGCCGACACACATACCTTCACATGAAATTCACCATCCAGCAGTATATTCTGTGTCTTTAGGTCATGATGTAAGAGGGGTGGGTTCATGTTGTGAAGGAAGTTAACCCCCAGGGCGATCTCATACAGAATCCTGAGTCGCAAAGGCCAGGCAAGCTCAGGATACATGTCCTTCTGTAGGAGACCACAGACCAGAAATAAAGGTATCAATACAAGTATCAATCAAGCACGTGTTTAGACATGTGTAGAGAGTCAGGCTGCATTTAAAACCAAGAGCACAAAATGAATGGCGAGGAAATTTACATCAATACAAGTGGGAATTTCCCCAAGCTACATCTGTCTGCATTCCTCATGGCTCAGCTTCTCTTTCCCGACCTTGTTTCAAAGTTTCATCAGAGACTGTGAATGTGAAAGTTTCACTTTTGCTTGCCTTCACTGGAAAGAGTGCCGATTACATGAAGAGTGATTCATAAAAGGAGACAGTACCAGAGAGAGAGCAGCTTGCCAAAAAGAACAAAGACCCTTTCACTCCTGCCATTTAGGCAACTGGAGTGCAGAAACAAGTACGAACATTCAGTAGAACGATGTTCTCTTTATATCTGTGACTGTCATTTAACTGGATACAATTTGAACTGGCTAGAAATCATTATATATGTTGGACACTGCAATTTCTTTCTATTTAGTTATATATTACTTCCTTATCTGAGTGAAAGCGGGAAACAGAAATGCCTCATGGCCAAGGAAGCTTTTTTTAAATTATTTAATCCACAATGGCTCTTTAAGATTGCGCCTTGGATGATGGTGTTAGGCCTAGATCTGTTTCTCAATAAATACTCATTTAAAGTTGCACGATGTAGTTTTGGATCATCAGAAGAGAAAGAATCATTGACTTTATGCCTAAACAAACAAAATAAACCCACTCGTTGTGTTTTCGTGACTGAATAAACTGAATAAACAAACTGACTTTAACAGACAACACAATTTCATACTGTTTTACTTAATTTATATGTGGCGGACCCCGCCACCTTTCTAGCTTCAAACAGTGTTCTGAAAACTTTATTTTCCTCTGAGAACAGATTGTTTATACAGTCCTGGAAAATATTAGGCTTCTGAGTTTTAATTTATTTTCAAAAACTACACAGTGTCCCTTTAATGTCACAAAGTTACATGATGACATATAGCTACCTCATGAAGCAACAGGTCCAGAGATCCATTGCTCATAAACTCTGTGACTATGCAGAAGAACTCAGGCTCGTTGCAGATGCCAAAAATCTGGATGATGTAGTTGAACCGGGCTTTGTGGAGCACCTCCGCCTCCTTCAGCAGGCAGTTCCTCTCTCTGAAACACAGCCGGTTAAACAGAGTCAGACAGAGTGATACAGATGACAAAACAGCAATGGCATTTACAGTATTGTTTGCGCACACACACTTGTGAGAAACTCCTGGAAGTTGACTATCATTAGGGCTGGGCAATGGGCAAATGTTATTATCACAATATCAATCTGGATAACTTAAAATATATCTGATATATATTTATTATTTATTAAATAGGTTTGTTTTTTAAAAGTTTTTTAAAGCTCAGGCTGCTTAGAATTATTAATTTGGTCTACAGAAATGTGTTGGATGATCAATGTAATGAATCATATCAGCACAATATGGTGTGAAATTGAAAGTCAGCCCTACACAGGGAAATTAAGTGCCACTGTATTCAGAACTTGTGCAGCTCAGCTGCAAATCTGAGTAAGTTTCTCTTGTGACCTGTAAGTTGGCCAAAACAGAGAGAGCGATGATGCAACTCCTGGGACATAGCAACAGCACCTAATAGAGCCTGTGCAGTTGTTTGACCAAGCCAATACATCTGCTGATATCATCGTGTACATTGGCCAATGAGTGACAAGAAATAACAGTACAGAAACTGAAAACAGAAAAGTGTTTTAGATCATTTAGAAACGGTGAGTCAACTGCATAGTTTGTCCATCATACAGCACTGACATGAGGATTTTTCAATTATGAGACAACCTGCCCATTAAATATCTCTCTGTCAAAATTGTGTAACAACCAAATTTAATGAATCCTTATCAAAAAAAAAAGTTTCACTGTTTTACAGTTGTGATAAAAAGGCATTATCAGATCTTTAAACTCATATATCAATATCAGCCTAAAAAAATCCTGTATCAGTGGAACTGTTGTCGTTGTACAGAGAGTGATGAGAGACGTTGAAGCATAACTGTGTGCTAGGCATATGTCAGCCCACAGCCTCATCCTAACATCTATCTCTTTTTGCACTTATTGTTATAAGATTATGTTGACAAGTTCCATTTTAATTAAAGATATGCTTAAAAGGCATTTAAACAAGTTATCCAAAATTTTAACACCAACACTTTTACTGTAAGCCAGCTCCAGGTATTGTTATGGGTCTCCTTGACTACTGAGAACCAGCTCTGATCAGCTGAGCCCTAATTTGAGTTTCTTCCTCTACTGAACTGCAGGAGGGCAGAGTGATCATCAGAGTGATCATCAGCTGCTCCACAGACACCTATGGTACCTGAATACATCTGATTTAAATGTATCCTAAAGGTTTACATCACACTTGATCAAAATTGACACAAATTCAAGTCCTGATGCTCTGACTGTTCAGTAGATGCTGTCACTTGTCACTAAAATAACACAATGGTCGTGTCTATTTAAGAGTGCATTTATCTTAAAATTTACAGCACTTTAAGTCCCTCCTAAACAGCGTGCATGGCCTCCGTTGTTACATCAGCTGATCATACCTTTCTCCGACAGGACTGTCGAGTTTCAGGCACTTGATGGCCACAGTGGTCCTCCAGTCTGAGTGCTGCGCCTTGAACACGGTGCCAAAGCCCCCTCTGCTCAGGTAGTACAGGTCGGTCAGCTTCTGGTAGGGGATCACCGGCAAGGTGCTGGTCAGACTGCCAATGTTCATACAGCCCATAGCCGCGGACGGCTCCATAGCAGTTAGTGAGCCTTTAACGTCAAGTCTCTGAGGATTTATCATCCACTAAGCGTGTCACTGAAAGTGGAACTTCCCCTTTTGATGAACGCAATCAGGAAGAGCTCTCTCGTTTAAGCGCATTCCGTCATGTTGCGGGCTGCTAGCTGGCTAAGCTACAGTAATGTAGCGGAGGAGGGGAAGGCTGAACAAGAGTAGACGATACACAGTTCACCCGTTCGCTGACTGAAAACACCGTGCACTCAGAAGTAAATGTTTGCGCTTTCACATGCCCGTTTATTCGTGATATGCTGCCAGGCTTTATCCGACCAGCTGTCACAGGCTGGGTCAAATATATATTACGACAGCGAGCTGCTCGGCTACGCTGTCATTTAAAGCAGGTGGGTTTGTTGTTGCTAGCGACGACACGCTTCCGGGTTTTGGCGAGATGCGTTCAAGTCCATAGGTTTCGGCGTTTTCAGACATTTGACCTGGATTTCCTTGCAAAAAGCCATTTCACTACGTACACCCTCCGCGAATGTGTCTTATTTCGACGAGGAATTACATATAGTGACAAGACCAAATGTGTTTATGGAGTGTTTATAGACTGTTTGGAAAACTGCATTGTTTAATACAATTTTTTTTGTTTCAGTTTCGTTGGGGCAAACACCTCCTACGAACCTGAACTCAACTGTTAAATTACTGGGGGTTTCAAAATGTCGGAATTCCCCAAACATGGGATTTTCCTACACAGTTGTTGTCGATGCCACGTGTGAATACATGTCAACAATAAAAAGTGGAAACTTTATTCGGTTGTGCGAGGACAGCTACGCCCCACATCTCCACCGGGTACTTTTACAATGGTCAACAAATACATTAAAATGTTTAATCCAGTGCTTCACTTATTTTAGACATCCTGCCTGTAGTGTGATTTTAAAAGAGAAAACACAAGCACACATTCATCATGGACAAACTCTCTTTCAATGAGACGTAAAAAAAAAAAAGAAAAAAAAGATGGGAAGTAAATAAAAATTGCAGAAACTAGTATTGGTTATTGTAAAGATTCAAATGTGATACTAATTGTGGAATCACAGGCTAAGCTTACATTGTAGAAGAAGAAAAAACAAATACAAAATGTAATCATATTAAATATATGTTTGTCTACTGAGGGTGATCCATACTGTCAATTTAGTTGTGTTACCTGCGATTATCTTATGTATCAGAGTTTACAATATGGCTGAATAGATTTCCAATCACAACACTATTACAAGGCATTCACTGGGTTAACACTTGCATTATGACGTTTAGTAGGCCGGGTCTGTTTAAGTTACATTTTAACGGAAGGAGCACTCCACATCTTTGGGGATGGGACATACCATGAAGCACATGACCCACAGAAGTACATGTTGTCACCATCCTGAAACCCTTGTGAAACACAGAGTGTCCACAAATCAGTTACCACATTATAACTGCTGATTATGTGGAACTCACACACCCTGCCTAGTGTTTTTGATGATCCAGCAATCTATCAACAAGACAGCACCTGTACAGCTCAGAACAGACACAAAACTTGGGATCATTACACGGACCTGATGTAAGTCAGCTACTGCATGAACACTCTGTGTCTTCCTGTGTTTATATCACATAACTGTCTGTGCTTGTTTGTAAAGTTCACCTGGACCACCACAGATGGCTGCTCCCTTTGTTCCAGTCCCATTCCCAGTGGACTGGACAAGAGCGTGCAGGTCCTGGACAAGGAGAGGGTCTCCCATGCATCCTGCTTCGTCCATGGACTCTGAGCCCTCACCTTCACAAAGTATCTCCTGGGTGATAGGAGCTGGACCCTGCAGTGTTGTAGTTGGGACTCCCATCTCAGATGACTCCTGGAGTAGACCCAAACAAGGCGTGTTGGATGGGTTATCCACACTGCTGGACGATGAAGGGAGGCGCTGCGATAGCTGGGTGGAGAGGCCTGTCACCCCGACACTGCAGGGCTACAATATCCTGGAGGGGAGGGCAAAGTTTACGGTATGGATGGAGCAGGTCTGGCAGGAGAGAGAACTTGAACTGATACAAATTTGTTAAGAAGATTGTGTTTTTTAGGGTTAAAACCTTTTTCAGAAATGATGTGTGTACCTTTTGCAAACACATGGACTTTGACAGTTTGTGTGATGTCACACTGGCGCATATGACGACCTCTTCTTGTAAAAGATTACATAACTAGAGTGTGCGTATGTGTGTGTTTATAGAACAATACTGCTGAATGAGCAAAACCAGTCAGTCACAAGTGTGAGCATGTCAGCGTGTTTTGCAACGCAAACTGCACTGAAGATTCCCAGCGGCTTCCAGTTCTGCAGGACGGACACACCTAAACACTTTTAACTTGCTGGGACATTGAGAACATCTCACTAACTGTACAGATGCTCTTTCATTTGTGGTGCCTGTTTTGGTTTCTGTGTTGTAGGCCTATAAGATCCTGGTGAGGGAGAGGCAAGGAGACAGCAGGGTGATCTTCAGACGATACAAAGATTTCCACAGGCTCCATGACAAGGTGAGATCCGAGTAAGTAACAGTCTTGAAATCAGTAAACACCGACAATTAGTGTCATTACGCACAGATAGAGGGGGGGGACAGTCTTGAAAATAGAAGATCTTGCACTGCCTCACAATTTATTGATCTTACTAACATTTCAGTTCCTTTGGACATTTGTCCACTTTGTCACTTAATGGGGTCTATTCTGAGCTGAGCTGACCTCCATCCTCCATCCTCCATCCACGTGTCACGAACATCTGTTCAGTAGTTTTTGTCTTGCTGACAAACAAACTGACCAACAAATGGACATGGGTAAAAACATAACTTCCTTGGTGGATGTAGTCACTTGTGATGCTGTGCAAGGGCATTGTGCATGATCTTCTTTTCCCAAGAGTTATTAAGGTTCGTTTTTTCATCAAAAAATAAAAGTCAGTCATTATCTACTCACCCTCATGCCGATGCAACACATCATCTCTGGAGATTCACAGCAAAACAGTGTTCCAGTAAGTTCCAGAAGCTCCCAGAAGCCCTGAAACCCTAGATTAATTGGAAAAGCCTCTCCACAAATTTCGCCATTTGCGGGACTAATAAAGGAATTCTGATGCGGTTGCGCTAACACTTTTAGCTTAGCAGCCACAGTGAAGGTTTTGACTTGAAGAAGGGTAAATAATATCTTTTTTTAAATCAGTTTAGGTTCTTGGAACATCTGGAGACTTGGAGTAAAGCTGACAAGTCAAGCTGTAATTCATGACTGAATTTTTATTTGTGGGGAAACTGTTCCTGTAACAACACTGACTCCTTGATGTTATTGTCATACTTCTTTTTTGTTTTCCCATCCTTTTGTTCATCGCTGTCATGCAGCTTAAAAAGCTGTTTCCCAGCTTCTGTCTTGCTCTGCCTCCTAAGCGCTGGTTCAAAGACAACTATGATGAGGAATTTCTAGACAAGAGGCAGATCGG
>CAEMYA010000024.1:5872039-5886706 GCA_903131615.1 Diplodus sargus
GTGTGTGTGTGTGTGTGTGTGTGTGTGTGTGTGTGTGTGTGTGTGTGTGTGTGTGTGTGTGAGAAAGAGAGAGAGTGCGTGGGTGAGCTTCAGTCCTGTCCTAGTGAATCTATTTGATACCTTGTTTGTCATCAGCCAATTTGTTTACTTCATTCTTATTTGAATTACTTAACGAATCTCAGACATGGGCAGCAATTCAGAGTTCTGGAGCCAGGCTCCATTCAGATCATTCTATTTGAATTGTGTAATGAAAGCTTTCGGTATGAACAAAAACAGCTGAATGATCTGGCCAGCAGTGCGCCCACTGCTTATCAAATAAACATACATCGTTACCAGAAATGAACACAGAGGCATATAGAATGACTATTTTGGTCACAAAACCATTTTTTTGAAAAGCTGTAATTGGCTGATAAGCTCAAGGATGATTGGCCCCACTTTCTGTACCTGCCTCAAGACAGCAATCATCGTTCCTGTACCTAAAAATCTTAATGACTGCCGCTCTGGCTCTCATCCCCATTCTGATCAAGTGCCTCAAGAAACTGGTTCTCTAGCACATCAAAGACATGATCTCTGCCAGCCTGGATCCTTACCAGTATGCTTTTAGAACCAACTGGTCCACAGAGGATGCCATAGCCACTGCCCATCACTTAGTCTTCACGCATCTGGAAAACAAGAACATCAGGAGGCTGTTTGTTGAATTCAGCTCAGCTGAAAATGTAACACTCTGGGAAACACTGGAAAAGGTTCTACTTCCTAGGGAAAATTAGGATGGCTACATTTCGGAGCAAGATTCTGGTAAAGCTTTGAGAGGAGAAATAATAAGCATCCTGACTGGAAACATCACAGACTGGCGTGGTTCAAGCAAGGCCCAGGACTGGAAGGCTCTACAGACCCAACAGATACACTCACCCCAGCCACAGTCTGCTCACCCCACAGCGATCTGGCAAAAGATACAGAAGCATCCACTACTGCCTTACCAACAGACTCAAGGCAGCTTCATTCCCTAGGCCTTGAGTCTCTCCTGAACCCATCCTCAACACTCTGAAATAGATGTAGTAGGACTCAAGGGACTCAATCATTATTTTGTTTTTTAAACCCTGGTTTTAAAAAGTGCAATTGCTGATATCAGAATACTTGAACCACACCATATTGTCAGCTGATGATGATGAAGATCTATGCAGGATCTGAGTGAAGATACATTCCATATATGTCTCTCACAGGCCCAATCTTTATGTCCAGCAATAAAATTAAAAAGTCACTTTTGTATTTGAAAAACAAAAGTATTTGTCTTGGCCTTTGAATGTATTTAATGACAAATGCCTTCCAATGATTTGGAATGACTCTACACCGCCAAAGATGGTATGATACATTGAAAAAGTGTACAGGGGTTCATCTGCTCTTTAATATAAATACGCAAATACTCTTTATCAACCAGATTGCACAAGCACGGATGAAAACTTCTGACTAGCAGGCAAAAAAAACAACAACTATCTGGTGATGCATCTGGTCTACATTGTCTTCTCTCAGATGTTGATGATGATTGATGATTTAAGAATGGGTGGAGTGTTTTTGCCAGAATAAAACTTCCAAATTCCTTGTCTTGGTTAAATCTACAAAAATGTGGGGAAAACTGTATTTTTGTTACAATCCTTTTATTGATTGTTGTTGTAATATTTGCTTCTCATTTGTTTCCCAAGAAGGGACAGTATGAAAGAAAGAATATGAAAGAATATGAAAGACGTAAGATTATCCTGGCAAAACCTTTTGCCCCTGATCTTAAAGGGTAACCCCAGACAATTTATTCAGTAAAGTGTGTTTACAGATCTTGGGGAGTATTACTGCATTTGTGAAAACAATTTTTGAAAATCTTTTTGTGGCCCAGAGGGAGCCACTTGTACAGTAACCTGATAAATTGTTTCCAGTTATGAAAAGAATTTTACTGGTTTAGTGTTGCAGACTCATTATGGACAGTTCAGTTAAACAGAACCAGAGATATAAAGTTTTTAATTCCATGCATTCTTCTTCCTTTTCCAAACATTGACATCACTGTAAAAATGAGGAGGACAAGAGTGTGTCAGGTTACATGTAGTTTCTAAGCCCGCCCTAAAGCCTACAACCATCATTCAGTAATCATGTAGACTCTGCTTTCTCCTCCCTCCTGAACCGCACACCAGCCTCTGGTTGTAATAATACATTACAGTAATACAGTATATAGTCTATTACAATTTTTTAGAAGCCATAAACTTGGAAATTATGCACAAAGTAAGAGTAAATAAGGAATTAAATTTTTTTGGTTTTGGAGAACTTTTTGGATCACAGGTACTGGTCAGAAATTATAATATATATCATTAGAATGTAGTGACAATGTTGTTCGTGTTGTGCTAAAGTGGTGTCTGAGGTGAATCGTACACTCTCAGAGGCCAGAGACTCTGTGATCTGATATTTATCCATTATTACATGAGGGAAAATCCAGCGTCAAGTTGTCTCCTGCAGATGTGAGTGAAATGAGCAATTGGGCACATATTCTACATGCAAACAACCGTCTGAGGACAGGAAACACTCACCATGATTACAAAGTCAGTGGAGAGATGTCAGATGCACCCCCACGTATAGATTACGTTTCCCAATGCCATGATCTATTAACAGCTGAGCAAAAACTGTGAAAGAGACTCATTACAGATTACTCCCGAGGGCTCCGTTGTTGAAGAGAAATGGCAGATTATGCTGCACATGTTGAACAAAAATAAGACTCGTTATCAATCCCCGTGAATAATTTTGTGACATGCAGCCCACCGTTTGTTTTAGTCTCGGACCACATGCTGGTCTTTAGCTCATGTGTTATTGCTGCGCAGCTTGAGTTCTTTGGGTGAGAACATCTCTTCAAGCTCTGAGTTTATCCTATTAATGAAACCTACAGAACACAATAAGCATACTTAGACCTGTTGACCCTACTGACGATCCGTCCCCACTCTTTTCATTATGTGCGTATACTGTTCTAATCAGACTATATCTTAGTTTATAGTCTGATTAGAATACATTTAATTAGGTTTATGTTCCATGTAAAATTTGAAAGATACTGAAATTAGATTTTGACACAAGATACCTCAGGGCGCCATGGTCATGTAAAAAGGTGCTCATTCTTAAGGTTCTGCATAAGGTCATGCTCTTAAACTTATTTGCAATAAATCAAATTACATCTTAGTGACAGAGAAACTTTGGATTGACCAGAGGTTCAGAGCCCTTGGGGAACGTTGAGCCCCACTTTGCAAAGTTCCCAATCCAAAGCTGTTCAGCACCAGGGTATTTTCTTGCGGATTCATGCTTTTTCAATCTGTTCTTCACAGCAATTATGTGATTGGTTGATTTAGTTGTGGCAAAAGCCAGTTGGTTTAACTGAACTGAGACAGTGTGTATTTTCCAAGTTTATTTACCATCCAATCCAACACATAAATAACAATCCCGGTTTATTTCCAATCCAAATATCCACCCAGTGTTACAAAATAGGAAAAACCCACAACTCTTTTTAAATCTATAAAATCTCCTGCTTAATACTTTTTATCATCAGTACAACCAGCCATTTCTGGTAACTCATTAATGCTGTTGATGTCGATCTATGTACTCTAAAACCATATTGACTGTCTGACAATAAATGATGCTTTTTTAAATGAAATTGTCCAACCTTCTACTAAACAGTTTTTCCAATTTTATAGAAAACTGGCAGAGTATTGATACAGCCCAGTACTTGGTGAACTTTTGTGCATCCCCAGCTTTACATAACTGAATATTTTCAGCTGTTTACATTTTTTGTGGAAATGTACAGGTTGTGAATGATAAGTGACAGATGTAAGTTAGCAGGTTTGCAATACTGTCAATGACTTTCTTGACTAATGTCACATAGATTCTGTCTTTACTATGTCTGTAATTTCTTTTGTTTCTACAGCGTTGAGATTGATTGAGCTTGAATTTTCTTGCTGTGTATTTTTCAGAAGCCCCCCCTCTTCTGAATGCTTGTCCCTGATTTTTCCATTTACAGTAAAAATATTGAACCCACCAGTCATTCATATTATTTGAGAACTTATTATCATCAATAAAACATCAAGGATAACTTAGTTGAACTGCTCCTAATCATATTGTTTAAAACATTCCATATTAATATTGTTTTAGGCATCCTCTAATATTCTCGCATGATAATCCCTCTTGTATGACCTTGAAATATTAGTTAGCTTATTTTTGTGTTTCTTATATTTCTGATTGACCTCTTTAGCTCTGTACTTTATAAATTGTCTGTATAGCATATTGTTTTGCACACATTTTGCATTTCCTTTGTGATCCATGGCCTGTGTTTATAACTGTGCTTCATATTGTATTGCTTTACAGTTTTTGTCATATAATGATTTAAATATTTTTTAGAAATAATTCATGCTATGTTGATATATTTTTCTTCTTAAATGCCATTCCAGTTTTGATCTTGCTATTCCACTCTAAATGCATTTATGGTATTTTCTGTTCTCAGTCTCCTGTATTTGATTTTGTGTTCCTGTTTCTCTTTCCATGGTCACAGTCATGAAGCACAAAGATATAATTTATCTATGAAAGGGAAAAAGGCGGGAAAAGGACAAAGGGAGGAAGTATAAAGGAAAATGTGACACAAAATAAAACATATATGATTTATTGTTACACTCTGTGGGTGAATTCCCTGTAAACAGACAGCTCCCATATAGGAAACCTTTTATGCTCATTTTTAGGTTCATAGATTTATTTTGGGTTGCCACTAAAACAGGTTTACATGTTTTAATGCTTGAAAAAAAAAAAAATCAGTTTTCTGATAATGTCCAGTGCTATAGCACTGTATTCCCCCTTTGTCTGAAATGCTCTGTTTTAGCTCCTGTCTCTTTAAGGCCCTGCTCCCGAATACCCAGTCTGCTTTGATTGGTCAGCTCACACATGACTGAGCCAGCACCGCTCACCAGTGCTGTCGTGTTTTCAGCTTCCAGTTAGCTTCACTTTTACCATGTATATAGTCATTTATCCAAATGTGTGACATGGTGACATAGTGATGGAATTAAAGGCGGGACTACTGATGAGACGTTTCAGGAAATACAGGAGTGGTGTTTTCTGTGGAAGGAGCTCTAATCACAGTGCACTTGGGACTTTGAACTTTCAAGACCAAAAGAACCTACACAGCACACTGAAGAAAACAAAAAAACAGAAAGAAAAAAAACAAAAACACAATAGGTTTCCTTTAAGTCTGATCAGTCAAGTACTGTTTATCTTTAAATCCATTGGGACTATTGAGAGGAGAACAGATTGCACTGGGTCCTGGTGTACACTGATGAGCCAAAAAGTCAAAATATTTTTTGTTGTCATATTCAAGAAATACACACACTCACATCCACCTAGGATTTGGTTGGTGCCACAGTATGGGGTCTACTGTTTGGTAAAAGGCTGTATAGTGGAACTGGTGCTTTGTAAGATTTGGCACACCACAAGGCAACCTTTCAAGAGAGATTAAGGGTTTATAATTAATCTACATTAGTGACCTTGTGCCTTTTGTCTATCCAATATTGTACCACTAATCTATTTTGTCCCGCTGGGAGTGTGCCTGTTCCAGCAAAATTTCCTGTAAAACAGTGCACCTTTCTGCACTCTCTGCATATGATTGTAATTGTGCTAGTGTTGGAAATGAAACATTTATCCTAACTGGAGTTCCAGCTGAAAAGTTAATGGGTTTTGTCAGCAGACAGAAAATTCACAGGTCATAATTCTGTCTGCTAACTATGACAGACAGAACCTTCGACATTGGCAACTTTCCTTCCTGTTAGAAAAACCTTTAAAAATTCACAACTACAGCATGTCTGACTTGTAAATAAAACGTTCAACAGGTAAGCTAGTTTAAAATGGATCCAATAACATTCCTCGGTTCATTGCAGGATACCCTGTTATTCTTACATCCCTACAGCCAAATAGTCCACATACAGCACTACTACTTTAGGGGTTATGTGTCAGGCTGTGCCAGTTTCACATGAATTATATGGTACTTTAAGTACACGTGGGAGGATATAGCGAAAGCTGCACACTGTTAATCTATTTGCTGGAATGTCATATAGGAAAGGAATAATCCAAAAGACTGCATTTCTTGGCATGAGACACTTGAGACTGGGCAGCTTATGGAAATACAGTGATCAACCATCTCAAGAGGAGATTTTAGTTTTGGTTTGACCTTTTTTAAGACATTGTGAACTCATCAGGACGTGTTACCTCATCCAAATTCATTCAAATTCAAATAATCTACACTCAAGCACAGATTAACCACCAATTATGCCAGTGCAGGGGGCCTCAAACCTCCAGGGGGCTGTGGCCTCATCGTGTTTTTGCAGCATGAGGCCATAATTGAGGCCAAATAAAAAAAAAAGAATAGGTGTTAAAATGTGAATAAATGAATGCAAAGTAACTTTTTTTTATTTTTTTAGCTGAAGTGATCTTGTTTTGTGTTACCAAACACAACTGCCAGATCATCAGCAGACTCCATTTACAGAGCCGGTGCAGTTTTATTTCATCTTGCTTCTCTCCTGATATTTTCACATCTAACACGGCGATATTAAGGCTTGAGTTTGACAAAATCAGACTGATTGTTAGAACAGTGAAAATAAAAGCAGGTTTCTGAGTTTTATTTTGTTGCTGTCTGGTTTGAATGAAGCGTGTTTGATGATAATAAAATTGCCGTTTCTGCAAACGGAGTCTGATGCATTTGGCAAGTCTGTTTCTGGTTTAACAAAAAAGGATCTCAACCTTTAAGATGTCTGTCAGTAGGGATTCTTTCAATTATTTAGTCAAAAAGTCATAAAATGAGCACTAAATATGGTTATCTGATGTCCCCAAATTGCTCAGGATTATTGAACTAGAACACCTTTTTTTGCAGCTGTTGGCATTCTCCCTCAGTATTGAATTTAACAAAAAAATGTGTTGTCTCTGTTAGTGACTTAGAAACAAAAACATTGTTTTCATAACATACATTTCTCAATGTAACCATGTAACAGCTACAGATGTTGGAATAAGTGGGGCCTCCAAGATTTTGTGCCTAGGGAGGCTGCTGGCTTTATTTAAAACTTGAGGATGCTGGCAATAAGGACTTATTTTATATAAAATAAATCTTCTGAATACCAAGATAATCTATAGAATCCACTGTGATATGTCTACCGATCCATTATGATTGTGTGGGCAGGTCATACCGAAGCCGTCTGTCTACCTGGTTTAATATACACACCCAAACAAATCTCTGCCTTGTTTTTCTCCATACGTTATGTTGTCTTTAATGTCACTCTATGATTTGATGAGTTAGATTTTGCTGTTCAAGCCGCTGTGATGGCCAGAGCAGCATACAGATGATGACAGTACAAACAATCTTGATGTATGCACTCGTGGCCCTTCAAGCATTTCATTTCACAACAGAGCCAGCAAGGCAGTCCGTTAAGTGCTGCTGAGGCCAGAGGGGCAGAACTCCAACTGAGGCATCCACGAAGAGTTGACTGAGGGGATTATCGGCATCAATGAGTCACAATACTACCGTTTGAAAACCATATTGGTCAGAACAGGAAAGTTCTTACTAGAATGTTCTACGTGTTTTTAATGCTTGCTTTTACCTAATTGTACATTATATGCACATTACTGATGATAACATACAGCATCAAAACTCTTATTGTGTTAACATTTTGTGAAAGGACCAATAGTCATCCCTACAACGTAGCAATGTCTCAATATCGATAATATCGCCCAGTCCTCTTTTTGAAGTGGTTTTGAGGAGATTGCGCAACACTGGGATACATGTGTTGCATTGTGTAAAACATTATGATATAACTTGAAGACCGTATCACCCATCACTACCATGATAATTTCTTGATGCTTACTTTGTCTTTTCCTGCACAGCCAAATCTCGTAACGTTCAGACATGCCAAATGTAGGGGAAAACCTTCAAATGTGGGATTCAGCGTGTGAAATGTCCATAAAAGTGGCGTGCCATTTATGAGATCATGCTGATTCTCAAATGGATTCTTGCACAAAGAGTTATTATCTCATCCTGTTAAACAGGACCCAAAGTGCATGAATCATCATCTCTAAACAGATGGTGGTTGGTTAATTGATCAAGGAAGAAGTCTGTGACAAAATGCCACATGGGCACCATTTGGTCATTATTAGCAACCACGTTGCCGTTAGTTGTGGAGATGGATCGCGTGAGAGCCACTACGCATCGGTAGTTCACGCCTGGAGGAATGGTTTGGATGACAAGAGCAGCTGATAAAACCCTCCCCTTGTGCTATCTCCTGTTTGCTTCCAAGTATTTCATACTGCTCCTCACCTGATTCACATGATTTGAGTTTATTTACATCTCTGCGGTTCCATGAGACAACCTTTATGATGTTGAACATAATGTTGGGGTATTATCAAGAGGATCCTGACCTCCCCTTTCATTGAAATCAGAGAAAAATAATAAAGAAGGAAAACAAAGTACCGGCCCGACAAAAGCTCCACAGGAGTCCATGTTCACTGGATCATTCTGTCCAGCTGTGGCTGTAACTGATTCCCAAGAGCTGTCAAAGCAAGCACTCCACTATAGTTTTGAATTTAGTGTTTGACTTTGTTTCATCCAGGTTTTACTAGCCTGACCGCAGCAGACATTTCACCATTTCATACAGGAAAAGCACCGCTGTTGCAAAAAAACATCAACAGTGTCTGTTCTTTGCCAGCATAGCATCATAGTGCAGTAGCATGCATAATACCTGGACCCTGAAACCAGTGTTGTGAAAATTCACACTTCAAAAGAGCTAGCTCAACATTCAGTTCACACAGACTAAAATGAAACACTTCATTCGTGCTTTTCTTTTCCAGTACAACCTTTGATTTGTAAGTTAGTCCTGTAGGGATGGATTAGTGAGTAGATGAGTTTCTGTGTTTGGCGTAATGGTGCCACCACCCTGTAGCCTCATTTAGTCACTTGTTAGCAACCGCCTTTTAGTGTGGTTTTTACAGATATATTTAAAGTCATGGCAGGACAATGTATTGCCCATCAACTGTGATACATTTCAGATTCTGTGCTTTTCCTGCTATGAAACCCTCTTCTATTTAAAGCTTGGTGCCATAAACTGGTACGAGCATTCACATTCGTTTTTCGTTGTTTTTAATTTTTTTTATTTTTTTTTTTACAAATGTGCAGTTCACCAGTCCACCACATTCACTGAAGGATAATTCTTCTTTTTTTTGGTTGTTGTTTGATTTTCTTTTCACATTAAAAAAGAAAGAAAGAAAGAAAGAAAGAAAGAAAGAAAGAAAGAAAGAAAGAACATATAATGCCTCTGTATTACATTGCAGAGATGTCTACCGAAGTTAGCACACTAACCAGCGAGACCTGGCCCGTCCTGGTCCTGGTCCGAAGCCCCATTGCTAGCAGTACGAACACTAACATTCCACTGGTCCCTGAGCTCCCAGTCTGAACCGCTATCTTACATACGACGCCTTTACTAAAACTATCAATAGAATATGGAGGAATAACAGTTTTGACTTTATGATATCTATCTATTGTGTTGCAAAGGATGTTTAGCAGGTCCAAATATCCTGTGCTTGCTTCGCAACCACGAACAGTTCTTTGGCGCTCTGAACTTCAGAATGCTAGCTGCACAGCTAACTGAGCTAAATAGCCAACGGCAGCTACAGTTAACAGCAGTTAGCGGTTACTTTGATATGCTGCCACATATTTGTGCTGAGTATGTGAAGATTTCTGACATAATGTACCTTTAAAGCTGGCCGCACTGTATTTACGTGAGCTGGTCTGATATTGTCCATGCTCACTCACTGACATGGCTCACTGGGACACTTTGGAGCCATTGTTAACATTATTTATGAGCTTTAACTGGAGTGCATGTATCGCACTTAGAAAGTCCTCACTCAACTTAGAAGTTGTCAGTCACTCCAAGCATGGCTTCAATTATTCGAGAGTGTCACGTCCACCTCTATCTCTACAGGAACCTGGTAGAACATTTTGTTTGCTTTCTCTGAGACTGACCTGTTGTCAGTTGCCCTGGCAACCGTGTTCACCAAGCATCATCTCCTGCAGCGTGTCGGGGTCGTCACTTGGGGGCGGAGCCTGTCGTTCCGTGTCGCTCGTCGCCCACACTGATGCCTCCTCACAACCAGAGAGGGTGTTACGAAGTGAGCGTTGACAGGAGGACAAGTACGTGAGTCTCGGGCTGTCTTTGTGCCTAATAGTGCCTGAGAAATCAGATTTTTTTTTTAATGAACGTGAGAGTGATTTCTTTCTCTTGCTTTTCTATCAACAGATCTCATCATCATCATGAGGAAGATCACCGGCAAACACTTGCTGTGCCTCTTCTTGCTTGCCATCCCGCTGTCCTGGGCAGAGGACACGAAGAAAGATGTGAGGAAGACTGAGAATGACACAGGTGAGGGTTCAGCCCGGTTGGACGATATTTTATGTGCGCGTATGTTCTTGCTGTTTTATTTGTTTTGAGTTGCGTGCGGTGCGGTGCGGCGTTCAAAGGCAACAGCGTGAACGAAAAGACATACCAAAAAACATCCTCCATATGCCATAATAAAATGGGCTGGTTTTGCAAAATGAGCGTGTGTGAAATTAAATGTTGCGAAAATAAATATTTGAAGTGAGGAGAGACGGAGGTTGTTCAAACCTGCGTGGCTTCTCCCGCCCTCATATTTAAATGTTTATTTAAAGGTTAATAATGGAGTTTGGGAGAAAGAATTCAGACTCAGAATTTTTATATTTACAATATTAAGGAGGTTATAATACAAACTCAGACATATTTATCGTTTCCATACGGAGTAAACAAGCTGTTTTCAGAGGAAAATAAGGTTCCCAGAAGACTGTTTTAAAGCAAGAAAGGTGGCAGGGTCCGCCACATATAAACAGTAAAACAGTATGAAAATGTGTTGTCCTTTACAGCCAGTTTGTTTATTCAGTCACGAAAATGAAAGCAGTTTGTTTATTTAGTTTTTTTCTCATCTTTTCAAAACGTCTTCCCCATCATTTCACAGTGCATCTTTAACATATTTTTGTGTTTGAAAATTGACATTTGCAGATTTAACCTGACTAAAATTCCCATCTTGAATCATTTCTGCAAAGTAAACCCCCCCCATCCTCACCCTCCTCACCCCACATCAAAAATGACAAATGACATGCAGCTAAATCAAAGACAAAGAAAAACAAGATTAAAAACAGCCAAATACAGCATGTACAAGACCAATGAATTTAATAAGGAAACAAATGAATAGCTTCAAATAAAATAAAATCAGTTTAATTTATATCGCCCAAAATCACAACCACATTTGTTGGTCTAGACCCTTGATTCCTGTGCGAAAAAGCTTGCCAAATTAATAGAAATAGAAATAAAAACGTTTGGGGAACAAAAGGAAAAAGAAACCCCAGGAAGAGCCACGGAGGAGGGAACCTCACTCAGGGACAGAATATCTGATACTATGAATGATGTAGAATCTATATGGAGACTGTGGATCCAGGAGGACAATGTGGCTTTAAAGAATAAATTCAAACTCAGAATTTCAGAATTTCAATGTTGACACAATTACTGACGTAGAAATATACACTCAGAAATATTTATTTTTTTCCATGAGTGAATAAACAAGCTGTTCAAAGGTCCACAGAACACTGTTTGAAGCTAGAGGGGTGGCAGGGTCCGCCACATATAAACAAAGTAAAACAGTATTAAATTGTGTTGTCCTTTAAGGTCAGTGTGTTTATTCATTAATGGAAACAAAGAGGGTTTGTTTATTTAGTTGGTTTAGGCATAAAAAGAGCCAGTCAGTGATAATCTTCATCCTTTTTCACTCTCAGTTTATTAGGCACACATCAGAACAGATAACAGCTTACTCCTTTCGACACAGAGCCTTCTCCACAGCACTGCTTACACTTAATCTGTCCTCAGGAGGATTTGTTACGAAGCGTTTTACAATTTCCAAGCAGTCGAAAACATTTATGAATCCAAGGAATCTTGTCAAACTCAGCGTTGAAGCACACAAATATGTTGGAATTTATTGGTTTTCCAGTTTTATTGCAGTTACTTTGTTTTTAGCGTGAAAAAGATCCTCACTATAATTAACGCCATTTGGACATTTCGAAATGTCTTTGTCGTTTAACCAATGTTGCATACAAGTGTATCTGTATAAGTGGATGTGTTTGTTTGACTATGTATTTTTCAACACAAAAGGTGTAGAAGCAAATGTTTGCGCAGCTGCTGTCGATTATTGAGTTGTAACACAGTTTGAGCAGGACGCATGCAGAGTCTGTCCCGCCTAAAGATCACACATTCCATAATTCCTGACTGTTGTGTGCCACACTTGAGTTTAATTCATATAAAACAAGACAATGTGTTGTGTGCTAAGCTTGCTTTGGTGCAACAATGGTGACACTTGGACCATTACAATATCAGCCAGTCAGTTTGATGATGATGTTACGGCCTGTTTCAGTTCTCAGATTAGCAAACCTGTGCCAAGGAAACATATGTCACATATGTACACTCCTTTGAGATCTGTTTTTGATGAAGCGTCTGACTTTTTAGCTGCTAAATGCTCAACTGTGATCACCAGCTAGCTGCTGACTTTGTTGGCCTATTGGGGAGGTGGTGTCCAGCATGTTTGTCAGACCTATTTCTGATAGAAGTGAGACTGATCCAGATCTCTAATTTTGCTGCCATAAAATAAAAAACAAGAAGCTGCAAGAATGCAAAAAAGCTCCAAGAGCTGACGATGACTGCGGGGTCTGGCAGTAAATCTTTGGCCATCTTTGGGTAAATCTTTTTCTGGGCCCAGAAGACTCAGCTAGACTCAGCAACAAACTCTTTAATGATAAAGTCTAAGAAGCTCAGCATTGATCTGAAAGACCGCATTATTGATCAGAATAAGTCAGGAAAGTCACTTGGAGCCATTCAAAAAGCAGTTACAGGTCCCAAGATCAAATGTTTGTAAGTACAAAGCGCATGGCTCCGTTGTGTCACTGCCACAGTCACGAAGAAGAAGCAAACTTACACATGCTGAGAGAAAACTGGTCAACCAAAAATAACAAAAAAAACATGTGCAATGAATAAGAAGCTGCTGGAAGACATGTGTCAGTGTCCACAGTTGAGCGTGTTTTGCATCAACATGGGCTTAGAGGCTTCCCTGCCAGAAAGAAGCCCTTTGCTCGAGCAGCAATATGTTTGGAGGCGAGAAGATGAGGCCTTTCACCCCAAGAACACCGCACCTACTGTCAAGCACGGTGCTGGTAGTGTTACTGTATGCTGTGGGGCTGTATTGCTGCCAGTGGATCTGCTGCTCCAAAGACAGTAAATTGAATAATGAAGGAGGAGGATTATCTCCAAATTCTTCATGAAGAACAAAAGTCATCAGTCAGCAGATTGGGTCGTGGGTGCAGTTGGGTGTTCCAACAGGGCAATGATCCAAAACACACATCTAAAGTAGTAAAGGAATTACTAAAACAAGCTCGAGTTGAGGTTTTGGAATGGTTTTCCCATAGTCCCGACTTGAACCCCATCGAGAACGTGTGGACTGTGCTGAAGGAACATGTTTGTGTCAGGAAGCCAACACATTTAGTTGAACTTCATCGGATCTGTCAAGAGGAGAGGTTGAAAATTAAGCCAGAAGCTTGTGGATCCTTATCAAAAGCGCCAAACTGAGGGGAAAATGGTGGTGAGGGACATTTAACCAAATATTAGAATTATATTAGAATAACAAATATTTTTAACCCAGCACATTATCAGAAGAGTTATAAATTCATTATTAAACCAGACTTCATGACTGCTTACATATATATTCAAAAACAGTAAAAGGTACAAGTATATTCCACTTTTTCTATACGTTTGGGTACAATACCAGGGAACACTGTCTGCCAGCTCAGAGCTCACCTACCTCCATGGATCTTGCAAGCCTTTAAACTGGACTTTTACAGAAGGACCTTGTGGAAGATATAACAGAAGCAGGCAAAGAGGTGACCGAAGTTGTAGCCCGGAGATTCAGAGGCAACGCAAAGGGGTAAATAGTTAAAAGGCAAACAGTTCACTGAGGTCAGCTGGATTACAGCTAGGCTATGGTGAATTCAGCAGCCCCATTATGGTAGTGCCAGCGAGCGATGGCTTACATTAGCGAGCTCTGGCTAACTTTGGCATGAATTAACTGATGTTACTGAGCGCACTAGCTAATGTAAGTGCAAACTAGGGCTGTCAGGCGATTAAAAAAATTAATCTAATTAATTACAGGATTTGTAATTAATTAATCTAATTAATCGCATTTTGATCTCATATCTGCTAAAGGTACCCAAATAAAGAATTCGAATTCTAGGACATTGCAAAATTGTATTGCATGACTAATCAATTGAATACACGAAGAAGAGAAGAACGATACATCAAACTCACGATTTGGTTTGTATCACGATCTTTGACCCACGGTTTGATACAAACCTCGATTTTTTCTTCTTTCTAAATTAAACATTTTATTTATGTAACATTTCAATAACTTATGTATATGATAACTTGTCTGATAGTATCAGAGGTGCAGTATTGTGGAGGGCGTGTCTATCTGATGGTCTGTTAACTGCACAGATCCCTCACTCAACTTAATACAGAGAAATGTCCCACA
>CAEMYA010000024.1:5886716-5902214 GCA_903131615.1 Diplodus sargus
AAAATACCACAGCTGTACGTGGAGAAGCGTCCTTCCTCCCGCCCGTCCTACAGACTCCTCGTCACATTTCTGCCATGCGTCTGTCACCGGCAAAAAAACTTTACCTCACCAAGTGTTTCTGTTTCTGACAGTGACGTGCCACTGCCAAGTAGCCTACGGGTCATGCAGTGTAATTAATCAATCTAATTAACACGTTAAACTGACAGCCCTAGTGCAAACTAATGGTAGCGAGCGCCAGCTAGCACATAGCATTATTGGTTGATTTAAACACACAAAACCCCAGGCCCCCAGGACGAGCGCCAGGCTTTGAAGCCAGTTTTCATAGTGGCCATGATTCTCATGAGCCTAGGACAGAAACAGTTGGTTGAAAATCCTCATGTTGGAGCCATAATGTTGTTGCTATAATATGAATAATGTAATTGGGTGTCACTGTTGTAATTAGCACCGAATGTTATAAGTAAGAACCCACCTTTGTGTGGTCAGGTGTTTTCCGCCCGGCAGGCAAAAGACGCAGCTTGTTGCTGCATTTAAGTTCTTATCATTGTGTTTGAAAAGGCACAAAATGCATTTGAACATCATAAAGAATCATCTGGAATTGTAACAGCTCGAAAAAGGTGAGAAAAGGAAGTCGTTTTCTTTTAAATTTACTTGTAGAGGAGTTCATGAAAGCAATGAAGGATGTACACCCAAGTGTCATTACTTGACGTCCACTGAAAGTGCTTGCTTTTGTCAGTGACAGGCTGGGGCAGTGCCGTCTAAAAGGCCAGTTTTGTAATGGTTCTAATATGTACCCTTGTTAAGGAGTACAATGATGGCACTGCCCCAGTGATGAGCTGTTGTACCCCTAAAGGTACAAATTTAGCACATTATTTCTGACAGTGTTGGAACTCAAGATTGTCATGACATACATGTTCTTTACAAGTGCATGTAAACTTCTGACCACAACTGTATCTAAAAAGTGAAAATCAAAGTGTGGATGAGGGTCTTAACATCAGCAGGAGAGGAATGCAACATCACCGGGCTGAATTCAGCTATTTCCTGTGATGTCACTGGTTTTGGAAGGGAAGGCCCCGAAGCCATTAGTCATGAGGCAGTAGGGAAAAGGTTCGCTCCAAGAAGGAGGATTTTTGATTTATTGCCTTGTGAACTGTGCAACATCCAGATTGTAAAGAAGACATTGTGGTACAATTGTGAGTATGTTGGTAGAGTAGGCGCCAGTGTCTGAGGCCATGAGAGAGGAGGAGTGAGGCCCCTTTATAAGAAAATTCCATTGGAGTGATGAACATCTTAGCTGCCATTTCTGTTTGCAAATAACATAACACCAACAAAAAACAAGAAACACACCCCACCTATGTAGTCTACATACTGTTCTTGGTGCAAAACCACTAATTTGCACTGATTTCATAGCCCTTGATCCAGCCATAGAATTGTTCCTACTTCAGCGCAGTGAAGAAAAATAAATCAGCAGATAATCAACGACTGTTTGCCAGTACAAATCATTTCAAAGACAAATGGAAGGCCAGTCGTTGAAAATGAAAGAATGAAGAATGCATGAATTTGCATATTTTCTTTACATCTTTTATTGGTTGAGAATATGCAATCCAATCTGCTAAAAGGCCAAGAGGGTAACTACGGGTGCCGTAGCTACAACACCTAGAAGCTAGTGACGGCAGCTACTAGCGTGGATAAGGTTGGAGATGCACCTCAAAGATGTCCCCATCTTTCAATGTCAGGAAGCCTTGGAGTCATGTGACAGTGTTGGATTTATCATTAAGGATTTATTTGACAAATTCTACAAAAAGAGTTCAAGGCTGGATTGCAAAGCTTCAGAGGAACTAGATTGCCCCTGAGCCCGTTTGAACGGCACAACAGTTAGCTAACAGATAGCTTCGGGGGAAAACGAGTTTGTCCAAAATTTTGCTTCCAACGCATCAGAAACATTTTGTTGTATGTGACATCATCAATCACAGAGTTAATTGTGTATAGTGTATATTGTGAGACGCAGTGAGCAGTTTATTTTCAGACATTACATTAGACATCACATTATTTGTTAGTTGCCTGATCAGACAACTGCATGAAGCATTACCCTCGCCTAGAAGCAGTTTATTTTCCCCGGGCAAACATTAGTGTTGAACCTGAATACCATTAGCATCCAGGCGGTGTACACTGGACTATGAAATCTGGATCGGGACGTGGATAGGTGACATCAGTCCGATATCCGATGAGTCAATCACATCCCAATCAGAACCCAATACTGATACAAGATCGCATCCATCCCATCCTTTTTAGATGTGACAACCAGCGAAAGAAGCCTTTTTTCATTTGAAAAAGAAAAACAGAGTGGTTCGTCAAGAGGTTAGTGTAGCATCAAGAATGTCATAACTTGACTGGCTTGGGTAAGAGTTTTATTTACCAACGTGTTCCGCTGGTGGTAGCACCCTCCTACTGTTGGTCTGACTGGTAGAAGTTTACACATAATGGTTTGTACAGCGTTTTTTGAAAGTGCCTGCACTTTTTCAAAGGGTTTCTTAGGACGATTTCCCAAACTTCCAATACTCAACAAAGCTATTTTTTGTTCTTCCGAAAGATATTTTGTGATGACAGGTCAAACCCTCCATCTCTCATTTCATTCAGTAGTGTAACAACAACTACCTGCAGCTGAATGTTAGTCGGACAAGGGAATCGGTTCAGCACACTCTGCACTTCCCTGAATCTAATTTTCACCAGTTTTAGGAAAGTTGAAAAGTTGACATTTAGAAGAGACTGGGATCAAACTAGACAATAAAACTAGCTTCAACCTGCAGAACGCAGACATCCGCTGAAGCTGCCGGCAAAGGCTCTCTGCCGTTTGCAGACTCAAAGCACCCCGTTTCCTCCCCCCGCCCACCATCTGTGGGCGATTTGCTACTCCCCATTTTCTCTGTCTCCAAAAAGAATAAGTGCTCCCGTATGACACACACTGCCCCCCAAATCATTTGCCTTCCAATCCCCACTGTATCTGTTAACAGAACCATCACTCTGCTCAGGCCACCCATGACCCTGCTGCCTGTTGAAGGTCATTTTGTAGGGCTCTGACAGTGTCCTCCTGTTCCTTCACACACAAACGAGCAGATAATGGTACTGCTGCTGGGTTTATGCCCTTCTACGGCCCTGTCCAGCTCTTGCTTTTGCTTCTCCATTACACCTGTTATCACCATAATTTGCACCAAAGCAGGTGAAGTTAATTCACAATTACTTATGCTTCCTCAATGGACAGTTTGATATCCCTGAAGTTGAACTGACTTGGTGTGTTTCCTTATTCTTTTAAGGCAGTGTATTATCATTGCTGTTATTATTCTAAATGTATTGTTATTACTGTATGGTCACTCTCATCTCCTTTTCCTCCTTTTCCATCTCTTTTTTGTTTTCCTATGTGTACTGTAAAGCACTTTGGTCAACGGTGTTGTTTAAAGTGCTATATAAATAAAGTTGTGTTGAGCTGAGACTAGTTTGTTTTTGGATTCAATCAAACGCAGACTGCTCAGTGATAAATCCTCCTGCCGACAGGCAAACAAGTTTTGGAGAAAAGGAGGCTGAAGGAGGCCAAGAGCAAAGAAAGTAGTAAAAAACACATTTGTACAACAAATGTTTCTCTTGTGACGTTTTATGTTGTGTTAAAAACTCTTCTAATTAGCAAAAAGCTTCTTCTTCATGGGAGCCAATAAAGCACACACTCAACCTGCACCTACTCAGGCTTCATAAATGGTCAACTGGATGCTGAAATTGTCACATCAGAGGGTTTATTTTCCTCTCTTGCTCAGGGCTACGAATTCCTTGTATCACAACCCAGTTAAGTTAAAAGGAAGGTCAGCATGCCAAGCTCTCCACCACTGTCCACCAGTTAGATCGCACTGAACCTTTACCACCCTGCTTTTTGGTGGAGAGCTGATATGGCAATGACACCACATTGTCTGTTGGAGTGAACCCCAACCTCACCCAATGGGTTTTAGCCAGCCAACAGCCTTCCACTCGTAAACTGGCGCCATGAGGTGGTCCCAGTTTTCTTACTTGGTTTGAAGTTCAACGTATGGGACGACACAGCTCCCAAGCTCACGCGATTGCATTCATGCTGTTTGCTTTTGTAAAAAGTCTTTGAATACACATTTACCGCTTGCAATCAAGTGTTGACCCGACAGAATAAATAGAGGAAAATAAGACACTGCATGTTGTTCCTAAGTGCCTCTTAATGTCGGCCTCAAGAGAGTGTGATCAAGTGTTTGCTTTTCTTGGTCAGGGAAACCAAATTGACTTCTGATTTTATAAATCACTGTTATCAACTCTGTTTTTTGAGTGTGTTTATGAACACTAAACAATGGTTCTTCCACTGTGTCCGACCCTAGTTTGGAGCCAGGTGAGGACCAGGCGACTGTTTGCGAGGCGAAAGATTTCTCCACCACAAGAAAGTCGCATCCCTGTAAGATTCCTCTGTTCATCTTTCTTTCTTTCTCCTTTTCAGTAAGCATGCTTATAGATGTTGGAAATTGGAATTTCCTAACTGAAGGTCGCGTTTTAACGCGACTGTCTGAATTGGTGAGTTTGATCCAAATGTGAGGCGTTAAATTGTTGAATATAGCAAGAATTCAAAGGTAGCTCCAAAAATATAGGGGGTAGTACGTCAACAGTAACAAACAACTGCTGCTAACTACACTCTGTAGCTAGCTGTTGTTAGCTAATTAGCTCATTTAGCCGGGTAGGTGTGTTGAGGAGAGAGTCTTTTCACATCTCACACTGTGAATTGAAGATTTATATGGGCCAAACCAGAGGTGATTGTTGGGAGTTTTGCATAGTCTATGTTGAATTTGAACGAAGTGTGTTTTATGATGAGATAATGAGGCAATAAGGCTCATCATAGTAGGTTGTATTTTTTGGATTAGTCATTACTTGCTTGTTACACAGTAGTATTATAAGAAAGAATGGATTGGCTGACTAGCCATGGCACTTTTTTTCTCCACATTCTGTTGATAAAGCTATTTTTTAAAAATCCGCCCATATTTTACAAATGATGGTCATAGGGCCCAATTTTGAAACATTCAAAAAACAAAAACTTTATCAAAAGAATGTGAATGCATCTATGTCTATACATTGTGTTGCAGTAATGTCTACTGAAGTGCCCTTGCTAACCAGCTAGCCCCAATTCCCATAAAGTTAGAAAAATGTGACCGGGCAAGGTTCTGTTAAAATGGGGGCCGACAACACCACCTAGGATTTGGCTGAGGCCTAGGACCTCTTAAAATGACCAAGATTAAAATTAAGATAAAAATTTTAAAAAGTTCTTTTCGTCGAGGGAGAGCAGTTAAAAACCAGTGGTGCTTAAAACAGTGAATTCAACCAGATTAAGGAGTAACAATATTTATTTTAAGAGCAGGTAAAACAATTAAAACGTATATACTAAAATAATGTGGCAATTCAGGTGTAGGGGGTCAAAACAAGAGTCCATGTGTCTCTGCTGGTGTCCTTCTTGTTTTAGTCTGGCTTTCCTCGGGGCAAAGCCTGTAGAGGAAACTCAGGGCCAGTCAAACGTCCTTTTTCTCTAACACAGCTTTACACATTACACGACACAACAAACACCGGTCTTTTAAGGGACTTACGCGGAAGGGTGGAGTGTTACCTTCCGCCACTAGTAGCCGCTAGCGGTCGGTGTTTGCGTTTTCCTCTTTGTGTTGTCTCAGACTTCCTCCATGCCAATGTCGATGCCATTCTCTCTGTGGGTTCCTGTTCTGCTCCCTCCACTATGCTCTTTCTTGCTCTCTCCATTGTGCTCCCTCTTGCTCTCTGCTGCTCTACTGCCTTTCTGCCCCTTTTATCTTACCTGGTCCACCAAACTTTCTGGTCCCCAGGTGAAAGTCCTTAAAGTGAAACCCTCGCCAAAAAGCAACCGAGGCTTTATTTGCGATTGAATATGAGTCAAACCTTGTGTAAAAGCATAATTACGACGAAAGAGGCACTTTTAAGACTTACCGTAAGCTAATTTTCAATGGAGTGCCTGGGGCACTGCCACGCTAGCATCAAAATCGCTATTTTTAAAACACTAAGAAGGCTCGACACAACATGAAACTTTGCTTGAAGTATCACCAGGGTCTCTAAACATGAACACGAGCATTGAGAACATTGTTTATGTATACAGAGTTTACTAAAAAGAGGGTTTTTGGACAAGTCATGTTAGCAGTAGCATCTCCGGCGCGTCGCCGTCATGGCAGACAAAAAATGTCGATCCCCGAGTGCGACCTAACAGGCAGGAGAGTAATGGTGGACCGCTCCTCAAGCCTGCCTGTTAGGTCGCACTCGGGGATCAACACTTTTTGTCTGCCATGACGGCGACACGCCGGAGATGCTACTGCTAACGTGACTTGATGCTAGCGTAAGAGTGCCCCTTGTACTCCATTAAAAATTTAATTGCCCGAAAGCAAAACTACAGTAAATCTTAGAAGTGCCTCTTTTGTCGTAATTATGCTTTTACACAAAGATTTGACTCATATTCAATCACAAAAAAAGCTCTGGTTGCTTTTTGGCGAGAGTTTCACTTTAATCCTGATTACATATCACGATGGCAGAAGTAAAAACAACGTTGAAAACACACACACACACACACACACACACACACACACACACAGGATTTCAAAATAAAAACATGCAATAAAAAAGGGTTAAAACGTTAAACGCTTAAAAAAAAAGCTAAAGAAAACTAAAAAAAGTAAAAGCATGCTTAACAGTAAAATCAAGTCAAAATCAAGTTCCGCCTCATGACTAAAACATGTCTTTAACTTATGTTAATATCATATAGAATATTCAGTGTCTTCTTGCTCAATTTCTTCATTAAAACTTCAAAACACAACAGCTCACTAAGTGAAATATTCAAAACCCAAACACCATTTTTAATGGTATCCCCGTGTCAGCATATGGTTTGTTTAGTGTATCATTATAATGTTGTTGTTTTTTAAATATAAATTCTCTCTGGGTAAATACTCTTTCTGTTGGCATTTTTTCAGAAGCACAGGTCAAACATCATGACTCCTGCACGTCGCTGCAGCCGCCTGATGGAAAACTGCTCCTCTCACGTGCCGTGCTGTGACCCCTGCGCCTCATGCCGCTGTCGACTCTTCAACACCATCTGCCACTGCTGGAGAATGAACCCCCTGTGCTTAAAGAAGACGTAGATGAAGCAAGAACACACACACACACACACACACACACACACACACACACACACATACATACACACACAAAAAAAACATGCAGACACAGACCAGTACCTGGTCATATGTATAGTTATAAGACATTTTACCTAGAAAGTGCACACACAGACACAGGCTGCCCTCAGGTCTGTGCGTTTTCCTGTTATACAGCACAGGTGCAGTTCGGAGAATATTCTTAGTCTTCGGCATGAAGAAGAGACAAACAAGAAAACCGCAAACCCAAGGTTAAATGTGCACTATGTAGTTTTGAGGAAGAAATGTTAAACAGCAGAGAAAACTCATACTTAACTGAGTTTTCATGCCTTAAAAAAAGACAAATAAAAAAACTGAGCTTACAGGTGCTATTTGTGAGAAAAACACATTTCTGAGTCTCACTCGCAACTTGTCAAAAACTGCTGCTTTGGGATGGCGGTAGACCCTTCCTACAATCCCAGAGCATCATTATTTGACGAGTTGGAAATGACACTCAAAAAAAAAAGGTTTTCTAGTTAATAGCACCATAAAGGATAACACAATATCATACTTTGTTTGTATGTGGCAGACCCTGCCACCTTTCTAGCTCCAAACAGTGTTCAGGGGAACTTCTTTTCCTCTAAGAACAGCTTGTTTATTCAGTTATATAAATGTTTTGTGTTGGTATTATTACCTCATTGATGTGGTAAAAATGTAAACTCTGAGATCTAGAATTTCTTCTCCAAGACTTAATACTGCCTCTAAATGCAATTACCATCTTTCTTTCCATTGTCTGTGCTGAAGCCACAGACAATGGAAAGAAAGATGGTAATCAAAGTTTGACGCTTGTGTTTTTTTGTCGTCAGTCTCCTGAGAAATTAAGAAGAAAATACTCACAGAAATGTTTACAGGATATCAAAAATACCCATCATACAATTTAACCAAGAACACTTGTGTGTAGAAAATGTGTAAAGTGTGTGCTGTGCCTCGGGTATTACCCACACTGTTGCTGCTTTTCTGTCATGTTAAGCATGTGGGAACCTACTACTAGACTTACATCAAAAACACGTGTGGGTTCTCTCACCAGTTATACATGTGAATTTATGAGTTAAAGTTACTGTATATTTTTGCTATTGAATAAACACTTCATAAGCCTCCATCACCCTTCTGTTTTTCTTCTTTTCCTAGTTCCTAGTGTTTTTTTTTGTGGGACTGTCCTGAGATGCCTTAATGTAAATCACTTAAATGTGGATTTATGGGAGGAAGCACCATTTCATTTAGAAAATATGAGACAGGATCAAAACAAAGTCAAAAAGGAGTTACTTTGCGAATCTTAAAATATCTTGAGGGTAGACCGGGACTTATGCTTACGAGTATTCCAAAATAAAGCAGATTTGCATCTCTTAACTCCCATCAGTTTACTCTGTGGTCTGAAAATGTTATTAACTTGGTCTGGTAGGCTGTTTGCTCCTCTTCTGATGGAAAGTGAGGCGAAGGAAGGAAATCCAATTGCACAGACACACATGCAGATATGTAACATTAGCTGGCATGTTTTGATTGACAGCATATTTCACAGAGGTTATCATCTGTTCAAACGTGGATGTTTTTTTATTTTTCACGCTTCTATCCATCAAATACTCCCCTCGCTTCACAGCAGATGCCAATATCCCTCTGCACCGGAGATCCTGACATGGCATCCGTTTGATTGGCAGCTCATTTGGGCAGATAGGAGCTTCTAAGCCCGCCCTAGAGATGAGATTTCAAATACAGTAATCTATAAGTGATTGCATTTTCTTAAGGCAAAAACTTTCCTTCGTATGCATTTGTTTTTCACTCTTTTTTATCCACAGAGTTAGTGTAAATAAAGAAATAAAGAACTATAATGAGTTTTTGCCCCTGTTACTCTCAGGCAGGTGTATTTTAGGATAGTAAAATGCAACTCTTTTGACAGGCACCTGGATTTTCCTCCATTTTATTCCATCTAATTTGAACCTACACCATGTGCGACTGTATGTTGTGGACACATACTGGCCCTCATTTATCAATCTTGTGTGAAAACGGGTGCAGATCTGAGCGCAGAATTGGTCTTACAACAGGACACACGTGTGATTTATGAAACTTTCGTATCTGACCAGTTCCACCGTACGAATGATCGGGTCTTGATAAATACGGCGGCTGAATTCGATCGTCATTAACATGTTACGCCCTTAAATATTCCTGGTTCGGAGGCCTCGCCCACTGAGGTCAAACATGGAGAGAACAAGCACTGGCAAGAAGATAAACTTTTCCCAGATGGAGATCGGCATCCCGGCAGCGCTGGCACATCAAAGGCTCCATTCACTAATGCAATGTTGTGCAAAACTGAACAGGCCAAAATAATATGGCACACTTTCTCTGGGGTATACAGCAGAGTTCCCCCTGCTGGTCCGAGATGGAGCCACCTGCCCTTCAGCACCCCGAAGCAGCTCCACTGTGACCCGTGTGCGTGTGTGCGCACTTGCCGCACTATTGAATCTGCGTTCCTGCTATGTCATGTTATCGTGTTTTATTTTACAAAAAGTGGTATCAGGAAAAAAGTGGGCTTTTTCTTTAAATTAAAATGTTTGTATTTTGTTTTATTCGTTTTAAGAATCCGTTTTGATCTGTTCTAAATATGTGACTGCTTATGCTTAATGACAGCTGAGGTTTGTTTAATAATTATTTTTCAGACACCCAGATTTCGCTGTGCTGCGCCGCAAATCCACAGACTCAGATTTGCGTACTCGAGCTCAGACCCGACGTGAGATCTGATCGTAGCTTCCGCTCACGTCCAAATTGATAAATGCCGAAGTTTGCGTGGAAATGGTCGTACGCACGGTTTTCTGCCGTACGTTCGTTTGATAAATGAGGGCCACTGTGTGTTCCAGCTAATAGGGGCAGTTACAGGTCATCTGTGGCCATAATTCTGCGTCGCAAAAACGTAGGCAAAGTTCAAATTACTTAGAGTGAATGACAGGACCACAAAGAGAGCTGGGGTGGGGACGCCAGGGATTTTGGGCCCCATGAAAAAAAATCTAGTTGGGCCCTTGTATAGGTTGCCAATGTCTCAAAGGGCCCCCTGTCAGTGCCGGGCCCTTGGAATCGTCCTAACCTTTCCCCCCCTGGCGGCGCCCCTGTGGGGACGTCTGCGTATAAACTTACAAAAGAGCCCAAAACTATATGCCTGCTCCTCCAAACGCTTCAACAACAGCTTTGATTTTACTTTGAGCGAGACTGGGATAGGCATCTCAGCCTCTCAAGAGCAGGAACTGAGACAGCAAAAAGGCCTTAAAGGCAGATCAGGAATTTTTTGGTGTCAAAGAGGAAGGGAAAATAACATGCATGAATGTTAGTCAGAGAGGGAATAATGCAGAAGTTACCTTAAAAGAGGCACCACTGCAAAGGGAGACATCACTTCCAAGTGCAGCCAGGCTTGTTGAGAGCTCATTTGGCATCATGGCAGAGCTCTCTTTCAACGTGGATCATGGCTATCTGGAGGGGCTCGTTCGAGGGATGAAGGCCGGGATTCTGACCAGTACTGACTATCACAATCTGGCCCAGTGCGACACACTCGAGGGTGAGAACATTGTACCACGTTGTCATTTTTGGAGTGTATCAGGCCTGCAGCTGCCTCCTTTTAAAGATGTTCTTGTGTGTGCGGGCGCCTTGAAGGTAGCTGCCGCTCCTTATCAGCTTCTTCGGCTTTTCAAGGAGATTAACTGAATTCTGTTTCCAAGAAAGTGTTCCTGTCTGGGGGATGGAAGTCGGAGAGAACGAGACCACAGAGATATTAGGTTGAAGTATAGTTTCAGGATTTTAACTCCTGAATTGTGGGAATTCATCATATATCAAATTGTTTTGCATATAATCTGTATGTCTGTAGTATGTGGGTCATTATCAGCTGCACAGTGTGTTCAACTGTCAGACATAGCCATGTGATTATTAAACTGTGTCATGATTCAACTCCAGCAACCAAACAGGAAGTGGCTATGGAAAAAAAACAAAAAAACATATGATTCCAGAGCAAAGACGCCTGTGATGTGCTGGACACGACTTAAGCCGAGGCAATGAAAGAAGTTGAGAACAAAACCTCCGGGCAATGTCTCCCCTCTCCTCAGACATGAAGCTGCACCTGCAGAGTACAGATTACGGGAAGCTGCTGTCCTCGTCTGAAGAGGACCTGACTGTGTCTCTGGTGGACAGCAAGCTGAGGGCGAACCTGGTGACTGAGTTCAGCTGCCTTCGCTCCAACGCCCTGCCTCCACTATCAACCTTCCTTGACTATATCACGTATGCTTTGACACGACATGCGCTGAACGATAAATTACACAAAGGTCACAAGATGAGCAAACAGCCACATGACTCATTTACTCCCTGAATATATCCATTCAACAGTTTGTCTTGCTTATCTCCAAAACAAACCTAATTTTGCTGAATATAAAGGCATATTTGTAGGGCACAGAGCAATATAAAATGCCCTGTGGATAAATAAAGGCACATCTGTCTACCCTGCTCTGTTGCCATAGCTACAGCTACATGATCGACAATGTGGTGATGCTGATCACCGGCGCCCTGAAACAGAGAGATGTGGCAGAGCTCCTCCCGCGGTGTCACCCATTGGGAGCCTTCGACCAAATGGCAGCTGTGGGCATCGCTCGCACCCCGACTGAGCTCTACTCAGCCATTCTGGTGGACACACCACTGGGTAAGTTCATCCAATTATCTGTCGTTTAATCACCAGAGATTTAGCAATAATAGTACCCTTTCAGCCACAGAGTCTTTGTACGTCACTAAACTAGGCTAACTATAAGCTAATTATCCATCACTAGGTTACAGTGGAAATCCTTGAAATGTGGAGAAATTAAATAAATTAATCTGTTCATTAGTCAACTTATTAGGCCTAAAATGTATTAGATTTTTTACTCTAATGTCAACATTTTGATTTCAGGCCTTGTCACCCAGAGAGAGTTACAGTAAAAGTCATCTGCATGTTTTCACAGAGTATGTAGTTCTCAAAGTTTGGTGATGACAGCAGAAATACTCAATAAACTACTTTAACCTCAGCAAGTGGCAAGCTAGACACTGAACACGCTAGCCAGTAGGTTTAGCATCATCACTGTAAAAAAAAAAAAGTCTGTGGTTAGATCAATTTAAAAATGTAAGTTAACATAGCTTTTACATTTTCTAGGTTTGAAGAATTATTTCTTCATTTCAAAGAACTCACAGCTGCAGCTTTTCCTGCTGGAGATATCTTGCTCCGCATTAGCACAAAGACGAAACGTGAATTTGCGCCCAGTGATGTTTTTTTGTGTGAGGGGGTAGAGACTGAATTCAACAATAACCTTCATCATGTTTCCCATTTTTTACTTAATTGTGAAGATAAATAATCATGACTTACTTTCAAATGCATTAAAGACACGGTAAGTTTCTATCATATCAGTATCAAGTATAAACGTGTCTCATGCTGGGAAGTCCGCTAATAATCTCATCATCTTTCTTTGGAATCTTAATCTAAGTTGGTTTAACTCTTTAAGACTTAAAGATAGAATAACTCATATAAGTTCTGAAGTGATCTGAAATCTTAAAGGTGTTATTAATAACATTCATTCACCAAATGTGGCATTCCATCTCCCCCTTCCGTTGCATAGACGTCAAAATGTTGTTTGAATCATCTGCCCACTTCAAGTGGCTGCCAGTTCTTTGTGGCTAATGTTGCTACCACCAGCTGGCGATAACGTCACTAACACTCGCTGATATCAATGTTGTTAACGCTAGCTGGCTAACTGTCAGAACTCTTAAAAAGGCACAAACAAAACAAAAAGGAAAAGAGACACTTGTTTTGCACATTCAAGTGCAGTAGATGTTTCATTAAAAAAGGATTTGTCTATATACAAATGTTATCAATATGACCTTTAAGTTACTTGACATAAAGACTAATTGATTCTACTAAATTCCTGTATGATGTGTAACAGTGGCTCCACTGTCTTTATCCTGTTTATTCCCTTTCCTCACATTTAGTCCACCATTCGTGACTTGTTTTTAAGATGACTTAGTAAATCAGGATTTTGACTTATAATATTTTTAATTTTGCCATCCATATTTTTTTTAACCACTGAAAATCAGAACAAATAGGGGGCAGCATATCACTACAGTAACCGCTAGCCGCTGCTAACTTTAATTAGTTTAATTCTAACTTCTATCTTTGCAAGAAGATACATGGTTGTCAGAACCGCTGCTGATAATTTTAGTGTCTAAGTACTGAAGTTAGTCAAACTGATGCCCATGAATGTGTTGTGTCATAGCTCCGTTTTTCCAGGATGCTGTGTCTGAGTCCAACCTGGATGAGATGGAAGCTGAGATCCTCAGGAACAAACTGTATAAGGTGACCTCAGCATGGCTTATGACAAAAGTACCATATCAAACTGAAGCTACTCTGACGAATAGCAGCCAAGGTGTGTGTGTGTGTGTGTGTGTGTGTGTGTGTGTGTGTGTGTGTGTGTGTGTGTGTGTGTGTGTGTGTGTGTTTGTTCAAGATTCTGGACAGTAAAGATTTACGACTGTTTCAAATGTGTGTAACAACTGCAGATGTTATGAAGTTGTGCAAAGATGTGCTGAACGCTTATGTTACCATGTTTGGTTGAGGGCCAGGGTTTCTGAGCCAGCAGGCACTTCTGAGCTTTATGGATTAATTTTTTTCAAAGGCGTACATCGAGTCTTTCCACTCCTTCTGCAAGAACATCGGTGGTGTCACAGCAGATATAATGTGTCCTGTCCTCGAGGTACTGTGACCATGTCCATTCATGGATTTGTTGAATTTACACATCCCATATCTGACCTCCCAACAAAAATGCTCTGCCTGTATGTGTGTGTGCTGCAGTTTGAGGCAGACAGGCGGACCTTCATCATCACAGTGAACTCCTTTGGGACAGATCTCAGCGGCGCAGATAAGAGTGCACTGTATCCATCTTGTGGTAAACTTTACCCTGAAGGGCTGCGACTGCTGGCCAAGGCAGAGGACCATGAGCAGGTCAAAGCTGTGGCCAACTGTTATCCAGTGAGTCTCTGATTAGAGCGCCCGTGTTGTTATTAAGTCAGATACTTGGTTTTCTCTAACCATCATTTTTTTTGCAGGAGTATAAGCTCATTTTTGATGACCCTGAGCCAGGATCTGATTTTAAGACTCTGGAGGACAGATTCTTTGAACAAGAGGTATTGTCAGTTTGTTGTGAGTCAAGATATGTTGGTACCCCAGATGATTTCTAGCAATCTTATCATTTAAAACAAACACTTGAACCGAGCAACACATTACATACCTCTGCTTTTTTTTTTTTTTTTTGAGCGGCTTTTTTCAATTAATTTGAGACAGTGCATACAAGTAAACAGTGCATACAAGAAAATCACATGCTAGACGTGATTCATGCATATCTGCCTTTCTGGCTTCAACTCTCACCCCTTTTTCTTTTCACAGGTGAAGCTGAACACGCTCGCTTTCCTGCAGCAGTTCCACTTTGGAGTATTTTATGCCTACATCAAACTGAAGGAGCAAGAGAGTCGCAACGTCGTCTGGATCGCCGAGTGCGTCACACAGAGGCAAAAGTCCAAGATACACAACTACATACCCATCTTCCCGGGAACACATTAACTGAGCAATAAAGAGACAGAGTGTAGATCTATTTAAAGGTGCAGTATGTAAGAATTGGCCACCCGTGAAATGTATACTTTATTTATACTTAAATTTATACAAACAATTAGAGGGCAGCACATCGCCAGAGTGACTAACTGTAGCTGCCATTAGCTAGTTAGCTCAGTTAGCTGTGTAGCTAGCAGTTAGGACTGGGAGTTCAGGGAACCTTGGGAGTTTTGGTGTCTACATCCTTCGCTAACTTCAGCAGATGTCTCTGCAACACAGTATATATATAAGTCAAAAAATTCACATTCTGTTGATAATTTGTTTAATTTTGTGAATGTTTGCAAATAAAATTATGACATATTGCACCTTTATCACACAGCTGTAAGATATCATACATGGAGGTAATAAATGCACTTTACCAATAATTGTTTGTTGATCTCTTTATGATCTAAGTTCGGTTGTGAGGATTAGTTACAGTCACAAATATGTTCAGTGTTTGCACTACAGACCACAGAGAATACAAGAACGAGGCCTCTACGTGTTAGTGTGTTCACATTCACATTACTGGCACAATATCTGCATGTCCAAACAGGACAGAAGTGTGCAACACAGGAGGTATGACTTTGTGTAACTATACAATGTGGTACAAAATTCAATAAAAAAGTA
>CAEMYA010000024.1:5908276-5944705 GCA_903131615.1 Diplodus sargus
TACAAAAATCTTTAAATTAGAAAGGCGGCTGTGTGCAGATGTCTCACCACATCCAGTGCGACGCTGAGCGTGGCAACACCAGCCTGCGCCAGCGGCCTCAGCTGAGGGTTCCCCAACAGAACAGGCAGGACCTCCACCAGCCCGTCAGTCCACAGCGAAACAGCCTCCTTCCACAACGTCTCCGGCCTCTGGCCCTTCACATCCTGGTACACACCTGCCAGAGTGGCGAGGGGCCCTGAGGTTGGAGGACGACACAGTTTCAGGGTTGTGCTCTTTACACATCAAGCTTTACAGTTGCTGTAAGCGTTGTTGTCATTTTAACAAACTCTCTCTGGGTTTTGCAGTTAGCGATCCCCTCCTCCCCTCTGCCACACAACACATGAACCTGCAGCGGTAATCAACAGATATAGAGCTAAACAGGATTCTGCTCTCTGTGTGTTCACCAACACACAGAACCGCCTCTTAAGGGAGTTCTCTGTCCTGATTGGATAAAGTGGGCAAGGATATCAGAAAATGTATTTCCTTTTTTACTGCATGAGCAGGAGGAGGAGAGACAATGTTAGTGACCAAACACTCTATAACAACGATAACTGTTAGTTAGTGTGATCTAACATTTATCTTAATAATATATAATATGATGCTGTTCTATGAGAGCAACAGCAACAAGTAGACGGGTCAGTACAGAAGCGCTGAGAGGGAAGCGAGAAAAATACCTTCTGGTGATGCATGTTCCAGTTGTTTTTATCGTAAAAGTTTTGGCAGGTGTCATTTCAGCAGATCTGAAGTGTGTGTGTCCGTCCACGAGGTACATATACAGTATGTGTATTGTGAGGTAAGCAAGCTATGTAACATATGTTACACATGTGTTTTTAGATTCCATTAAGAAATGAAAGTCATCACTTTAAGTCCCATTTAGAACATTAAGCACTGATACGAAAACTCCAAATAATTGAGAAAGAATCCTGACAAAAATAAAGACAAATCATCCACTGAAACCTTCAGAGAAGAAAGAAAATGACCCTCACAAAACTTTTCTTTTTCTAAATTTTGTTTCACAGATGAAAAACAAGTGAAAATCTAGAAAAGTCACATATACATCTGTACATGAACCTGACGTCTAGGCTAAAACACAGCAACATTTGGGCTGTCAAATTTAGATGCCTACTTGAAGATGGACCATATTTCACCGGGATTTGCAGTCTAGGGTTTCAAGTGGGTGATCTGAAAACATACGTACGTACATTGTAGAGAATAAAAGGTGTGTTCATGGCATAAAAATCCCCAAAACAAAATAAAATCAAAAAGTGATGCCACATTTTAAACTGGGACAAGTATAACCACCAGCATTTGAAGTAGGAGTCCACTGCTCTACTTCACCATCACACCATGACAGCTTGACGTAGTCTTAGTTTGTAAAGCAGCATATTTATTTCTTCACTTGGTTCTGGCTGTGCACGTGCAAATGTTCGTGCGCACGCTTTACAGCAGTATTTATGTTAATGTATAAAACTGTTGCCATGACGATGTCCTGGAAGCTTCTTGTCGGCAGCTCGTGGTTTATATAGATTGATATTTATGACATTTTTAATGAAACATCAAATGCGTCGAGACTACGTCTCCATGAAGACCTGTCTAACCTTCCAGTGACTTTGAACACTTAAAACAAATCATTGTCGCCTCTCTTTCAATCTACAAATGAACAAATTATTAAAATGATGACACAAATTTGTTCTTAGTGACTGTTGTAGGCTGTAGCCAGGCAGTGTAGTTACACTCATTATTTGCCTCAATTCCACCTTGTGATCTCAGTTGAACTTTCCTCCTTTGATGAAATATCACGTATCTTGCAAGCTGCAGTAGCAGAAACAAAACCCGATTTTATTTCAAGATCCTTTCGGCTAAAAGTGGCTCACAGATAGTCGACGAAATTGGGCTTCTATGGAAGCAAGACATCTGAATGACGTAAATTGCCTGCCGGGTCAGGGCTTCTGTAGATCAGAGCCTAACAACCCAGAAATCGTGATCATGTGCGTGAATGATAGAGACAAGATGCCTTTTATGATTCAGATAATGGGATAAAGAAAGACGGAATTAGATTTCTGCCAGTGAGAAAAAGCAGGGAACCACTCTGTCAGACACGAAAAGGCACATCCTTAATCTGACAGCACACCATTCTGTCATCGTAGCTCATGCATCTGTAAACCAGTGCAGTACACAGAAAAACACTGTTTTTATGACATGAGAGCTAAAGTTATGTGATTGCTGACGTGACCACCTAGCGTCATCTCCTCCAGACTCACTCCTCAGTTCCTGTTGTCCCAGCAGAGAGGCGTGCTGCAGCAGACTGAGGAAGCGTGGCAGGCTCTCGGTCAGGATGTGACGCAGGGGGCCGTTCTGCCACACAGCCAACAAACCTCCGTCACCGTGGCCCAGCAGAGCCTCGGCTCGCTGGAGGACTTGGAGAGGCGCGGCACCCAGCTCCTGGAGCAACTCGCTGTCTCTGGACTGCAGAGAGGGAGGCAGCACATTAAAAACTGCACAGATACGCCTTCAAGTGTGCCATTTTTGGAGCCTACAGTGTCCTACAGTCATTTATCTTTACCTGCCGTCTGAATTCAACAAGGAGATGTTGTAAAGTTTTGATTCTCTCCAACAGCTTACTCCGGATCTGAGAGCTCAGATATTGAATCCGTGCCTGTGAACACAACAACATGCAGTATTTCCAAGTGCCGTAGTCAGCACAGTAAAGATTTGGCTCATTTTTCTGCTATTGGTGATACCTCCACCGCAGTGAGGCTTTCTAAACAGCCACTCGCTCTCAGCATCAGCCTCTGACCGGCCGATCCCACAGAAACACCGCCCAGAGTTTCAGGTTTGCTGTCTCCGTCTCTTTTCAGCACATCGAGCGTCAAATGGCGATTCGCTCCGACACATGCAACCACAGCGACGTCCTCGTTCAGACCAGGACCTGGACACAGACAGATTCTTCATCATCGTAGGCTGGATGCTTTTGTCACATTTGCAAACATTGTGCGGATGACTGTGTGTTTACCGTTCATGTACCCCGCTGTGGTCCGAAGACATCGTCCCTCTAACGTCCCGTTCAGCCATATCTTCTCTCTGCGGTCCAGTCTGGCCTGCACCTGGACACCTGACCCCCGGGGCCCAGACAGGGAGCTGCCCCCCACCTCCACACTCCAGTTACCCATCCTAGACTTTGAAGTGAACAAACACACATTTTTACTTGCATGTTCATGAGGAAGCCTCGTAGATAAAAACAACAATATATGTTAAGGTTTACACTGCAGGGATTTTGTATTTTTGTAGGCTTAGCATCGCCCTGGTTCCCACAAAAAAATCCCATAGGCTTTTTGTCGAGGGATTTTGGAGTATCCCTGAAAATAAGCTCTGTGCCAAACACAAGTTTATGAAACTTACACGTTTTCTTCAGCGAGATCATCTTCACTAATGAAAACTGCTTTTGTGATTTTCAAAGCGTAAATTAAATCAACAGGAGCGAAAAGCTAATGTTAGGCTATTAACAGAGTGCATCGGGGGCGCATGATTTACCACCACTGAACGTCTTACTACACAATTACTGCACACTTTTTCTGTAAACTGATCAATCTATAAGTTGTAAAGTTCGAGTTTGAACAATTTGCAACTACAGTCGGCCTGTGAAGCCGCACTAGTGAGGAGGTGAGTCTCTGTGTTCAGTGTAACGTGTCAGCAACTGATAAGATCCGTTACGCTTTGTTTGTTATTGTTGGATTGTATTTCTTTCTTGGTATGCAGCAACAACTGTTCCACATTTATTTCGTAGAGTGACAGGTATCAATTGTCACGGTCAAAAGAGGGGCCTGAGCAATAAAGTTAAGCTGCTCCAGATGTTCCTTAATTGGGACTTCCAATTCCCCAGTCTTCATGACTATTACTACAGCACCCCTCTCACTATTTCTTAGCTGGGGGAAGTAATGTCTGGAGTCTTGCTGTCACCATGAGGTGGCCGTGCTACCAGTGGAGAGGAGGCTGCCAAGAAAGTCTGACACTTAACTTCCCAGAAAACCACAACTAAAGGTTATATAGATACTTGAGTGGGAGGGCAGAAGAGCCGGACATTCATGTGGCATTGTAATAAAGTAGCTCAATTCTGGATTGAATTTGAAATGTGGATCTCTATTCAATTTAAAAAAAAAGTTCAAATGGAAATTCTTAAACTTGCCATTTAATTATAATATTTGGTTGTTTAAGGGATAGTGCAGAAGAAAAACACTTGAAGCACCAAAGTGAAAAAACACTGAAACACTGAAAAATCCAAAAGACAGTATTTTGCCAGTGGGTTCTCAAAAAGGATGTTAATATGAAAAAGGAACAGAAATTAGTTTCAGAACATGGGTGGGACACTGTGAGTCAAGGTGAAGAAGATAACGATGGGGAGGCAGTGCTTCTCCAATCCTGAGACGCTTTGGTAGAATTCACCTGTTTTGTCGTAGTTTAGGGACTTTAGTCAGCCATAAAGTGTCTGTATAAACTCAGGGGGAAGCATAACATGTAGTATGTAAATACATAGCTAACGTTAGCGTGTAACATTACACACTTGCAACGTGAATAATTTTGGCACGGTACTCCAGCCAAGGTTTGAGGCCTTTCCGCCATTCCACTAAGTGCCCCTCGGCTTCCTTATCGGCCACCTCCTCTTTAACTGAAAAATTGCAGAGACAGTCGAGGGCCAAAATACTATGTGCCCCTCTATCCCCACCCGCTGTCCATTCCAGCAGGGCATGTCTGATCTCCAAGGGTGAAAGCTCAATTTTTGCTCCCAGCTGCTTCTGCTAGTTCTGCGCATGAGGGTGACATCATTATGATGACACTTGATTAGTGTGACATGTTCCCTCAAAAATTATTAGGAATAAACAAAAAAGGGAAAAAAAGTTTCAAGGGAATAGTGGCCATTCAGTGTTTATATTGTTCTATTACGACAATTTTCAATAATTAATATTTAACAACAAACTGATGTAGAGGGGGCAGTAACTTCGTTAATAATGACTGGTTTCCACATAACATGCCGTTGTCACATGTCAACATTTATTTATGATCAAATGTGATGCTAATTTCATGTGTTCACATGCGATTAATAAGTTATTGCGTGAAGTTATTTTTTTTTCCTGTATAGGACTTTGGACAAAGATGCAGATAGTACCTTGAGAATAAAAATATGAGCTAGGCATCATGTGTGACAGTTGCAAAAGTGAGATATGAGCTATACAATAGGTATGACAAACAGAACCTGCAACTAGGTATATGAGCTACATAGGAGACATACCTTGTATGTACATATAGGGCTTATATGTGGATATAAAGAAGCAATATAGGAGACCTATATGCCCTGTATATGCACATATATGCATATATGGGAATAGTTACTAAAAAGGCTGCGCTTTTTTTCTTTGTTTTTTATTTTATTTTGCTGAGCCCAGAGAGTCTCCTCTGACATTACTTCATCTGACATCACCGACAGTATTTCCACACCGATGTTCAACCCAAATCAGCGCCAGTGGTTGCAGCTGTTTACCTCAGAGAACAAAGATATGTTGGAGCGCTTAGCTGAAGAGGAGTTGGTCAGGGCAAAGGTGAGGCTGCCGTGATGAGGCCGTCCTGTCACTGACAGGCGAGACTGTGTGTAGAGCAGCTCCTCTCCTGAGTTCACTCTGTGGGATCCTGACCATGACAAAGTCTGAGAAACACATGGAGGGAATTAAAAGCAAATATGGATACTGAGGCTGAATATCCACCACTGCTCAACCACAGACAGAAAAAACATAATTTGATTAAACCAGTACAGCAGCTACAATTTCTGACTTTCCCCATAGAGTTTTCAGATGTGGGAGAAAACCACAGCTATTCATCACTATTTGTATGACATGCAGATGTGTGGACTCACGGGCTGTGGGGGACAGAGGCCCAGCAGCACTGTGTGCTCCAGCCGATCTCTGAGGTTAGTCTGAATCTTAGTCAGGAGTGTGTGTGAAGGACAAGGCGCAGGAGACACTTTGTCCAGGCCGACATTCACCTGGAGGCTGTGCATGCCCCGCGGACCCTTCTGGAAACAACACAGAGATTTTTATTTTTATTTTTATTTTTTTCAAACAGCAGCAACATGCAGAGTGTTACAACAGATTATCAGGTCAGCGTGGAGCAGAGTACCTGGTACTTCATGCCTTGCTTGATGCTCCTGTGGTCCCATTTCAGCTCTGCATTTTGTGAAAATGAGTTTCCCTCCCGGCCGACTGACACGCAACCTTTAACAGAAGACAGAACCAACTGCACGCGCGCACACACACACACACACACACACAGAACAGGTAAGTGGATGCTCAATAAAGACTTATCATTTACAAGTAGACATCCATGGGGGTCCACCAACCTGCTGTGTTGAGAACACAGCGCAGGCCTGCGCTCTGCTGGAGTTGTCCTGCCAATGTTTGTTCAGGCTGAGGGAGACGTTAACAGGGACTGCACTGCCCCATGACAAATGCGTCTGCATGCACATGAAAATTTACAGAAAGAAATCAACACACACAAAAACTCTACACAAATATCTCTATGCAAATATATATACATGTGTTCCATAAGTTAATAAACAAGCTGTTCTCAGAGGAAAATAAGGTCCCCAGAATACTATTTGAAGCTAGAAAGGTGGCAGGGTACGCCACATATAAACAAAGTGAAAGTAAAACAGTATGTAACTGTGTTGTCCTTTAAGGTCATTTTGTTTATTCATCATATTCAGTCATGAAAACAAAGAGAGCTTGTTCATTTAATTTTGTTTAGGCAAAAAAAGGCAAAAAAAAAGGCAATGAAGGTATTTATCGTCTGATTAAAATGTCTTCCCCAAAACCACAGAGTGCACCTTTAACGTAAACTAATTGTATGTTGTTGTTTTTTACTTAAATGAGACAGTGTAGTCAGCAATTTTAATGGAATTCTTCATGGTTATTATGGATGGCGACCTTTACACTCGACACATCCTGTAATCATGAAAAAGATTTTCAAAAAGTATTTGGGTAGCATCTGGTTATGCTTTCAAGAGTTTTAATATTGTGCTGTGCTCCTGGAGCGAACAGAATCAGTAGATACGGTTGGTCTCGGAACATTTAAAAATGAGGCCACTCATCTCACGGCTCGGACATTACACAGTGTTGAATAGTCATATGTCAGTCGTTCACCCAAAATGAAAATTCACTGCGGATATTGGCTGACCTCTAAAAGCCCCGAAGTGGTACTCCTGCTGAGCCGAAGCAAAATCATCTGGCTCACTTAAGTGCCAGAATTTCCATCACAGTGTGAAACAAAGAGGTAAACTTGTGGCAGCGTACTTGCTGGCTGCTGCGTTTCTCCCTCAGTAAGCTGTGCGACAGCGTGTGAAAGGACATCTGACTGAGTGCGGAGGAGAAGGGCTGCTTCAGCTCCAGCCTGGTCTCGTTCATCTCCTCTGACCGGCTCCATGAGCTCAGAGCTCTGACCTTGAGACCAACAAATGATTGTGACCACGGAAAGCAGAACAGGTTTACACATGACTTTTGTTTAAAGAGACAAAACAGGATTTTTGTCTGAACAAAACGATTTCCACTATCAGGGTCATGACACATTTTGTGCAGTCTGACCTGCTCCAGCCGGCCATGCCTCGTCCAGCCCAGTAAAACACTGTCCTGTCGGCCGTATAAAGAACTTTCCAGTGTCGCATCCAGACTAGTCCAACGTGGAACGCAGTTTATCTGCACTGAAGAAAGCACAGGAGAGAGACGTCAGCCAAAATCAGTAGCATGATTTCTATAATTTTAGAACTTCTCTCATTTCACAGCAGATGCCACTATCCCTCTACACCTGAGATAGCAGCCATTTGATTGACAGATAATTTAAGCAGATATGAGCCTCTATGCCCGCCCTAGTGCCTACAACAGTCAATGAGTGATTGCGTGGACAAGTGACCCTCTCTCTCTTATTTCCCCTTCCTCCTGAGCCACTTACACGCCAGCCTGCGCATGATTGACGCATCATGTAGCCTATGAGATTTCAAGTGCAAGGGCATTCTGGTCTTCGAATCTTGTTTTCCCAACTAAGCCCTTATTTTGACTATTTTATATGTTTGTCAGTGTCAATAAGGAAATAAAGAACTTGAATGAGTTTCTGGCCCTTTCACTCCCAGGCAGGAGTAATTTTAGGTCATGCAACATATTTTTTGGTGATGCACCTGGATTCTTTTCTCAGAAAAAACAAGTGTCCATTTTCAATGATGAGCATGTCAGACTATATGATATGGACCATGCTGCTTTCCAGCTAATAGCCGCAGTTACATGTCACCTTTTTTTTGCCTTAAAAAATGTAGGCATGAAAATAAATGAATCATTCAGTGTGTTCAGACTCCTATAGATTAATGACAGGAGCACTTTGTGAGCTTTGAATTTACTTTGGACTAGGCTGTGATAGGTGTTTTAGGATAATTGTATAATATCTTTTAAATATTATTATTATATACATCCAGGAATAGAAGCAGGTTAATGTGATGTTGGGCTTCATCAGACGATGGAATGGAATTGGACAAACATGGTCTCTGTGATGGCCCTCATGCTTTCAGAGTTAGCGTGCAGTGGTTTTACCCTTCAGGGTCTGGTTCCCTATCTCCAGTGCTGGAGGTGCAGAGTAGAGACCAGACAAGCTGAACTCCTGACTGCCCCACACGGCTCCATGCTGAACTTGGTAGCTCCAGTTTCTGGCCTCATACACCGTCTTCACTGCGACAGTCCTGGGGAGCGGCTTCAACTACAGAGCGAAGATGAGCAACGTGTGAAACATTTAGGATTCCAGTTTGCAAAAATTTCTATTAAAGATTGATCAAATGTACTTCTTTAGGACAGACGCATACAGAAAAATGTATACCTGTGGGTATGAGTGTTTGAGCTCCACAGCCTGTCTGTATCCACTCTCTATAGCCGCCAGTTCCCCCGTGGCCCACAGCCTCCTCCTGCCTGACAACACCTCGACCAAACCTGCCACACTGGACTGAGACTGGTTCAACTGGAGAGAAGGAAAGAGGTGAAAATTTGCTAATAAAAGTCTGCTAAAAATTAAGAATCTCCATTTTTGAGTAAACTCATTCTTTAATAAGTGAGCTTTTGAGAATAAGAACACACCTGAGAGCGGATGTTGAGCTGAGAAGGCAAGTAAACCAACATCCTGGGAATATTCTGGACCACTTTCACCATCAGGTCCTTGCTGGACAAAAGACCACCTGTCACTTTAAATATGTGCGTTTTTTAAATTCTGAGGCAGTGTGAGTGTTTTTTTTCTGTATGTGTCTCTCGACACCGACCTATGGGGCAGGTGGTGTCCCTGGAGGATCAGTGCCAGTGAGCAGCTGAGTTCAGGGTTGACAGCGATGGAGCACCTCAGCTGGGACTCAGTCAGTCTTCCCCAGGCCTCCACCTACATCAGCACTCAGAGACGGTTAGCACAGAAGAGCAACGACAAGCAAAAGTTGAGCGTACGCTATCCTCACCTGTACGGCAGGGCTAGTTTGTCCCTGTATGCTGTGTTTTATTGTGACCCTGGCCTCCTTGGAACCACCGTGTGCCCCCCAGCCTCCTACGTCCCCGACAGCTTGGACTCTCCAGTCGCGACAGTGAACGTCCAATAAGGCGCTCCGCAGAGGACCTGCAGAGAGGATCAGAGGATCCTGAGAATCGAAATTGTATGATGTATCTTTTGTTTTTGCAAGAGAAAACCAAGAGCTGTTTGCAATTTAAAAATAAGATGGATTTACTTTTATTTACTGATAGGGAAATGTTGCTGTAATAAGGTATTGCACACTTGAATGTGGTTCTTGATGACTTTACTGTGATGAATCAATCACTGAAACAAAAGTGATGATACTGTTGTTTGTTACTAAATTTTTAAAAACCACTATGAGCCGTCATTCGTAATGCCATTGGTGACATCTGCTGGTCAGTCGATTGTACTGCACTTGAATGGTCAGATTGAAGCAGAGGTGGGAAGTACTTTTCAGGTATCTGTACTTTACTTGAGTATTCATTTTTCTGACAACTCTTTTCTTTTACTCCTTTACATTTTCAAAGCAGTCTCATGGCCCTTTTGTTATTACTTACAGAGGGATAATTGATTATGTACAATGCTCGACCAACCCAAAATGTCCGTATTTGAAGTCCCGGGAATGAGACTCAGCAAACAACTATCTTTCTGGAGCGCTTACAGACAGCTGGTACAACTCCTACTGATTCTACCTTTAAGTTTAATAGTCACTGAATTACATTCGTATGAGGTGAGGTTCAGTTAGCTTTGCACAGAATTGGCTGATAGAAATGTCCTTCAGAGGGATTCTTTTTACTTCTTGAGTGCATTTCAGAGCCTGTACTGTCATATTTCACTTGAGTAAAGAAGCTGAATCACTACTTCTGCTGTCACAGATTGAAGGCAAAACTTCACAATGAAACAAGAAGGCAAAATACAAATCAAAAGTTGCCTGAAACTTTCATACTGGAATGAAAAAAAAAAAGGTTACGGAAAGAAAAAAAAATATTTAGACAACCAGTTCACCCTAAAAAAATTCATTAATATTTATTCTCTTGCCTGTTGTAGCTGCAGCAACAAAATATGTATTTCTGACTTTTGGGGTGGACTGTCACTTTAAAATCGGACCTTTGAACTGAGCAGTCAGGGTTGTGTTCACACTGCGCCGCGTCCCTGTTAGATTAGAAGCTGTGGGAGAGTAGGAGAGCAGCAGGGCCAGACGTCCATCAGCCACACTGACATTAAAGCCTGAGGTCAGCAGCTTGTGTCCGTCCACAGTGAGCTCAGCCCTGGACTGAAGCTGAGAGAGGACTCCCTGGATGGAGCACAGAGCCTTGGAGAAGGAAAACATCCACTCTTAAAAATACACGTTCAACCAAGCAACAAAACGTAAAGAACCAAAACATGAAGATGTTATGTAACCTCCGTATTACGTGGCAGTCCTCTGTCCTGTAGCCACGACCAGCTGTGCCACATGTTTCCTCTTATCACCTTGTTCACTGGGAGACTTTTAATGTAAAGTCTGGCTCCAGCCTGCTGACCTCCAAGCTGGGACTGTAAGGTCAGAACCTTACCTTCAGAGGAACCAAGATCTACCTGCACACACAGTCCACTGTGACATTAATCATACCGCTTCATTGAGTGAGCTGTTTCAAGTCAATCAGTGGTTAATTCTTTATGAGCTGAATGTATTTGAGTTTCTAACCTGGATGCTGTTGTTTGCAGGGACTCCCAGTCGCTTCAGATAGTTCACTGTGTGTCTAAAATGACTTGTCACTCTGACTGTTTCAGACATCTTTGCCACTGTCATCTCTTGACTTATCTGCAAAACATTCAGAATATAGACTGAAGCAGCTGTCATTTAAAAATCACAAACAAAAACATGCACATTTTGGGAACCAACTGCCATCTGCTTTCAACTGCAGCACCAGAGCGCCACGGATAAAAACTGATTTCATTTTAGCATTTTATCAGACACCCCACTGGTTCACAGAGCGCTGCTGCCGCCTCCTACCTTTTGATTTCCTGCGCTGCTGTGGAGCAGGTGATAGTACGAGCCATTGCCATGACTCCCAGAGTTCACTGTTACGGCAGCATCAGCAGGGACACCCAGCTCCCTCAGCAGAGGCACAGAGTGATTTAGATTTAGCCACACTTCATTTTTATCCTGAAAAAACAACAGCGTTGAATTATCATGCAAGGCGCCACATTCTCAGCCTCTGAAGACGGATCAATTAAAGGGATAGTTCCTGTACTGATGGGGAACATAAGCCACATAAAAAACAACCTAAGAAAATCAATATCAATATAAGGACACAGAATGTGGGAGTTTGGGAGAAAATGATAAAACAGCTTCAGTTCCCTGTTGGAAAGAGCTGTCTGACAGCATATTAAAGGTGCAATATGTAAAAATGTGCTACCTTCTCAAAACTCATACTCCAAACAGTCAGGGGGCAGCATATTGCATGAGTAACCCCTTACTGCTGATAACTGCTACAGCAGTTAGCTTGTTAGCTTAGTTAGCAGTGCAGCAAGCAATCCTATTAGCTGACTCAAGTCTGGAAGCTCAGTGCACTGGGCGACAGTTGCTGTTTATACCAATAGCATAGGAGCTTTTGACCACTGGGAGAAGGAGATTTTCTGAGTTAGCATCCTGGTTAGCATCTTAACTTCATTGGTTTCTTTGACACACCGTTAAACTTCACAGTCTATTGATAATTCTAGTTACATTTTGAGTGTTTTAAAATTCCTACATATTGCACCTTTAACTAACCAAGACAAAGGATGAGTAGATCATACCATATTACTTCAAAAAAGCCATTTAAATCATTTCAAAGGCAAATAAATGGGAATTGACAAAAATTGATGATTAATGTGTAACACGTAATATCACATTACTGAACACAATTGAAGTTATTTCCACACCTTGGTTTTTTTAAGAGCCACTGACGCCTTTAACTCAGTATCATCTATCGCCAGGGAAACCTGCGATTCAGCAAGAGCTGGGGAGACAACGAACAACCCGGAGGACTGTATCCTGTCCGGACTCCCCCACTCCTACAAACATGATTACAAAGTGATACTGTGAAGACATGTCAATAGTCATGAATGAAATAACTCATCATAAGTGGCGTGTTTTCTATACCTGAATCACTGTGCAGTTGTTGTGATACAGCAGCGACCCCTGCAGGCCCCTTTGTGACATCACAACTCCACTGGCTCTGACTGTACACTCCTCCATCTGGATAAGGGCTTCACTGTCATATCTCTGTTTCCCGGCCCGGCTGCTCACTCTCAGTCTGCTGTGCTGAGGGACGTTTATCAGAGAGGGAAGGTTGTGGCTGAGCTCGCCCTCCACACTCAGATCAGGCCAGGCCCTTGCATTCAGCCGCAGGAAACCCCTTTGTCCATCCAGATCGGTGTCCACTGTGGCTGTCCAGATACCTTGAGGGTCCCTCTTCACTGAGCCGTTCAGATGAGCCTGGAGTGGACAGAACATCGAGGTCAGTACGACCAATGTTGATAGCTAATGAGACGGATAAAAACTGGATTCAAATTCTTAGCCCTCAGCCCAACACATGCCTGTGCTAGTGGCATAAACAACACTTCTAGTGCTCTGAGATCAAAGCCTGGACCACTAGTTGCATGACTACCAAAGCTAACTAGCTAACTGCCACTACAGTTAGCGGGTTACACATGTGATGTGCTGCACCCTGTTTGTTTTGAGTATAAATGTGATAGGTGAACATTGGGGCTGACAGTTGTGTCAAGGCTCTGGTAATTATCCATAAAAATCTACAGTACCTGTAATACTGGACACTTTGACTCCAGAGCCCAGATCCACTGTGTCCCTCCTTTGACCTCTATGAACCTGTTGGCTCTGATGGAACACGTCCCAGCTTTAATGAACAGGGCTCCGGCCTGCTCAGGGCCTCCAGGAGCAGCAGCCTCTATGAGGATCATCTGCGGCACACCATGGCTCCTTAGCCTGAGGAAGGAGTGTGTGAGGGTCCCAGAGAGACGTGGAGGCCTGCAGGACTGACTCAACTCCAGGGAGAGGTCCTGGTCGTCTGCCCTCAGGGAGGAGGTCATGGTTAGCTGGCAGGGGACGACTGACAGGAGGCCCTGAAGAGCCAGGGACACTGGAAGGACCGTTCCCTAAGGCCCAGACACACGTGGAGGATGTTAATCAGTGTTGAGAGACTTCAAACGCCGACTCATAAATACTACTTACACTGTGTATGAGCTGTTAACATATTCCTAAACACTAAAACATCTACATGAAGAACTTGATCAATAGCTCCTAGTTTCCAAGCTCCTGACTTTGAACTAATTAGTGACTTCACACTGTGTATTTCACACAGTTTAGGAGGAAGTGTCTGTCTCCATGGTGGTAGCTGGTCAAATATGGGTGGTCTTGCAGCTGTATCATCATTTGTTTCGCTCTGCTCTGCTGCTATTATAAATGGGCTGTAGCTTGACCTACTAATGGGCTGGAAACTGCCTTTGTAAAGGAGGCTGTGCTAACATGGACGGGGTGAATCATGTAAGATATCCCAGTTCTTCTGACGGTGATAAAAGGAATGACAATGTGTTGCCACAGCGAGAGGTAAAAGTAATATTTACAACTTAAACATGTTAGTTTATTCAAGTTTTACATGCAACAGCACACAGAGCTAATAGATTTCTTACCTGCAGGGCAGGACAGTAGTGTGTCACATTTACAGCATAGGAAGACTGCTCCTCCTCTGTCGGTGCAGCTCTGGTTTTCCCCAAATTACCCCTGAAAAAACAATGTCCCAGCTCCAGACCAGCCTCCACGGCAGGCAGATGTGCAGATGAAACATTCAGGATGATTGCTCCGTGGGTAGGAAATCCCAGCGTCTGTATTGCGTCCACAGAGTGCTGTACAGATGCTTTCAGACTTAGGTGGGGGTGACAGGTTAAATGCAGTCTAAGGTTGCCCTTCTCTTTGCCCTCAGTCTGCAGAACGGTACTGAGATATGTGGAGCAGCCAGAACGGGTGATGGAGATGTTGGCTGAAGTCTGTGACGGGAGGAGAGACTGAAGAGGAAAATGAATCGGATATGAAAAATGAATTGAAATATACAAAAATGTACTAAAAAAAACACAAACAAGACCATTGCTGAAAGGCCTAACAGCCGCTTCTTTACCGCAGTACATTTGACATTAAAGCACCAGTGTATAGGATTTAGTGTCATCTAGCAGTGAGCAGAACTAAGCAGCAGATACTGTTGGGTTGCTTTATGGAATCAAGGTAAATTACTCTGTAGCACAAGACACAAACGGCAAACTCTCTCAGTGTGAACTGCATTGGCTCAGAGTGGAAGAAGAGAAAGGTTGGTATTAAAAATAACTTTTAGCAAGACTAAGGCCCCAACCACACTGAGACTCATGGCTGCAGGGAAGGATGCTTAAAAAAATGCCTTGGAAAGAGCATTGGACAAAAAAAGTGTGACATAGGCCATATTCCCATGGCGGCCATTTTTCCTCTGGCATCATGCTCGGGTTGGGAAGCTTACATGCTGGATTAATGTTATTCTGTTGTGTGCCAAGTCATGATGAATCTATCGCATTGTTATCATTTAAGATCATTTAAAAGATGATGGACAGCCAAAATCTAAAGTAAAACAACATATTTGATGACCCATTAGCTTCTGTTAGCATTCAACCACTTCCAGGTTTAAAATAAACATATCCACCATTTTTTAGAATTGATTGCAATTTGCAACCTGGTACACAGCAGTACAATGTCTGAGCTTCCCGCCCTGAGAGTGAAGTCAGAGGAAAATGGCCGCCATGAGAATATAATCTGTTGCCAAGACATGCGTGTTGTGTAGTTAAAATCCATTATGAGGCTAATGTTGATTTCAACCATGGTCTTGTTGATACATTGTTGGTATGCAGTATTGGTATTGTTAATGCAACTTGTGCTGTATCGGAAAGACAAGAGTCATCTCCAAGCTGGAGATGTTTCTTTTGCTTTCCTTGTGCTGGGAAACAAGTTTCCTGGTACTTCTTGTTTCCTCTCTAACCTTCAGTAAGACACATCGCTGATGGACTAAAAAGTTCCAGCTGGTCCTCCTGTCTTTTCCTCCCTGGTGTTGCTTTGCCAAAAGGAACATGGAGCACGCATCACTTTCCACTCCCAGTTTAGCCTGACTGGGCGTGGTCAACAAGCTAACAGTGAGCTCCCCTGGAGCACCAGTGGTGGCCAGGGTTTGCTGAAGCGTGACCCTCAGGGAGGCAGAGGGCTCCCAGGCAGCAGTCATGTTGACCTGAGCAGAGTGGGTGTTGAAAGAGACTCGAGCACTTCCAGAGAGGGAGGTATCACTGAGCTGACCTGACCCCTGGAGGTCCAGTCTGTCTGGGATCATGGATGCAAGAGAGGCCCAGTGATGCTGGAGGGTCCAGCCAAATTCAGCCTTTTGGTCCTTTAGCAGGACAGACAAGAGGCACTGAAGGGAGTCGTGCTCATTTTCCAAACCCAAAGAACCTGTGAGTCCATCTTTCCCTACCTGTACGTGTATGGTTAAAGCTGTTTTATGAGGCACTCCCCCTTCAACTCTCCCCACCTGCACCCACACCAGCCTCCCCACACCTTTACACCGCAAAGACACCAACAGACTTGAACTGATTGCGTCCGACGCTACACTGACATCAGCCCAGATGTGGCACCAGCTTTCCAACCTCATCCGTCCTGTCATCTCCGCCTTGTGTGTAGCACCATGACTCCCATACTCAAGCAGCCCATGCCAACCATACAGGCCTAGCCTCTCCAACCTCAGCCCCAAATTCAAGTCCATCATCCAGGGACCAACAAAAACCCCGATCCCGAGCGCCACACGCTGAGGCCCAGGCCGGAGCAGGAGCCTGAGACTAGATTTATTGGGCACACGCAGGTATGTCAGGAGTAGCACAGAAGAATGAGTGAGGTTCACTCTGAGCTCCTTCTGGCCATCGGAGCTGTAACAGCCTTTAGCTTGAGCACTGAGACTAGAGTGAGCGAGCAACAGGCCGTAGCAGAGCCTGTTGTGTGGTCTATAGGAGCGAAAGAGTCGTACCTCCACAGGGCGACCTGCCACATTTCCATAGCACTGGGCTGAGAGTCGGTCTGCGGCGGCGTCCCCTGTGCAGTTCATCTGTGAAAACAGAACCCCCTGTTGGCAAAGTTTGTTTTTCAAAGAGAAAACTGAAGGAGGAGACGGGAGAAATTCTGAAGAATTACTGAACTTTAGACCAGCCACATAAAATTCTCTAGCATGCTAATCCGAGCTTTTATTGTGAAACAACGCGTGTTTAATGTTCAAGCATTATTTCTATTTCATTCTTGGCACTTCATTTGATACTGCTGCCCAAGCTGTGCTGTTGGACACGCTGGAATGGTGGGTCTTTAAAGGTATATTTTGAGATTTGGGGAAATATGCTCAATCTCTTTCTTGCCATTAGATATCAGGCTCGATACCACGTTTTGTGTCTGCACAATAAGTGAGTAGTAAGAAAGTTTAGCTTAGCATAAAGGGCTTGGAAGCAGGGAAAACTAGCCTGGCTCTCTAAAGCTTACTTAAAAGCCATATTTTCTTAAATGCCAAACTATTCCTTTTACTTGTTCGATTAAGACTGAATAGTCAGAACATGCTGACTTTTTTTAACGATTGCCCTTTTATACATTATAAAAGGCTTAAAGGCTTTTTAATATTTCCTTCCTAGTTTTCTTGATATATTTACTTTTCTTTCTTTCTCCTGTTTTCCAACACAATTTCTGCCTGTTAACTAGAGCAACCAGTCATCCTCTCTCTCATCCTTTAACTGGTTTAGGTTCTACATGCGGGCTACAAATATTACTGTTTTAATTTGGGGACATAACAATGTACAAAGGTAAGCGCCATTGTTATCATAGCTATATGTTGACACACAGCTTTACAGATTGTCCTTGCCTGCCATGTAGTTTGTACAGCTCAATGTGCAAAAGACTGACAAGCGATGTTCCACAACGACGCAAAGATGGTAGGTTTAGTTGAAGAAAGACACAGTCAATGCTCTCATTTTTCATTCAGGGGCAGAAATCTGCAAATGAGTTTCAATTGTGTCAAATGTACCTGCAAGGAGCTGGGCATGACTCCCTGGAGCAGGTGCATCTGTTGCCACAGAGACACTGCCATCACAGCTGTGTTGTTTTTTGATCCAACGTTTAAAAGGGCCTCAACCGTTCTCTCGTCGTCCATGTGAAGGACAAAGCCAGTGTCCAGTCCTTCTGTTTCTAACTTACAGTGGAAAGTAAAACATACAAATGAGAATGATAACACAGTGATGCATTTAAGGCTCCTTAAAAAAGAACTTGTGCAGATGGACAAATACCTGGTAATGTGCTTTGGCTTGTATGGAGCTTGATATGCCTGTTTTCAGCAGTGCTTTGACTTGATGCTGCAGCCTGGAGAAGTACTCCCACCGAGGGATAACATGCTCTGTCTGTCCTCCATTAAACTCAGCTTTTAGATGTTCAGCTCCAGCCTGCAGCTCTGCCATGACTGACAGTCGAATGCCATCCTGGGCCCACCTCACCTGGGCACTACTGTTGCCAGGTACACCTGCACCCAGAAGACAAAGAAACTGAGAGATCAGAAGAGAGTACAATGTATGAAATATAACATGTTGTTCATGAAGTAATGATTACCTTTGGCGTTGAGCAGGTGGAAAGAGTGAGATAGCTTGGTGTGAATCTCACCCGTCCCTCGATCCACCAGTTTGCGGCTCACATTTGCGCACAAATGCTCCGCCCCCATCCCAACACACAGCCAATCACGGGTCACATTGCATTTCTTTCCCAGCATGCTCTCTTCATCTTCTCTATGTGAAGCATCTCCCGGATCCTCCTGATGTCTTAGCTCCACATTGTACAAGGTCTCCATCACTCTAACTCTCACCTGTCCTGCAATTACATTAAATGAAAATGACTCCCAGTGAGGACGGCTGAACGTCAGAATGTGCCGTCATGTAATATCAAATTAGTTTAATGAGTATTTTCAACTGAACCTTTACCTTCAATGAGCGTATCAGACTGTCCCAGCGCCCCGTCCAATCCCAGCACTGGAGGCAAAACAGCGAGGTTGGCCATGGAGTGCCTCAGGTCGCCGGACACAGCCAGCTGGAGACCTTGTGTGGTTTTTAGAGAGCCTTTGACCTGGGCCAGCAGAGCCTCATGCCCCTGTTTATAGGAGCCGTGTAGAGACACACTGGAGGAGACACAATGAGTTCAGAAGTTCACAAAGAGATGGTCTGCTAGACACATGACTGTCAGAGAATATCTAAAGGAGACAAAGTGATAAAACCCTCAGCCAGGTGGATCCACACACCTGTCTGAGGACATGTTGGCGGCCATGTTTACATGCAGGTCAGCGGGAGAATGCAGCAGGCTCTGGGATACATTAACCCTCAGCCCCACGGTTCTTTCTCCTCTCTGGAGGGAGTGTGAAACCTGGGCGTCCAGCTTCACCCTGTCCTTCCCATCAGCCCTCACATTCACTGAGCTACTTCCTCCACCAGCTTCTGTAGAAATGTCTGCCGTGGCTCTGACCTGAGCGTGATGAAAACAGCCAAACAACACAACAGCTTAGATTCCATTGATGTCAAATGTTTTAGAGACTACTAAATTAAACGATTTGACTAAACACAGAAGTGGCCCACCTCTAATGTTTTAGGAATCTTTGATTTGAAGGGATGACTGAGAGAGGAATAAAGAACGACTCTGCCTGATGTTCCATTGAGCTGTACAGAAAGCTAGAAAAGAAAAGAAAAACACAATGAAATTCATGAAACAGCAGCTGTGTTAGCAGCAGTTAACGATTTTTTTGGTGATATGCTGCCCACATTATGTTTGGAATATGGATTAGACAGTTGGCCAAATCTTACATATTGCCCCTTTAAACAAGCAATAATCAAAATATGGAGTTGGTTTTACTCACTTGGCACTGCTGTCGCTCTACTCTCAGTTTACCTCTGGCCTGATAATCAAAGTCAGTGTTGTTTTTGGGGTTCCAGCATACATTTCCCTCCACTGCAGCGGAGGAGGGGAGCTGCAGCTGTAACAGTAATAACAGTGAGCTGGTCACAAGTTTAGCCTTTTTCTACTGTAAACTATACTGTACAGTGTCGGAGGTCGAGCTTGCATCACTTATTGGACTGCTGACTGCAATCACCATACCACCAATATACGGACATATTCAAACAGTTAGCAACTGTGAATAATAATGATATTAATAAATAATGATAAAATGCAATCGGCTTACCTCGAGCTGATGGCTGAAGTTGGCTCTAACATTTATCCCCTGGTGACTTGAGTGCACAGGGTTCAACTGAACTTGTCCAAAGAAAGTCAGTCTCTCTTTGCTCCCAACACGTAACCTCCCCTGTATGTCTTTCTGGGTCTGAAAAGGAATGGGCCATATGAAATGCATTATATACACAAATGTTCCCAACATTTTCCCTATGAGTAAAAATTTAAATACATTTTCCACATTTCATAATCACATCGACAAGTATTTCAAGTTCAATCATGCACACACTGATTTGATATTCAAATTCAACACACCATTTGGAATAGCTCTAACATCAAATTACATTTATGTCTCATTAAGCTCTCTGTGTTTTATGTTTCATATATAATTGTCAGTAATTCTGATACATGTTCACTATCAAAAGAAACACAGGGCCACGGGCTAGAAATTAAGATATGAAAAAAATGTGTGTCTGTGCATCATGAACATCATGAGATGTGGAATTAGATTCAGTTTTCAACAACTTTTGCGTTCAATCAGGATCACTGTCTCCTTTAAACATCCCATATTATCAAAAGTGAGATTTCCTTGTAATGTTTTTGGATTATAAAGCAGGTCTAGCTGCTATAAAAATACTTTCAAATATAAAAACACTCCAGGGAATTGCACACAATCTGTATAATAATGTGTTGGCCACAGCATTGTGGGTAATGTAGGTGCCAAATTTTGAAGTTTGCAAACTGTCCGTATTGAGCCTACATTACCCACAATGCAACTTAACCACTGAGTGACATCACTGGAGCTTCTGCCACAAAAGGCTTTAAACTCCTTTTTTTCACATATGCAGGTGTGCAGCCAAAGAACTGTAAACACACTTCAATGTTTAAAATTGGTGGCATTACCCTTTACCGGGTGACACACTCTTCTTGGATAGTGGTCAAAAGGGCCTCTGTAAATAGTTTATCTCCCTACAGTGATAACAGAGTGCTAACAGAGCTTTGGTTCCAGACCGGCCTTTTTGGGGAGGGGGGCTTTAAAGAGACATGAGAACGGAGCGTTCAAGATGGTGAACAGAAATGATGCAGCAATGGACGGTATGAGAGAATGTTATTTTTTCGAACATTAAAGATATATTTTCTGGTTAACACGTAACATGAGAGCATGAGCTTGAAAATGGGCATCATATGGTTGCTTACCTGGTTGCTGGTTACAGTCACACAGATCTCTGAGTCTGACGGAACAGTGTCGGAGCTGAAAGGATGGATCAGCGCAGAACAAACCTGAATATGAGAAGAGTTACATAAAGTTAAGAAAAAATCTCTGAAAACAGTAATCAAATACTCACTGACTTTGTGCTTGGATTGACTCGCGCTTAACTTACAAAAGGGTTCGGTGGCTGGTAGCCGAGGGTGAGGGTGTGGATGACCTCTCTGTTGCCTTGGAAACCAGCCTTCGACTCAAGGATGTAGAGGCCTTTGAGGAGGTCGACGGTGAAGGTCTCCCGCAGGAAGAGAGTCTGAGGGAAGGTCTGTAAGGGCTGTCTGTGCGATGAGCCAGCAATGTTCATTGTATTTTTTCATCATAACAAAATAAAAAACAAAAATACAATTTTTACAACCAATCAGATTACAAACCAATCAGATCGAGGCACAGACCTGAGCTGAAGCATCGCTGTTTTCTGATACATCTTCTTGTCCCTCCTCAGCTCCTCTATGACTCCCTCCAACTCCAGTTCTGTGGACGGGCTCTTCGGCTTCGAGAAGCTCACCTTCAGCATCGCTTGCCTCTTTTTCAGATTCTTAAAGGGGCAGAGATTATTCAAACGTGTTGAAAACATTTAACTTTAACACATCCATACCACAGATGAAGCCCAGTATTGCAACCCACCTTCTCCACGGTGTTCAGGGCAGCAGCGAGGCTGACATTGTGCTTGCCGTAGGCGGAGGCCATCTGCAGGGTGTAGCTGGATTTGGAGGCTTCCATAGAGAGGTCTCCTCTCACGGGTGGAGTCCACAATGAGCTTAAGGAGGCGGAGGCCTTTACACTTCGCTTCCCCACAACGCTCCACCCTCCTGCCTAAGGAAGCACGGAGGAGTCGGAGGAGCGAAGGACATGTGTGTGTTAAAATGTTGCAGTGCAATTTTAATAGATAAACTCAGTACATTTTCTCAAATACTGTACTTTACTTAAGTATTTCCATGTTCTACTACTTTACATATAATACTTTTATACTCAAAAGTAAAAAAAGTTAAAAGCATGTACAGTCCGGACATGTGAATATACATATTGATTTTACCTGTACTTTTGGTATTTATGCATATTAAATAACAATTACTTCAAGATTTTTATTGAAGTTCTACTGATATTGTCAACTTTCACTTTTACCAAAGCAATATTTTAACACAACATCTTATCCTTTACTCAAGTAGGACTTTTGGTCACTTCTGCTGCATTCTTGTACTTTTATCTACATATTATGTTCATGTATATATTTTTGTGTAATCTTATCTCATGCTGTTTAGGTTTTTTTGTATTTGTCTCACCTGTCAGGTCTCATGATTGCCTCTCATTGGCTTTACATACTGCAGGTGAGTTGTAGAAAGGATTAAACCACTTTCATGAAGACTTTTCAATATTCCCTGCTTTGTTTGTTATGCTTTCTTATATTTGATGTGCCTGAATTGCCTTGTTGTTTCAAAGCACTTCGGATTTTGTTCTACAGACGTTCGGGTGGAGCGGCCTCTCCTCTCCTGCCCTCCACTTACTTGGATGTAGGTGACAGCTGGTGTGTAGAGCTTCAGACGGGCCTCCCTCTCCCTGCCCCTGTCCCTGTAGAAACCTTCCAGCAGGAGGCTGCGGATGGTCAGCCACTTACTGGCTGTGAGCTCTGACGTGAGATGGAACGTGTGGCGCGGCTGCTGGCTCAGTTTGTGCGCAGTGTAGATGTACAGCCACGGAGTGTCCATGTTGAATGTGCCTGGAAGATAAAAAAAAGACAGACATGATGCTGATCGATTCCTCGCTGCAGTAAAAAAAAACACTTTACAGGCCTCGCAACTCATCTTACCCTCCCATTTTTTCTGCAGGGCGTCTCCGGAAGGGCTTTTCCAGTGTAATCCTGCCACCAGCGGCATCAGGTTGTTGTAGTTGACTTTGAGGTGAGTGCTGCACTCAGACCCGACTTGTCTCAGGTGAGAGTGAAGAAGCTGAGTCCTGTAGTTTAAATTCTTCTCCGGCACCTGGAAAATGAACTGGAATAAAAAAAGAAAAATGCTATTGAAAGGGGCACTGTTTAGAAAGGTGGCAGGGTCTGCCACAACAAAGGGAAACAGTATGAAGCTGTGTTGTGGTCAGCTCGTTTACTCAGTTTATTCAGTCATGAAAAAAAATTGAAAACAGTCAATGAAGATCTTACTCTATTCTAATTAAAATGATTCTCCCAAAATTGTGTGTCAAAGCTTGAAAAATGTCAAAACAAGGATCGTCTCACAGCAGATGACAACACAGAACCATTACAGATGCAGCCCTGCCTACCTCCAGTGTGTAGCTGGTGTGGTTTTGTGTGCTCTGGTTTTTGAAGGACTGGCTCAGGAGGAGTGTGCGTTTGTTGTTGATCTCATCCCAGTGTTTGCCGTAGCTCATGTCCAGGGCGGATTTGACGTGGCTGACGCTCTCCTCGTGCCTGAGGTGGATCTGCAGAAACAACCAAGCTGTTAAAACACAGAGAGAAAATCCACCTGGAAGGACTGGACTAAGATTCACTTTAAAAGCGTGTGTCATCCGGCGGGTTCACGTCTCCAGCAGTTACCTTGTGGTTGATAGGAGCGGTGTTGGAGCAGTAGAACTCATGATCTGCTCTCAGGATGTATGTGAGGTTTGAGTCCCTCTCACTCCTTAGTCTCTGAGATGTGTAGCACTCCTGACGCAGGTGACGGGCATCACCTGTGAGGGGGTCAAAGGTCAGGAGAAACTGATTTTCTCCCATTAGATGTCTCATCTACTAGGAAACTGCTCCATTTCTTTTTAAATTAAGTATCAGGAGGCTCCTGATGGCAAGTTTAAGCAAGATACTGAAATGGACTCATACCGAAATGGAGTCCAATGGTTGGACTCTGCCCCTGATAGACGATTATAGACAGATGATGCATCCAATCACCTGCCAAGTATTTAATTAAAGTGCCTGCCCTTTTCCAAACAATTTCCATGGACAACTTCCATGTCAGGCTATCACAGTTCAACGCAGTGTGTTTTTCAATCCCTCACCTCCCAGACCATATTTGAGCCTGAGCGCGGAGCTCCACAGTGAGCCCTTCTGCTCCATCAGTCCCAGCATCCTGGTGCCGACCACACCGGGTAACAGCAGCTCCGCCTCCACAGAGTACTGCCTGCTGCCGCCATCCCGCCTGCGCTCCAGGACCACTGTTGTGGAAGAATTGACATTTGAAAAATGTAAAAGTTGTGTTTCTAGAGGTGATGAATGAATATGATTTTGTGATGTTGGTTGAATACCTGACAGTGATGCAGTTTCTCTGAACACGTTCTTCACAGTGGCAGAGAAGCTGGTCTTTCTGCCAAGTCCTCGGGTAACATTAGCAGAAAGGATCATGGGATGTCCATGAGCGGCCATTTTGGCTTCTAGGTGATAGCGTGTCCGCTGCTCTGACAGGAGGGTCTGAGCGTCGACCAAACCCTAAAGATGACAAACTAATTAACATCTTTTATAACTAGAAAATCATTTTCAGATTAAAGGTGCACTATGTAGTTTTGGGTTAATCAGCAGAGAGAGATCTTCACTGACATGAAATACACTATGAAATGAAATACACAAACTCTCTTTGTTTTCATGACTGAATAAACTGACTAAACAAACTGACCTTAAAGGACAACACAGTTTCATACTGTTTTACTTTGTTTATATTTGGCGGACCCCGCCACCTTTCTAGCTTCAAACAGTGTTCTGGAGATCTTATTTTCCTCTGAGAACAGCTTGTTTATTCAATGACGAAGTTTACATTTATATTTACACTTACACAACAATTTATTCAGTGATGGAGTTTGTATTATTGACTCTTTAAATCACGACATATCACCTCAATACTGACCATGATGTAATAATGAGAACCATCAATCAGCAGCTCCAGCTTCCCTGACTTTATGTTCCGCTCTCGTTCAAGTTGACCTGAGAAAAACAACAACACATTTTCAGCATTAGACCCCTATATGTGTTTGGGTTTGTTGGTGCTCCTCTGTGACCGACCTTGTATGTGGATTGTTTTCAGAGGATGGGTGATCCTCAGCAGTAGTCTGTGAGGGTTGAAGCTCAGGTCCAGAGACATGTCCCTGGGGATGGAGGACTGAGGTGTGGCCAGGAGGAGGTGGATGGAGGCCTCTCTGGGGACCCAGGTGCCTCTCTGAAATATAAGATGGGGCAATTCAGCAACTGTGAGACTCGATCGCAAAGGCATACAAAAAAAACAAAACTCTGCAATCCTTCTCTCGCTTCTAATGTCCTTTACATCATATTATGTCACCTGAGCGAGCAGTGAGTAGGCGGCCTCCAGCAGGTAGTAATGGAGGCCTCTGTCCAGCTTCAGCAGCCTCAGGGAGAGGTGGGCTGGTCCTGGAGGAGGGAGGGAAATACCCGCAGCAAGTGACGGGTAAGAGGCATTGGAGCAGAGCTGCCAGCCGACCATCTTGGACCCTGTGAGGAAGCAGAGCTCAGTGTTTGGTAAACAACCTAACTGTCATAATGTGGTCAGAGAAAGGTAGACGATCTCTCATATAATCAAAGCTGGTTTTATGAATTGGTCACCTGTAAAATTCATACTCAAAACAGTAAGGGGGCTAGCATATCACCAGACCAACCACTAACTGCTGCTAAATGCAGCTGCCCTTAGCTAGTTTGCTCAGTTGGCTGTGCAGCTCAGACTGGGGGCTCAGGGACCAGGGGAGCATTAGTGTTTACATCGCTTGCTCAGGAGCTCTTGACCAGGAAGAACCAGGGCTAGCTGGTTAGCATGCTAACTTCATTTGATATCTCTGCAACACAATAACTGCTTTTTATTTACATTATTTTGATCATTTTAGTTTTACTGAATTCTTACAAATTACCCCTTTTAACTTATTTGATAAATGCTGAGATGCATATTTACATTTGATACGTCAGATAAATAAAACAGAATATAATTTACTTTCTTAGTCACATCTGCTATGGCGCTCACACTCAAACACACATTGAAGCATCAAACAGCCTTGATGAGCACAATGAAAACAGTCACATGACAGACAAGTATGGACAAACAGTAGCCAGCAGTGGACTGGAATTACTGACAGTATCAGCTTATAGTGAAAATGCAAGCAAGCTAATTTTAAGTTATTCCTGAAGTGGCTAAATCATCTTTTATAATGACAGGGCACAAGTAATTATACAATATACAGTATATTCCGATATAATTAAATAATTAACGGCACATATGAAGACTAAAAAAGTAAAACAGCAATAAATATCGGGGCACTGGCTTTAAAAAGGCAACAGAAGTAAGAGTATGTTTTGTGATCTAAAACTGCTACAAAGTGTCCAACAATACTTGTATACAGGCCTAAGATGGCGTATAGGAACTTACACGTCTTTGGTGTGCAGGTGGTCTTCTGGACTCGACTCTTTGGCCCCTTTATCTCCTCTCTGTGGTCTCCACTGAGCTGAAACACTCTCGAGCTGGTGAACAGGAAATTGACACACAAACCATCACTCTAGACAATGTTATAAACACGAACAGACCGTATGTTTTGTTGTGGTTATTTTATATTCGGTTGATTTTTTTCTGTTGTTATACTCTTCATGGCAAAATATTCGAGCAACCTAATAACTGAAAGTGTACAAAAGATTTCTGCAAGATAATTAAAGGTGTACACTGTAATCAATGGGCAAAAACAACACAATAAGGAACTTTTCAAGAGTCAAATAACTTGAACACATTACATGATAATAAACACTGTATATAATATCTATAATTTTAGGTAGAGGCGATCGACCTAAATAAGTCCCAGGGGTTTAAACATATTTCTAACTGTTATCTACCAAGAGATCATCTTGCATAATTACATGAGCACTTAATACTCCTCAAAAGCACTCTTCAAATTTGGCCTTCATTTGATCTCAGCTACACACATGCCCCTGAGAACAGTGCCAGGCTTTGAAACTAATTTTACATCATGGTCAACAGTGTAATCAAAATTTGCAAAATGACTCGTTTCAACTATCATGTTTCGAACCATTAAGTCCATTAGCATTTGGAAATACTAAACAACTAAATCACTTTATCCCTATTCAAGTTATGGCTAAAGCAGGAGTTAGCCAGCTCCGTTACCAGTGGTTCCTCATACTCATGCTCCATGGGACCCTCCGCGCGTGAGATCCAAGTAATTACATACCCGGGAAGCTGAGCTTTTTTGGCTTCATGTGCCACTGAACAGCTTTCATAGGAATGATTGCGGTAATCAGATTCTCCTTGTTAGGTCCACACTTGCGACCTCCTTCATCTGACCATGGCCGTCTTCAAACCATAATTTTAAACTCATCTACTGGTAAAGTGTGTCACTGACTCCTTTCCTACTTCCTACCTACCATGTTCTGGCCCCCTTGCTTATGGAAACACCTGGCAAAATACTCAAAGTGGCTTCTGTGTTAGTTCCCAGTACAAAAGGTATCTCCAGGACTACAGTGTGCCATGGTCACACACACACACACACAGACTCACAAACTGGAAACCAAAACCAGGTGATGCTGTTGGGGCTGGTAAACATTCAACGACACATATAATCTATTAAAGGACATTCTGAAATGGTGTAACTAATTGAAAGGTGGACACTTACCTGACAGAGATGATGTCCATGACGTCCTCTGGCGTGTTAAGTGTGACCCTGAGATCCCGTCCCTCCTGCATCTCAACACTTCCATCCAGGCTGGTGGAGCTCCGCAGCTCTGAGACCCAGTCCACTGCAGCCTGACCCAAAGCACCGTCAACCCCCATCCTGGCAGACAGCCCCACATGTGCACTGAGGAGAGAGACACTGGTTACTGAGCACAGTTGCCGAGAAAAATGTCCAACTTGTAGCCCCTGTTAATGCAGAAGTACTTGGGTTTGATGTATCCAGTCAGGGAGAAGTGAGAAGTATCCCTGTAGTTGATGTTGCCCTTCAGACGCAGAGAAAGGAGGGAGGTCATGTTGATGCCCATTTTGACGGGCAAACCGGACAGAGATGGTAAAAGCAGCTCCTCTGTCATCAGCACGGCCCTGTGGTTCAGCTGAACCTCGTGACCCTGGAGGACGAAGAGGAAGGAAGGCAGACTGAACACAGGAGAATACACACTGGCACAATTATTGACGTACATGCTGCATGTCTGATGTCTGTTGCTTTGCTGTTTGTCCCTTTATGTGAAACTTTTTATGTAGCTGCCTTGGCCTGGGGTCCATTGTAAAAAAAAAAGATTTGAATCTCAATGGGAGGTTTTCTGGTAAAATTAAAATTAAATACAAAAAATAAAAAAGGTACCTTGAGCAGTTTGACAGCCAGTCCTGCCACGCTCAGCGACAGCTGGTTGATTTGGTCGTAGAGATCTTCACATGTGAACACGCTGAGCTCGTTGCCAAACACCTTCACACCAACCCAACACTCGGGCCTGCTCTCCTCTGCTCTCCTGCTCCCAAACAACTGGACAAGACAAATCAAAAACATGTGATCACTACATGAAATTACCTTCCCTCAGTGCAAAGCATCATTTATTTTTACATGAACAGAAATCTTACGCTTTAAAAATGCCTTTCTTCTTGATATTTTTCTAAACATATTGTTTATTTATATTCATGTCTCTAAATATGCCGAAGCATTTGTAGTTAATGAATACCCTATGAAGTGACTACTTACACATGCCAAACAATTGAAGATGTTTGACTTACTTATGATCCTCCATTACTATTTACATTTTGCTATTGTCTGACATTGTATAGGTCATTTAACAGGTTAAATAAGAAGATTAATGATGAAAATGTCATTAGTTGCTGCCCTAGTCATGTTGTTTCCTTTAAAGCAAAATAATGTAGTGAGTGCAACACCACTGTCGTAAATACAAATCCAAGGTCTGCAACATTTGTCAGAAATAATATAGGTGCTAACTACGGACAAAACTCATTACATCCAAACAATGTTATGTGTTGAAAACGTGTATGTTGACGTAAACATATATGTAACGCTGTGATCCTGCACTCACACTGAAGTCACATAGTGCAGAAACAAGTGATGGGGCGGAGTGGCTGAGACAGAGACACTGAACCATCTTATTGATTTTAAGGTAAAAAAGTTACATAATGTTGCTTTAACTATATCATCATTTTACAAAATGTATGAACAGTACGTTACTCAATCAAAGTAAAGTTGTACACTATTGACCCCCCCAAAAAATGCTACTAGTGGACCTGTTGTACCGGTGTTTGTCGGGTCTTATGCAACCTGACCAGCCTCTTCACCTATGACACCAGCCCAGTAGAGACGACTGTCTCACAACAGTCACAGTGACCTCACCATGGCCCTCGCCTTGTCCAGGTAACTGTTGGTGCTGGACAAACATTTTTCTCTGTCTCCTCTGTGGCCATCATCTGTCCTCCTTCTCGTCCTCCTCTCCTCTTCGGACTGCGCATCTTTTCGACTTTCAGCTGCAGACTCTCCATCAGAGTGACCGAAAATGTTCTTCAAAAGCGGCTCAGCGTTTTCAACGTGAAGGTCGACCTGAGTTGGGGAACAAAAAAACATGACTGTGACACAATATTGTAAGCCTCTAATATGACTTTAGGAATAAAAATCGAATCGCTATCAAACTCACTTCCAGGAGGTTGTGGGCTCTACCATGAAAATATGCTGTCAGGTTGGCAGTGGCGGATCTGGGTAGAAACGATTTGGGAGAGAAAACCAAAGACGTCTCCACGTTTGTGACTCCCACGCCTGAAACAAAAAAGCAGAGAAGTGTTTTTTCAATCATGGAAAATACAGGCGTGAATGCTATTTTACTTAAATTGACGCTGAAGGGAAGCCATTGCTACCGGATGAAACAGTGTAGTCTGAATAGGAAGAGTATTTCAGAAACTCAGCCTCAAAGTCCCTGCTGATAATATCATCAGGGAGTGCCTCGATTAGTGGCTGCTTCATGGGGTCCTCGCTCCTCAGGACGTTGGTCAGGTGACTCCACACATATGAGCCCACTGAAGAAGCAGAAGAGCGTATATGGTTATACTGGCAAACAGAACGAGAGGATGAACAAGTACGAAAAGAATCATTAGAACAAACACCGCCACAAAGGTGCGACATAAATAACCTGAGATTTGGTAACCTCATGAAGTGTTTACAATTATCTGCCAGCTGGAATATCCTTTTGTTGTGATTTCCTGCCTGGAATTGCATCTTATTTGTAAAATGACATTCTTTCATATATCAATTTCAAGCACTCTGGAGAAACACAGTAGACTTCAATTGGTTTACACAGACAACAACGTAGATCAAGAACTTTGTATAAACAAACAACTGGGCCAATGTTTAGTCTTGTTTCGCCCGTTTGACAATGAGAGCAGAAACACGATCATGACCGGCAGGGGACTTACGTAGCTCACCGAAAATGTCAATTGCTAAACATTCTCACAAGGGGAAACTGCTACGGGCATCCCCGCTACAAACCACAGCAGTCTAGTCAGACCTTGGCTGGACGTCTCGTCCCTCAGCGTCGTCTTCACCACTTCAAACACGTCCCGATCAGGGCAGCGCATGAGCTGCTGGTATGCTGTGATTCTGACCTCGGGATCCTCCTGGGAGGACCGGTACAGCTGCAACAGCACAGATCTCTAAAGGAAGGAAACTGCTGTCAGTCACTGATGCTAGACTGACACCCACCTCTTCACCTCCACCTCAACTCATCCTGAATCAATTACTATGTCACACACAGAGTTCTGCTTCTGTGACATGAAGACCATTGACTTGTATTTGGACTCACATCAGCCGAGCAAGGAAAGCGTCTGAAGGCTTGGATGGCAGCGAGTCTCAGCTTCAGCGCAGTTGAGTGGCCGAGCATGAAGCGGTTTAGGAGAGGAATGAAGGCTGGGGCAGACAGACCCATGTTTCCCACTGATTTCAGTGCATAAAAAAGCTGTTGGGAGACACATGAGATTGCAGAGATTGCTTCAAAACATGCATTCTGAGGACATCGAATCGCACGGTTCAGTGTCATGATGCGAAGTGCACCTACTGTACGTCTCTGGGTGGATTGCTCTCGCTCGCTGACCTCCATCAGCGTTTTTTGAAGCGTTTGTATGAAGGTCTGAACCTGAGAAAGTTCACTGCAGGAGGCTTGAGACCTCCTGCACAACTGATAGACCAAACATGATCCAGCTAACAGCGCCTTGGACCGCACCTCTGGGACCTCCAGTAAGTCCTAACCAAGACAGCAGAGATACAGGATGAGCTATACGAATCATTCACATGTCTTGACTAATACATCTGAGTAAATTTAGAAAGTGGCTTTGATGAGAGACTTTGCTCATCATTAATGTGATCAAGAAGTTCCTACATTGATGGAGTCGATGATTTGTGGCGACGGGTGGGGGATGAGGGCGATGGTGGAGAGAAATGAGTGAGCCTGCTCCTCCTCCAGCTCTCTGCTCTTCATTAGGCCGGTCAGTAGTAAGACGCAGTTTTCAGATCCGCACGCTGGTAAAGCATCTAACAAAGGCTGCCTGTTCAAACAGTTACTCAACATCAGTATCAGTCTCTGGTGGTTTATGCCATATCATTTGATGTTATGGAAAAATTTACACTTGTTAGCGAGTTAGTTGAGAAGTTTGATATCACTCTCATTGTTTGTATGGTAAATATATAGCTGCAACCATTAGCTGGTTAGCTCAGCTTAGCATAAAAACAGGGAGGAAAAGCTGGCCTGTATCTGTTCAAAGGGAACCAAATCTGCATGCAAGCACTGAAAGCTAAAGCTAAAGCTCTGTAATAAACACATTATATCTTATTTGTTTACTCCATGCATATGACTATTCTTTGCAAGGAGCAGCAGCTTCCTGTAGTCTCTGCTGCTTGCTTGGTCAATACATAAAATGTACATAAACATATAATGTAAATTAGTGAACTTTTGGGGTTACGCTAGGCAGATTTTGTTACCTTTGGACAGAGCTCAACTGTTAGCATAGCATAAAAACTGGAAACAGCTATTCTAGCTTTTATGCTATGCTAACAGACTAGCTAACTACTAACTGTTGCCATGGCCTCATAGTTAAACTTTACTTTTAGTTTCCCCTGTGTGATGCGCCCATTTGTAATTATATTATTAATTACACCTGTGGAAGTCAAATTGCTTTGTTGAAGGTTTATTTGCCATCTTCTAGTCAAAGCAGTCAGCCATAATAAGACCCTGCCCCGCTCTGGCATGTCAGCTCATCTGTGCCTCAGAGTAGTGTCTGATTAAGCTGGCCACTGTCCAACACAGACTGTCCTTTGTTAACTTGTTGACTTGGCCAGAGGCTGTGTGTATTTTTCTCATTATAAAGCATAAAGAAGAGTTCTTTCAGCTTTAATCCAATTTACTGGTAGCCCAAGCACAAGATCTTCCATTAGCTATAATTCACGTCTGTGGAAATGTGCAACTACAACAGTCATGTGGAGACACTGATGAAGAAGTGGACGCTGAGCCAAAAGACACTGCATTATAAGACACTGAGGAAACACTGACCAGTCATTGCGGCACTTGAAAGATGCTTCTTGCCAAAGTGCCTTGAGCTGAGAGAGGGTCAGATCTCTCAGCTGGAAAGCCAGTTGAAGGAACTCTTGTGACACCTAGAAGCAGACCCAAACACACATATAAGCTTTTTATTTTTTTAAACTGTTGCTGCACAACCAGAACGAATCACCTCCTGCAGAACTGTGAATACGCTTCTCCTCATCAATCACCTGATCCCCACACACTAATTTTATCACAGAGTGTGTCAGGCCTAGGTCTGACGGCCTCTTTTAAACACTTCCTATGCAAACAGACTATGAAGAAGGTTGCCAGATTAGGTTTGACTGAACTCCTTTGTACGGGAGACATTAAAATGACTGGCTCACACAGAGGCAAGTCTCAGGGGAAGTCGAGCCAGGATTTACAAACACAAATGTGCCAACAGTGGTCTGGCAAGGTACGGCTACTTAAAGGGGATTCATATTCATAACCAAAAGGTACTGCAGTGCCTGGAGTGTAAGGCAGGTAAACCGAAACATACAATAAGCATTTTGTTACGCATAAATACAGTTTAAACTCACCAGTTGTGGGTCTGAGGTAAGGCTACATAACACCCGCACAGTTTGACTGGCTTGCTGAGGTGTTGATGCTCTACCTTTCCCCGGCCTCTCAGCCCCCTCATCTTCAAACTGCAGGTCAGTTAGCACGCCGACACCTAAAGAATCTGCATGAGCGTTGGGGAGAACAGGCATCAGGGTCCATGTCTGTAAAACAGTTGCTGATAGTAACTGCATAAGTGTTAAAGGTCCCATAAAGGTTCATACCTTTATTTTAGGCGTCTGCTAGAATTTTATTTTACATGCTTTAATTAAAAAAAACAAAAAACATGTTATGTTTTAGTGCCTGTCTCTTTAAGGCCCCCTCCCTCCTGTAAGATCAGACTGCTCTAATTGATCAGCTCTCACAAGCCTGAGCAGGCACCAGCCGCCATGTTTCCCTGTCAGGCATGTTGATCTTACTTTTCACAATGTGGGTCCTTTAATATTACCCCTGACCTGTGCCTGAAGGAGTCCCAGGCTGGGCTCTGAGCAGGAGCAGGGTAGACACTGTTTGGGTCTTCACCAGCCCTGCAGTCCTGGACCATGTTCCCATGGAAACGGTTTCGGTGCAGTTGACCTCTTGCATCACTGTAGATCCACGCCTCTGAAGACAGTGCAGCTCTGAATGCACCGACTAGCAAAAAAGACACGACACAACCCTCCCGTCATAGAAGCAAAAATCAAATGCAGCTGTTGAGCCAAAGCGCTGATGTAATATTGACAACAGTGGGCTAAAAATGACATCCTCTTATTCGGTGGTGCGGAAATCTCTGGTGAGAACAAGCGTCATCACCCATTTTTTCAGTTCCACTTTTCTTGAACTTAGACATCAGAGAGGAGGAAAAAACAATCTACAAGATGAATGCATCAACGAGGTCACAGTGAGGATTTTATACTTTATTTTTGTAAGTATTAGTATCATCGGCTGAAGTAAAAACAAATGAAACCTGACATTACTGTTTTGTGTTTATTTCCTTTGACATTTTTTTTTATCATTCACACAGATGTGAATTTTGTTTCAGGGCTCCACACTGCTAGTAATTAAACTAAATTAACAAAATATCTAATCATTTATGTATTATTTGTCCTAAAAGTAGGATGTTAAAATGCATATTTAAATGCACACAGTCTAAAAATATTGGAATCAGACTACAACATCACCACCATGCACGTGATTTTAAAGGGGAACTAGTCTGGGAGAAGAAATTCCAACTCTCTTTCAAAATTCTAAATGTTTATACTTACAATAAACTTAATAGATCACAGTCAACACACTACATGGTGCACCTTTAAGTGTAGAATATAAACTCCCCTCAAGTTGCACCCAAAATCCCCAGAGAAGGTGCATGGCCTTAGTGTCTTCAGCGGTAGCCTCGTTCCCATACATTTTTGACGAGGAGAAAAGAGAGGCAAACTCACTGTATCTGCAGTTAAAGATACTGAATGGGGCCAGAAGTTTGCCAGCCTGGATTGGTGGCATTGTTGTAGATCCCTGCTCTTCAGCAGTAACGGTCCTCGCCTCTCATACCTGCTGGTGCACGTCCCGTACAAGTCGGTCTGGAGGCAGTAAGAGGCATTAAAGAAAAGTCAGATAATCACCCCGTGAATGCACCATATTATGACAAGATCTTAATGACGGTTATTGTTTGTAGCAGGAGCAGAGGTTGTATTGTCAGTTGAGAAGAAGTGGTTGCACTTGTTTTATTTTGAAATCTCCATAAAGACGAGGGAGTTGCTGTGAGTTTGCAAACTTGGCAGTTATAAGATAAAACACAGCCCTCATCAACCCTCACCTCCTTTTCTAGTTCCTGTTTGGAGGCCATGCGGGAGGTCTGGAGCATGCTCAGTAGAGCCCTTTTAATGTTGAGGGCCCACACCTGCTCCCCCTCCTGGAGACAGAGGGCCGTGACCTTTCCCCCCTGGAGGGAGAACTTGAGGCGCGTTCTCTCCAGTGAATCCCTGGGAAACAAAAACACCAGATGAGCCCCCCCGAGACCCGGGAACAGACAAGTGGAGCATCTGAACAGAGTATCACATTCATAGGAAAAACAGTTGTAGCATTCCAAAATGACGCAGAGTGAGAACAGATAGACCAACATGCATTAACGCAGAATAAATAAGCAGATGAGGGGTAAAGCGTGCTTTCATCCATTCACTTTCCTCAAAAAAAAAACCCCACCTCAAATTGTATAAATCTGCTTAATTACCTCAAGCTCTTTAAACGCTGCACAGAGTGCTCCTTCTGAGGGGAGAGCCGCTTTATCTGCGGATTCCTAATCTGTTGGACGAGCGTAAATAATCACCTCTATGCAATACATCACTTTACTTTGAAGTTTTTCTCACAAACACTTTTTTATTAAAGCTGACCTGCATCATCAAGTGACACTTGGAAACCACGTCGATATCAACCACACAGTCCAGAGCCAGTCCGTTCCTGCCAGCATTGGAGCCATGGAGGGTGGTGGTAACTATCGTGCTGTACCTGTAGGTATACCTCACCCCTCTCTGATAGGACAGGTCAGAGGTAGAAAACCCTATACAGACATGAAATAATAATCATAAGATCCAGGGAAAACTAATATTTCAGTGTGTTGCACGAAAAACATTCTCATTTTTTAAGTGTTATCATCAGAAACAAACTGGATTTCTCACCAGCACAACTTGAATCACAGAGATTTGGTTCCGTCTGAAAGCAATCGCCTACTGCATAGAAAGTCAGGTTCAAATATCAGACATAATAACAAAGAAAGAAGGACTCTTCTCAAAGAAAGACAGTTAAAACTGCGCACTTTAAAGTCATGTCACGTTGTTCTTTGTCAAGTCATTTCTGCTTTCACTAGAAAATTAAACAACCCAAGAATCAATATAGCTGACAACAAAAGCCATAAAACTCACCATGTAGTAGGAGGCAAGTGAGTGCAACATGCAGACAATTGAGCAGTAACAAGGACATAGCCATAGCAACCCCGAGTCACTGCAGGTCTGGCTGCCTCCGAGCCTCCACATGTAAGCGAGATGAAAACCAAGCAGTGTTCACAGCCACTGAATGACCACGCTTGTACGTGGGCTTTCCACAGTGACCCATAGTGCTCACGGCAACCAATCAGGACATACCGTCCAAGCTGGAGCTACAAACATTTGCTGAGCCAATCACTTGACACAGAACCAACCCTCAGGGGGGGGGGGG
>CAEMYA010000024.1:5956113-5967788 GCA_903131615.1 Diplodus sargus
CAGGGAGGAGGGCAAACAGACTTAGGACTGAATAAATATGGTTTAAAGGTGCAATATGTAAGAATTGGTCACCTTGAATTCATACTTCCAACATAAATTAAACCACCCAACAGTTGAGCTGAGATGATGAGTCAATTACAATTTACAAACTAATTGATCCATTAACGGAGAAAATATTCAGTAAATTAACCCATGATAGAAATGATCAGCAATTAAATAAGAATAATTAAAAAAAAAACACACATTTAAAATGAGCCTGAGTTTGAGCAAAAACAACAGTAAAATGCTGCCTACAAATTAATGCTTAAGTGAAAATTATAAATAAAATATGACATGTCTTTAGAGTTTTTCACACTTTTTTGTGTACTACAGAATTTCATATCTGTTCATTCATAGTTTTGATGCCTTCAGTGAGAATCTACAATGTAAATAGTCATGAAAATAAAGAAAAACCATTAAATGAGAAGATGTGTCCAAACTATATATATATATATATACACACACACACACACATATTACCAGTCACAAGTCTGAATATGAGTATACATATAAATATATATATACAGCAATTGAGGCTCACTTGGGGTGCTTGTTGAACATGACAGGCAGGAACTCATCAACAGGCAGCATTTTGTTCAGGGGATTTGCCTTGAGGAGCTTCTTGGCCCCGTTCAGTGACAGGACATAACCCAGGGTCCAGTAGGAGTAGTGCGGGTGAACGAGGTTCCTGACTCCCTTCACCCAGAGCTCCGGCTCCTTCACCTGCAGCCGCTTACGGCCAACGTAACTGTGTGAGGGCACAGAGGTGAGTGACACTGCAGAGGCACAATGTGAATTTAATAACAAAGTTACTCAAGTGACAAAAATGGGACGCAAACTGCACTGTTTCACTCACATGAGGTCCCACTCAAGTCCCACTCTCTGTACATTTTCCATGATAGTCACCAGCCTGCGGCCAAAACTGGGCTCAAATCTGACATCATCTTCCAGCAGGAGCACCTGCTGCAGTTCCTGCTGCACCACCTTAGGGGGCGACACATAACAGCAGGAAACACTGAGCAGTAATAACCTCCTCGAACTGCCACATCAGCGTCACTCTGTGGTTCAAAACAGTCACAGAGTATAAGGCTGTACCTGTTTCCAGATGTTGTAGTGGCTGAGGAAGCAGCCGATCTCCCCTCTAGTCAGCACCCGTCCTGAATATGGGTCTTTGTACCCAGGCAGCATGTCCACGCCCATGGCCTGCAGCTGAGAGGAGTTCAAGGCCCTGTGGACAGCACAAGCAAACAGGTGAAGATTCAATTTCTACGACAATAATGATCCAACCATGAAAACTGTCCAACCGCAGCACTGAAGGTTCTCTAGTGAATATTTTTGTTTGTGTGTTTTCTTATTCAGGCTACTAATTATTCCTTACACCCATATAAAACGGCCATAATGTAATTGAAAGCAACCAAGGACATTTACTCTAGCACTTTACTTTAAGACAATTTTGACGTACCCTCCATGAATAATTCTCTTCAGGCTGCTTTATACAGTATGTTTACTTGGTCCACTCCACTTGTAAACCTCACCTTTCAACCATTGAGTTGTCAGCATTGAGTTTGCTCAGTTAGTACTGAATTGCAAATGTCTGACCTCCTCTGGGACTTTTAATTTATGTCGATAAAAACCTTTTAATCTGATTTATGAGAAACATTTGATATGGTCGAAAGCTCTCGAGCAAGCAAGTAAGTGGACAGTGAGCTGCATTTATTCATCTGCATTAGTTATGACGTCACTTGTTAGAAAGACTTTATATGGAGTTTATATGTTAACACTAGTTTTGTATATTATCACATAAGAATTGACCATATTTAGAAATGTTATTCAGTGAGAAAGACTATTGGTGCTACTTCAACCTTATAAAGGCCCAGACTGAGTGAAGCCAAAGCCAAACAAAGCACAAATCGAAAAGCTATACAAAGAAGATTTTAGTAAAGTATCCAAGTAAGTCAGTAAGTGAAGGATCTGATCATTGCATCTCCACTGTGTAATTACTGTTACTGTATGTCATACGTGCCATCCACGGCTTCTGTCAGTGTTGCGTTGATGCCGAGGACGGCCAAAGTACTCAACATCCTGTCCCGCCGGTCTGATCGGCGCTTCAGATTGATCAGATAGATCTAAAAGTGGAGGAGAATGAAGTGACAGTTCAGTGAAACAGCCCTCCAAAACTGGCAAATATGACTACCGCTAAAAAATGTATCCGTACCTCATCAAATCCCATCTTTCCTGGTTCTTTAGGCACAGTGTGCGCGTACTGTGAGGGCTCCACAGTGAAGGCAACTGAGGAAGTAAGGTCATACATTCACATTTCACATGAAGCATTTGCATTTTCTTTCCCGGCCCTTTGGTATCAAGGGAATTTCTTACATCAGTTTAACATCTAACTGATGTAGAATTGTCAAATAAGAGCGGGAGAAAGGTAAATGAGAGGCAGTGGGCTTTAACGGAGGAGTGAGACATGTGCCAGGACTGTGAGAGGAGAAAAGACCAAATATGCTCATGCAGGCCAAGGAAACAGTGAGCAGAGCCTGAAGACAGAGAGCCCTTAAACTGTCAGTTATAGAGTCAAGTGTATTACATGCATCATTGGAGGAAGTGCTTACTGAGCGCCTCGGTCAGTGTGTGCGTAAAACTCTCCTCTTCTTCCTCCAGAGTCTGGTCTTGTTTGAGGGGCACTGGTAAATATCCATAATGGTCCTTGTTGCACACGAACATCTGAACTCCTGCAGGAGAGCAGGCGGATCAGGGCTCAATGCACATGTCTTTTCATTAGTGGAAATGCAGAGGCAGATAGATTTGACCTCTAAAACGGCTGCCACAGTCGCTGACTCAGGATGTTCGAGGGGCAGGGTGGACATTTTTTTTTTTTAAAAAGGGCACGAGCTGTATGTGGGGAGGCACCGGTGCGTAGAACGTTGTGATATATTTGAAGTGAAGAGAGTTCACCCCACCACGTTGTGACCACAGGAAGGGAACAGGGAGGACTGTGTGGAGGACACACGCCCTCTGTAGATGTAAAAGTCTCAGTCTAAAGTAATGAAAACACATTATATAACATTTCTGCCAATAGATCTCCCTAAATCCTACACACTGGACCTTTGAACTAACACACAATTATCAAAGCTCTGACCTGCTTGCCGTGCAGAGAACGCGAAGGCCATGATGTCATCCACATCGTGGGGGTAGTCGGGGTGAGGAGGGTGGAAGGCTAATGATCGGCTAGCTGTGCGCCTCAGGTCCAGCAGGTAGGTGGAGTGGATCATGGGCACTGCAAAGCAGCCCTTCCTCTTCCATTTACGGATGGGAATATACTCTGGGGTTCGTCTGTAGTAGCCCTTAGAAAACCCAGAACACGTTTTTCTGAAAGCTCTGTACAGGAATATTCTGTTTTGGTCTCCAGAAGAGTCTTACCTGTGGAGTCACGCCACACCAGAAGTTGGAATAAAGACTTTTTGATTCCAACATGGGTGCTACAATCGTCAGATTCTCTGCGATCATGTCAGATAGCACCTGGCTGTTTGTCAGCAAGTTGTCACTGTCCACAAACTGCGAGAGAAGAAAAATCAGGGCATGACAGAATGATCACACACTTAATACGTTGTACTTTATGGACTTTCTGTCCCACCAATACGTAGTCCGTCCACAGTCTTCTGGCAGCGGTGAGTGCTGCCTGCTTCAACTTCATCACCTGGGTGAAGCGGGAGACAAGCCAGTGTTTGGGCCCCAGCTCGTCTGCATAGAAGCTGAAAGACGGAGAGAGAAGACTGGATGTGAGGTTTTCCGAGGCTACTACATCTGTGATTAAACAGACAAACTCGAGATGGTGGGTAATAAATGTAGTTGCTGCCTCGGACAGAGTGGTTCTTGTGTTAGTAGTGATTCACCTCGGTTGCTCGGCGGGCCTCCACTCCACTGAGTGGTACAGGTGCTGAACTCCTCTGAGCCACTCCTGAAGCATGGCTGTGCTGTTGTCCACACTGTGGTCAGAGGCTGCCCTGAGATCACAGAAACATTACTGAACTCCACCTTTCTTTCCTTCCGTATTTTCTTTCTTTCTTTCTTTCTTTCTTTCTTTCTTTCTGTGTAGTTTTCTCATTTGTCTGAGAATGGCTTGTTTACTGATGAACAGGACAGCCGAATGTGAAGAGTGACACACACTCTGCAGTTACTTTTGCTTATTTTTTGGTGTTCCCTCTCCATCAAACCAGCTCTGATTGTAGCTCTGATTCTTATCAAAAAAAGTCTTCTTCACACCAAAGCTTAACTTTTCTTAAAGAAATGTAACACATTTCAATAAAAAATTGACTGCAGTAAATAGATATCATTTTACCAGAGGGAGATGCGCTCCTTTGGATAGTCCAGCCTCTCAATGCATCCCAAGAAGTATGGGAGGCTGTGTTGCGCATTGCGTGCAAGGATGGTGATCAGGACTGTGGGCTTCAGCAGGGAGGACTCCGGCTGGTCTTGGAGGTGTTGGAGGAGCTGATCAGCTGGCAGCTCCTCTGTGCTGCTGTGCAGGAAGAGCTGTCCTGCTAAAATCACAGAAAATAATCCCGCAAATCCAAGAGGCATATTTCCACCGGCGGACCTCGATGACTCTGTGGTCTGAGACTGCTGCAACTGAGACAAGAGAGAGAAACTCTCACACACTCATGATAACACACACACAAACACGCACGCGTGTGCGCACACACACACACACACACACACACAATCACACACAGGAAGAGGTAGAGGAGGGAGGTAGTCAGACAGATTGAAGAAAGCCTGCACAGATATGAGAAAAGTATTAATACTATTATTATTGTCATTATTATTGTACAGCAAAATCACATCAACATATAATATTATTTTTTATGCTAATCTTTTTCATCTTGCTTTTCTTTTCTATTATACATTATAAATATATTTAAAGGTGCAACATTTAAGAACTGGCCATTTGTTGCATTCACACTCCAAACAAACAGGGGGCAGCAAATCGCCAGAGTAACCAGTAACAACTGCTACTGACGCTGCTGTTCTCAGTTAAACTTGTAGTGGGAGCTCAGAGCACCGCTCTGAAGTTCCATTGTGTGTAATAATTTTGTATTATATTGTATTATATATTCTAGTCTATTCTATTTTATTAAAATATCCATCCATCCATCCATTTTCTTCCGCTTATCCGGGGCCGGGTCGCAGGGGCAGCTGCCAGAGCAGGGACACCCAGACTTCCCTCTCCCCGGACACTTCCTCCAGCTCTTCCGGGAGGACCCCAAGGCGTTCCCAGGCCAGCTGGGTGACATAGTCACACCAGCGTGTTTCTCACGTTGAACAAGACCCCAAGATACTTAAACTCCTCCACTTGAGGCAGGAACTCTCCCCCAACCTGGAGGGAGCAGGCCACCTTTCTCCGGTCGAGAACCATGGCCTCGGACTTGGAGGTGCTGATTCTCATCCCAGCCGCTTCACACTCGGCTGCAAACCGCCCCAGGACATGCTGGAGGTCCTGGCTCGAGGGAGCCAACAAGACCACATCATCTGCGAAAAGCAGAGATGAGATCCAGTGGCTCCCGAACCAGATCCCAGATTATTAAAATATATTATATTGAATTATATTTCATTACACTATCATAGTATATAGTAATATTATATTATATTATATTATATTATATTATATTATATAGTAATATTATATTATATTATGTTATATTATATCATATTATATTATATAGAGAGAAATGAATACATGTATGATGGATGTTTCAGGCTAACTGGGTTGTTTCTGCCCTCAGGCGTGTCTGTAAGGCTTCCTGTCTGCCACGCGGATAACAAGCATGAGTAACATTTTCCGCCCGGACGACTGAGACTGTAGCACGCTGGCGAAACTTAAAACATAACTCACACGCGCCGGGACAGCAGCACTCTGTCCTGACGTTACACAGTGTTTACAGAGAGAGTGTGCTGAGCCTTTATCTAGTCATTAGATAATGAACATGTCGGAGGACTCAGACACAGCGGACGTGATGGAGAATCCTCCACCTTCGAACTGGATCCTCCACCATCCAACCGTGAGTGTGTCAGAGGAGATCTCTGCTGCGTTCACTGCCCGGGTGCTAAATCATGTTATGAATAATATATGTTAATTACAAATCTTGTTTTAGTATCAGCTGATGAAGAATCTGGAGGTTGAGGACAGCGAACAGCTTCACACAGCCTTCCTGGTCTACATGGATCTTAGTGAGGGTGAGTGTGAGAAGAGGTTAGCAGGAGCCCGTACTGTTTGTATGTTTGTTTGTGTGTGTGTGTGTGTGTGTGTGTGTGTGTCCTGCAGAGACATGGGTGCTCATCTAACAGGGTCAGGATCTATGTACATTTTTGAATGTTCTCAACTCCCACATATTGCCCCTTTTTAAATGTTTTTGTCAATAGTTTCACCACACTTCATTCATAATTAGAACAGATATGTGAAGGGCTTAAAGTAATACAATGAGCCTTTATTTCCCATTGTGTTGTAACTGTATAATTAAAACTCCTTTATATCCCATAAACAGTTCTTACTTCAGATATGAATACGATGTCTCTAATGTGAGCTACTGTCCTGCTCTGTTGTACATGTTAATTCTAAATCCAAAGCAGATTAAATTTAACGCATGTTCTGACATTATGACGTTTATGTCTGTGTCGGCTTTAGCTTTAGCTTTCTGCTAAAGTTGGCGTGCTAAACAGCTAGCCCTGATGCGTCCCGCTCCAGAAATCCTGTGTAGGCGGCGTTGACACCAACACTCCCCTGGTCCCCCGAGCTCTCTGTCCAAACCACTATCTGCACTGCTAACTGAGCTAACTAGCTAATGGCTGCCACAGTTAGCTGTTTTTCAGCTGTCTTTTTTTGTTCTGAGTACGAATCCGACTGGTGTCCAAATCTTACATATTACACCTTTTAGAATAGGTTGCGTCTTCAGTTACATCCAAATTGTATTCACTTGTAAAACCACTAATTGTAGTCGTGCGCATTCAGAGTAATATAAAACAATAGAAAAACATGTTCTAAATGGGTGGGGGAAAGGTGAATCAGTGTTTAGTGTTGACAGAGGTAAACTTATGACAACCGGACTGTAATGACCTCTGGAGGAGCCACTACAGGTCGGCGTAGACTAATTAGACATTTGTTTTCCGCAGTGCGTCATTGGAAAGAGGTGTCTTGTGTCAAGAGTCCTGAGCTGCAGCTGGTTTTACTAGAAGCGAGGGAGAAGGAAGGAGCACCCGTCCAAACCGTTCTTCCACTGCCTGTTCACCGACCTCTCAGCCACAAAAGGTAACTGGACGACTTTTCCGGTTCATTTGTGGACTTTTACTGTCACAAGTTGTCTACCCAAATTTCCCAAACTCACAGCTTCTTCCTCGCTGCCCTGCAGCATACGTCACGTGCTGGACAGAGGCTTCCCCATGCTGCTGTGTGCGGTAGCTGCTGACTCCACCCTGGTCTACCAGAGGATGACTGACGGGTTGGTGACACCTGATCCCCCTGTAGGACCCTTCCAGGATCTGGGGCGCCGGCAGCATCGCAAGAGACGGCAGCAGCGCTGAGCAGCTGGCGCGAGGAGTCATGAAGGTGTTGATGCTGATGCACAGAAGAGCAGAATGAGACGGGCAGGCAGTTGGTTCGTTCGTCTCTCAGGCTGTCTAAGCTGCTCTTAAAAAAAACAAAAAAAAAGGTCTACTGACAACATGGCGGCAGGTGCTGATGGAATGAACTTCAGTGGACCTGAACCAGAACCTGTTCACTGTAGGAACAACAGGCTACAACTCTTGGCTGTTGACCCCTTAAAACTTTTAACCCATTGTCTTTGGTTGCACAGGTCTGTGGGTTGTGAAAAGGTCGACCAGAGAGTGTGATGATTTTCAAATGAGGTGAAGAGCCAATTTAGGCAGTTATTAACGAAAAAAAGAGACACATTTATGTGTTTTTTAAATCATCTCGTGATCCCTCTCATAATGACCTCTAGGAATCACTGGTCTGGTTCATTATTTAAAGAATCTGTGACAAAACACGGGTCGGTTCCCACGAGGTCACAGGCCTTCCTGAAAACCTTCAAACTGGACCCGACGAGTTGGATCCCTGTGAACATTTAGAGTGCATTAGTTCTGCTGATACTGGACTTTTGAGGCTCATACAATATGTTAATTGATCATTATCATCAAAAAAAATTTTTTTTTTTACCGAAGACCTAACAATATCGAAGTGTCATCAAGGTACATTTAATTAACTCGTGTTTTTTTCTTTTTCTTTTTGAAGGATTTCAAGGTTATTGTAGCGAACTTTGTGTTGCTATAGATAAGCCGGTAATAACACGACAGCATTACCTGGGGATGTAATATTAATATGATTTAATTCCTTGCCTCTGTTATCTGTTACCTTAGTTAATGCAATAAAAGCACCGTCAGGTAAAGCTGTAATGCTTCAGTGACTCGTTGTGTACTGAGCTGGACGTTTCACAGTTGGAATATAAATGCGTCAGTGCTCTCTGGTGGACGAACTACATTAGTTGCACAATTTTTAAATGACCTCAGTTGTGTCTTGAGCATTTCTGTACTGTAATTTCTAGTTAATTTATGGCCAATATGATCATCTCTATATGCTAAAAATATCAGCCATAATAATAGATTAGTAGGGCTGTAATTGTTAACTGCATGGAGCTGCAACCAATAACTGTTTTGGCCAGTTGGGTTTATTAGATGTAGGCATGAGGAGTGATGATTGGTCGGGGTTAGGTTGAGAATGTCACAGTAGACCAATCCGGGGCAGACTGGGCTTGGTGATGCCTTCACCTTAGTAGGATTCATAAAATCGCTTCCTGCTCCGAAACGAACTACCCTAAACCGGCATTCCCTCTAATGGCCAGCAGGGGTCGACTCCCCTGGTTTTATAACAAGTCTGATTGCACGTAAGCTTATGAGAAAATGACCCTGCTTCTCACTTGATTTATTATCCAAGTACACAGTTTCTTAGTGTTTTTATGGTCTCAGTTGCTAGTTTCAACTCTTCTTCAACAAAGCATGACATTAAATTATGGACCTGTTCACAGCAAAACAGACAATTAAGTTTTGTGTGAGAAGCTGTGGCTACCTTGTGATTGAAAAGTCAGAATTACATTCCCCTCAGCTCCACACTCTTGTCCAAATATGGTCACTTCACCTCAGAAAAAAACAAGATGGCAGCAGCTATAATGGCAGACTAAATTGTAGTCCACCAACCGATGGGTGATGTCATGCAGGGTTTACATTTGGCTGCATCTAATGACAATTTCACTTAAATTCATTGTTTTCGTGAGCCACAGTGCATTCCATTTGTTAATCTGGTATCAGGCGATTCGTTTGAATAATACCAGCACCACGCAGGCTGTTCTGTTGGCTTCTTTCACATACCACAACACTGTCAGCTGTGTGATTAAGATACTGGAAACATTTTTTATTTTTCTAGAAAATAAAAAAAAACCAAACAAACAAAAATAAACAACATATAACTGAACACAACAACATAACACTGGTGAGGGGAATACATAATGAGACTTGAATGTGATTTTGCAGTGTCCACCATTAACATGGCACAGATACTGAAGCAGGGGACATCAATAACCCTGCTGTGTGAGTGCATGAGTGTCTTTTGTTTTTTTTTAAATGGTGCAGTAGTGTCTAAATGAGAGGAAGGACTTGACCATATGAGACAATGATTACAACACTTCAACCCTGAGCCTTATTCAACATAAATACTCTACATCATCGCAGAAAACAGACATGGACAGACAAACACACTGTACTGGCCAACGTGCTGTAGAAAAGAGGTTCAGACTGTGTCTTGGAATGCAGGAAGTGTCCTTGACTTTTTCAGGGAGGCGTTCAAGGATGAAATATTCAAAAAAATGATGCTGATAGAGAGGTTATCTTCGCTTTGAGTCAGCGTCCACAAGGGCACTGGTGTCGCTTCTGCTGTTGGAAATTTATATTTGAAAGAGTCTTATGGTTGACGGCCATGTATATCGGCCTTCCAGCACTTATCCAAGCAGGGAAAGGAAAGCAGATTAAAATCCCAAGATCTCTGTCGTCCTGTAATGGCTTCGTTGAGGAAGTAAACCTCGAAATGTATAAATACTGAACCATCTTTAATTTTGGTGGTCGTTTCTCGCTGGGTTAAGCAGGAACTAAGGATGTGAGCAGGAGGGCAAAAAGGTGCTTGATTCAAGTCAGTAATCCATTTTTCTCAGGCGTGTACACACAAGGGACAGTCCTCCCCCCCCCCGGACATGGTAACACATGGTTCAGTCCATCCGTAACACTGAGTGACAGGTCCTTCATACTGAGACTGATGGACACACGGCCACAGTGCTATGTCATGTCCTCCTCCTCTGAGCAGTAGTCCCGGCCCTGGAAACAAGACAGATTCATGTATATTACATTTTACACTCTATTAACAGAGTTGGGACCAATCTAATTCAGTATCGGTATCAGATGCTTACTTTTGAAGATTTATATATTTAGAAGGAACAAATGTTCTTGGTTGCCACAGACTGGGTGGGGAGCTCAGGAAGTACTGAGCAACAGATTAACCAAATCAAACAGACCAGCAAAGCCAGCAGGTTTTGTTAATTATAAAAGTCTTGTCCTTACTGCTTTTGTTCCTGCACACACTTTCCTTCATCCTCTCAAAACCCCTTGACAACAGCTACTGGACAATGTTTTTGCATGCATTTTGTGTGCCTGTGCGCACAGATGAAGCAAACAATGACGTGGGTGAGAGAGCCACATTTCTCTTTAGGTGGACGTGAATCGTTAGACAACAATAGAGCTTTCTGTCACATTGGAATCAGTTATATCAGACAGGGTGTGGCTGCACGAGCACTTGCTCCACGTGTGACTAAATACTTTCATTGGTCTGAACTGAAATGTGTCAGTTTCTGTTTCTGAAACACAACTGAGGCTATTTCATTTTCTTGCTGAATGCGATTTAAATGAATAAAAATGCGTTGAAAGTTAAATTAAAATGCTGTCCAGTGCAGCTAATGTGAAAAGTTAGTATTGTGCTTTGGATACACTTATTAGAGGAGGAAATTAATTGTTTGTTTTATCTTTTTTTCCTTTGTTAACATGAGAAGAATAAAGAATGATGCCAGCTTTCTACTTTGAAACACAGGATATGATTTAACTTCCCCGTATACTATAAAACAATGAAAACACAGTTTGAACACATGGAGTCACACTGCAGCAGTCAGTAAAACGTGTTGTCAACAGTACATCTTTAAATAACCTCACTGGTGGGACGGACGTGACAGATTGCGGCTGTTTTGAGGTATCATGCTGTCGTCTGCTGTGTCCTCACTTGACACACATTTGCTGCAGTGACAGGATTAACCTCCAATATGTCATTTCGCAGGAGCTTTTTTTGTAAAAACACCAAGCGATGCTCCGCTGACGGGCTGTCGTTCCTTACTTTCTCGATTTTCTCGTCCAGCATCCTGAAGAATTCCTGCTGACTCTCTGAGGAGTGGATGCTCCTGCAGGGACAGAACATGCAGCAGGTTAGAGCCCGGCAGTAGGACTTATGTTTGGATCAGGGGTTAATGTTAAAACATTCCTGAGGATCAAAAAAAAAA